>JAMXBD010000527.1:0-600000 GCA_024138025.1 Combretum micranthum | reverse complement strand
AAATGAGCCAAAACAAAGATAAGGTTTTTGTAATTGGTCCTTAAAATTTTAGTTCACAAATTTCATAATTCTTTAAAACATGATCTATGTCATAATATTTTGAGTGAATTACACTTTATCAAAGGTTTAAGGTGTAGAACCTACCAAAGAGGTTTATGGTGTAGAACCATGTTTCCCAAACTTTTAGATAAAATATGAAATACCCCAAATAAATAAATCATATGAAGGGGTAATGAGGTAATTTTGATAATTTAAAACCGAGGCAATTTTGTCCAAACTATAGTCTTTTTAAAAAAACATAAGGATAAGTAAGTGTTTAAAGACCTAGTGTAACTGTCTTCCCCTTCGTCTTTTCATAAAAAGTTACAGAGAAAAACTTCTCTTCTCTCTTTCAATGTTCCTTGAGCACTTTAAGAGAATTCCAATAAAATACTAAGTGCAATTCCATGGAACAAACAATGAACTCAAGAAAATTTTCTAAAGAATCTTGAAAAATGAGAATCATTTAGGATCAATATAGGAGACATAGAAAGATTTCAAATGAATACCAAAGAAATTAAGAAAGCATAAGGGAATATCTTATATTCTAAATCGTTGGATTGTCCTTCTATAGAAAAATCTGCTAATGTAGGACATATGCAGTGAAGAAAACTGAGCGTTTTAGGAAGATTAAGTGAAGAATCTTAAAAGACGCAAAATAGAGGAATTCAAGAAGAAGGAAGATTATTGGAGAACTCCCAAAAGGTAAGCGATTCTACTGAAAAATAAATCTCTTTTTGTTATGCACAATTAGAATGGATAAAATATGTTTAAATGTTGTTTGAATGGGTGTTAAACTTGTAAAATAAGTATAGAAAGGATTAAAACATGTTTAGATTTGAATATAAGAAGAAAACCTAAAAAAAAAATTGAACTTTTCTAGAAGTATATAATTGGAACACGACCTTATATTTCAAACCATGTACCTCTCTGAATGTAAAATTCATGTTTTTCCAGAAAAACACAGCCAATACAAGATTTCATGGATCCAGTTGTGCTTCTCTCTGTGTTTTCCCAATAGGAGGCTGTTAAAAGAACACAACATGAACACGGCAATATGTTCATGACCATATTTCTCTCCATATCTTTTCGAAAAGTTGCCTAGAAAAGAATACGGGAGATACATAAAGTCGTGTTTTCCCCATATACGCCCTATGTTTTCCCCCGTGGACCTTTTATTGACTGATTTTCTCTCCTAAGTGATACCTAACCCCTATAACTACTTGCATACTAGTTTATACATGATATAATACCCAGAAAATCTCCATTTTCTAGCCTAAAAATAAATAGATTCGTTAAACTATACACTTCACAATCCAAGAATGCTTTAAGACTTTAGGACCCAAGTTATAAAGATGTAGGACCGAAAGTGATAGGAGTATAATGAGAGTTTAAGTAAGATAAATAGGAGATTCTAAACAATCTAATTGTATGTAATTCAAGTAGTGATATCGGTTCATGCAAACCTTGCTTATTGCTTGTGCTTGTGTAAGTGTCATGCCTTGAAACTCCGCCCACTAAGGTATTATTCGTTTTGGCCACACGCCGTATAATTTTTTCATTTTGGTGCCATAACTTTCTAGGAGGTCACCCATCCTAGGATTGCTTTGCATAGAGCATGCTTAACTTTGAAGTTCTAATAAAATCCAAGCCATTATACCAAAAGATGCCTCTATGATTAGAGTTCCACCATCTATATTTGAGGGGTATCACAATAAGATAGAATGTTAAATGAATTAATTAACTATCTGGCTAAATAAGTGTGCTTACTGCTTATGTGTGGCTACTGGTAATAGATAGAGAGTATCCAACCTATTATCACGACAACCAATGATCCATGTGTGATGTTGTTCGGGAGTGGAGTTATGTATGGAAATGATATGGGTAAATCTAAGTATTTTGATTTCAGGAATATTGGGAAATACCCAATACTCATGTTTTCGACTCTTGGATGTTGGGGAGTATCCAACATCATATATATATATATATATATATTGTTATATTTATATGTGGCGGGATGCTGAGTATTCCTATGTTGTATGCTTGGCTTAAATCAAAGATAATAAAACATTGGTTGTTGCATTAGTATTAGGTTTGTATTTGAATGTGTGTTTGTAGTATATCGTACTGAGCTCTGACTCACTCTTTTCTTTTTTAGGTACAGGTGGTGCGTGTGTAAACTGTTATATCACTAGGAGCTTATGAATAATAGGTTGGAAATATCGCTAGCAATGAAGAACCTATAAATGATGAGTAAAGTTTGTGGAAAATTAAAGTAGTTAGTTTGAGGAGTTGTAGATACTAAGTGTTTATTGAAAGAAATATCTTGTAGTGATAACTTATAATCCTTGTAACTTTAGTATGGTAGATGCAAGTTAGACTGTTAAAGATTGTAAGAGAATAATTATGTGGTTGTTTGTAATGACAAGCATGTAAACTAGTTTGATTTAGAATTACTAACGTATGAGAGATCTTGGAGTATTTATGGTGTTTATGTTGTATATTAGTAGGTTTTGAGCCTTAACATGTCTATATCTTATATGCATACATGACAGGTTGTAAATGTTCCTAAATTTAGAGAGTTACATAATATGTACATACCTAATTGTTAGTTTTGAGGGTGAAATTTGAACTATAGTTATGATATGTCAAATTTGATTTGCTAATCAACAATACATGGTGACATTCAAAGTAAAATTTTATTGAGATGGTTTAAGATATAAAACCAAAATTATCATCTTGTTGTTTTAAGTTCAATCTACAATTATATTAGCACTTCTACTTTGAAGGTAATTTACTAGGGGTGTGAGACCTTGTGCCTTATTTATGTTAGTATCAAGAGATGAAAGTGACATTTAACACTAACCTCTATTTAGTTGTTTTCTTTTACATTACTAGAGTTAAAAAAAATCAATTTAGTACTTGGATTGTATTTATATCTATAATTATCTATTTAAATTTTAGCTACTTTTGAATTAATTATAAAAAAATTAGTTCGAGTATTATAAATCTCTTGCATAATTTTAAGTTAATAAATTGATGCTTTAAAATTTTAACTACCTCTATAAAAATAATCAAATATGATATTACTTAAATCAACGTAAATTAATAAGATATTACTAATTAATGATAGGATTTATACATATAAACATCTCCATGGGATGGGTCGAGTCAAGACCAAGCTTGGGATCGCCTAGTCCAAGTCCAAAAAATCTTGACCTAGAGCCACCTCGAAATGCATGTGACGAATCTTGGTCTGTCGACTCACTAGGTCTAGGATGGGTTAAAAAATGAAGAAAGAAATTCTTAAATTAAAATATAAAATGGATCTAAGAAAATACTACTCTTTATTCCATATTCATTTAATACTATTAATGATGTGTAATTATTTATACACAGGTATATTCCTATTAAGTTGAAATATTAGCAATGTGGGAGTATAGTAACACTCTAAAAAACTAGAATTTATAAAAGAAAAAGAAATCACATATTGTTTAAATGTGAGATTTTATCTTAGTAGAATTCTATGAAAAGCATAAGATATAGTTTTGAATTGTATTTATAAGATATGATGTTATCAACAATGCATTTAATATTGTGAATACATAATTAATAATTTCTATTCATATGAAAAAATATTCTACACATTAAATGTTGTGTACTTTTTTAAGCTTTCCTCTACTATTTTGTACTCTATATTATTTTTGTTCTTGTTCTGTCAATAAATAATATATATTTATGTTTTTTAAATAAGATCCGATTGGACCCACTTGGGTCCATGCATCTAACCAATAGACCTAGTGGAACACGATGGGTCTTTAAATTAGGTTGGACCTGGCCTAATATGGCAGGTTCAAAGGTAGACCCAGCATGGAAAAATTAGGTTAGGTTCCTGTTCAAACCCAACTCTTGGAGATGTCTATATGCATATTATAATGATATTTGAATGGAATTTTTATTAATTGTGTTCAATTCACACCCATATTATAATTTTGTTTGATCTTTTTTTGTGTTAATTTACCTTTTTTTTGTCATTTTTAAATCGATCTTTATAAAAAAAAATAATACAAATAAAAAATAAAAATTTTTATTCATAAATAGACCAAATAAATTATATATAAATAAAAATATAAATATATAAATAAAAATCAAATAATCCAAGACTACCTATACACTGAGATAAATGTTAAATAAACTTTGGAATGTGTTGATCGGATAATATAATCGAATGTTAAGATAATCGAACATATATTCAGATGGTTCTCGTTTGAACTAGCTATTTTAAAGAGAGAAGAAAAATCAAAGTAGGTAGATATAAAGCTGGGGGTCAATCCTTCATCTTTCCGTTACGCAAGAGATTAAGCTTTTCCTCTTAAATTAAATCTTGATGTGACTTGCTTGACTCATCATATAATTATTCATGATTTTTGGCTTTTAGTGGGCCGGGTTGATATGGATATATAACTTTCCATATGTCATTTAATGGAATGATTAAGAGTGTTCATGGACTGGTTAACCGGTCCGTAGTCTTATTTTTTGAATCTAACTGTAATTATCGGTTTTTAAATATCTCGATCCTTAACCGGTCCATTATAAATGGTTAACCGTCTTAACGGTTAACCGTTTTATTCGGTTTTCGGTTTTTAACCGTTTAACGTAATGATTCAACAAATCAAATTAATAATTTCAAAAATTTTTTTTAAGCCTTTATCATAAATTTTTTCTTTAAATTATTATATATATTACTAGAGCTAAAAAAAAAAAAATGAAATTAAGGAAAAGGGGCAAAACGAACCTTTGAATGTATCATTATCAATAAAATCAAATTAAATCAATTACCCTATTAACTCTATCAATCATAGGACAATAGTAGTTTAATCGAAATTCAATGAATATTAACATAGGTAAATTATATGTATATGAAATCATATGTATATATATAAAAAAATAATATTTGTATATGTAAATTATATATATAAATATTTATAAATACTGAAACGGTTAACCGTTAACCATCGGTTTTTTGTGGTTACAAACCGAAACGGAAATCGAAAACTGGAAAAAATAAAAACCGTAATCCTAAATCGAAACCAACGGACCAGTTAACTATATTTTTTGGATTGGTTTTACGATTTCGGTTCGGTTTCTCGGTTTCATCGGTTTTTTTTGCACACCCCTAGGAATGATGCAGGCGCATTTATATCCTAAAGAATTTTTATGGGATCCTCAAGTGTTAATTTTAAAATTATTTTTTTTTCCAATCTTATCATTTTATTTTTAAAATTTTACATACAGGTTTTTTTCTATCTTTTTAAGTTTTATGGATTAAATATATTTAATACACTTAAGAAAATAAAAAATATATATATAAATGAAAGATATTAGTTTTTATTGATCATTCGTAAAGGATCTTAAAATGTTGAGTGATTAATTCTTATTACTAAAGAAGCTAAAAAAGTGAGATTCTTACTATAAAGACTAGTGTCAAAAACCTAACCAATAAGAATATTTTTATAATTGAGAGGCATGAATAAAAATCTAGCTTTGAATGAAATATTTTAATATACATAGTAGTTGGTGAAAATAAATAGTTGTATGGCAGATTCAAAACAGCATAAGTGTCAATTTGATATGCCAAAAGTCACCTAAAATTTTTAAAATAGCCAACGGGGGATGAGGGTCAAAAATTTATATTACCATCACATCAAAACAGAACTTTCCTCTTTCATTAATTAAAAATTTTGGACTTTCCACAGTTGAAAATTCTCCTCCAACTTAAGAGACAAGAAAGGTAGATTTAAAAGGTCTTGAAAACTGATCAATGTTTTTGCCAGTGGCGCTTTTGATGAACTATAATATAGCTAGCTAGATTTGAGAAATGAGTGACAAGAATATAAACTGGTTTAGTACGTTCTTTTCTTGCTTCTGCGTGCCCAAGAGGAAGTCTGTAACCTCAAAAGCAACCGGAGCTGAGACAAAAATGGTGGCGGCTTCTAAGCATTTTTCATCTTCTCATAGGGTCAAACTAGGCTAGTTTTGGAACTTGCACGGATTAGGGTTTAAATCAAAATTAGATTTCAAGGTTCAAGATGCCTTTTGTTCAAACGATGATAGTAAAATATTTATGTTGTATTTTGCACATGCCTTCTTTACTCTTCTAATTAGGGATTATCATAGTATGTTTATCAGTCTATTTCTGGCTTGATTATAGACGTAGAACTAATAATTGTAAGCAATTTTGGGATTCTCTCGATGTTCTTTTACATAAAAATATTTATGTAAACATTTAAAGCATCTTATATCTGGCTACGTTGTTGTCTGTAGCGGCTACTGAAGACTTCCTTTTCGTACTGCCTTCCGATCCCTCTCTGTTCGCTTGGGGTAATTCTAGTACAAATATGATGTGTTTGGCTTGCTTGATTGAAATCTGGGATTATGAATTTGATAAAATGTTGTATTTACATGGAACTTGAAGAAAGTTAAGAAATATGACTTCTTAAGTTGAAATGGATAAATGGTTGATTGTCAAAATTTTATTGGTAGTTATACGTCAATTACCATGACACGTGATATATAAGCAAATATAATTATTATAGAGAGTGGTTCTGAGAGAAATTTCTCCTTTCAAAAAGTGTAGATTGCTTTTCTAAAAGTTGTTAAGTTTCTCTTATGAGTGAGAATGTTTTTCACTAAAATAAATATTTTTCAATCTATCAAACAAGTAAAATAATGAAAATGTTTTCTAAAAAATGTTTTTCCCTCAAGGGTTTTAGTTGAATCATTTCAAATTAGTTAAATAGTTACAATACTAATTAGTTACCAATTAAATTTTAAATAGTTTTTGAGTGCAAGTGTGATTTATTATAAATATTTTTTTATTCTAGAAACTCGATCTTTCTCTCTCTTTATCTCAATATTAAATTCTTCATTGAGACTTCTTCAAACAAAGATGTTTCACATTTTCATATGCCAAATTTTACGAAATTTCTGCTAAGTCGGATTTTTTGGATCACAATATCGGTGCTTGGATAAATAGAATCCAACAACAAAGATGGAAATTGACAATTGAGAATCAATCAAAGAGAATCAAGCATTGCTCTCAAGATCAAAGGCTAAATTTTAAGGGTGAAAAATTAAGATGTTGATGGTACCAAGCAAGGAATCTTTTGATATATTGTTTAAGGCCAAATTAGAAGACTACCTAGCTTTGGCTCTAATAATTGATTGGATTGGCTCGTATATAATATAATTCTTAAAAAATATATAAATCTACTTTATTAAGGGTCTGTTTGTTTCATGTTATTCTTGTCATTTTTTCATCTTATTTTTATCATTTTCAAACAGATGTTTATCGAAAAATAAATATAAATAAAAACAAATATTTTTACTAATAAACAAATCAAACAGATGATATAGAGATGAAAGTCAAGAATCCAAACAAACCCTTTAGACAACCAAGCGACTTTAATGTGCATGTTAATCCGCGTACTTAATTATCTAACTTTTAAAATTTTTTCATTAGTTACTTGACACATGTCGTTTTCTAATTCAGTAGCAGTGCCAACTCAACAAAGATAACTAACTTATTTAGGAAAGGTACACTCAATTAACATGAAAAATTTTGATTACATTTTAAACCAACTATTTAATTGTACATTTACAATTGGTTTACTTTGTCTTATGAAATAAAAAGGAAATTAAATTTTAATTCAGTAGGAATATAATAGAGTGGTAATACCTATTATATTGCTCACTTTGTATGAAAAATAAAACAATTAATTATTAGAGCAAAAGTAAAATACATATAATGTTCTTTGTATTTATTACAGAGAAATAATAATTATATATGTGATATTTTTAAGATAAAGATATTTATGATAAAAATTAAAAATAAACAATGAATAACGAGAAGCCATTTATATGGAGTCATGAATATTCTATTATTTTGTATAAACACCATGATGTTATTTTCCTCAAGGTGACCTAACTGTTGGGGGAAGTAACCTTATTAAAGTTAGGCACCAGTAAGTCTTTTACATTTTTTTTTTTTTTTTTTGAGGGGGGTGGTGTGGATTGAAATTCAGTTTATTTATAGCAACACAAATGCATCCACATGATTAGGGTTGAAGCAAAGATAAATATAGAAATCATTGGAATTATTCAATATAACTTTTTTTCTGAAGAATTATTTAATATAGTTGTGCAGAATTGCAAATGTTTACTGGCGTAGAAAAAATTTTCACTTTGCGCCCACCGTTGTAGTACTTAAAGATTAAGAAAAAAAAAATTATTTTGATGCTATTCAAAAGAAACAATCAAAACAAAAGTATAGTAAAAACGAAATTCTATCGTCTCACCATTAATTTTGATGGAATCAGTCCCATCACTATCCAATAGCTCATACAATATCCAACCGTGATCGAACCATCAAAATAGTTAATATTTTAGTTACTATATTTATTTTAATAATTAGATGGTAGACTGAACAATTTCATTAGCAAGAGTGTAGAAGCTCCATTGAAAAAACTCAAAAAATCATATCTTTCAAAGTCTTCAAATATAATTTGGCAAAAAAAAAAAAAAAGCCTTCAAATATAAGATATACATAAGGCGAGGACAAAAATTCATCCGAAAAATTAGATATGAAATGCTAAATATTACGATCCATGACAAGCGAAGTCTAATAGAGATTTTGCACTTGGTGTTTGGAAATTTATTATTGGTGTTATAAATACTTTTACATTTCTTTTCCCAAGTATATTACCTAGTATACAAGTTAAGAAAGATAGAAATCGAATTTGGAAAATTTTATGGTCCCGTCATTACTTTTAATAAGATCAATTCCATTACTTTTCAACAGCTCACATCATATTCAATCACGATTGAATCATTAAAATAGTTAATATTCTAATTATTATATTTATTTTAATGATTAAATGATTGACTAGACAATCTCATCGATAGAATCCTAAAAATTTGGATCGAATTTCATCAATTTTCTTGAAAAGTTAACTTGCTAAATGCGTGTGTGCATATAATAATAATAATAATAATCATAATACAAAATTGATATTCATATCACTAAATTTTTATAATGACTATTTATTATTCTTTATTTTTGTGTGGTTGAGACAACCACAATCATAATTAAGATTAGCAGCACAAATATAGTACATTCTTCAAGCAAGATAAATTTTTGTCGCATTTAACATTATGACGACACATTCCCACCTAAATAATAATAATAATCCAACAATAGCAATTAATTATTAATTTTACGCCATATTTTGTCAACAACGGTCGTGCCTCACCGACCATCATAATTTTATACTCAGAAATCTTTATAGTATTAAATTTATGTTTATTAGTTATTTTTAGTAATGTCATTTTCCTTTCCGCCAAGAACTCTCCAGTAAATTGAGAAATATACATAGGGAGCAATAAACCAAGTACTCTAATGGAAGTTCACTTTGTTTTCATATAAACAGTAATATATTTAAATCTAGTGTTAGAAATTAGTCTAATATTTGGATTGAGATAAATCATATAAAAAGATATCAATATTTGAAGATAAATTTATTTAAGATATCAATATTTTCAATTGTTAAAAAAAAAGAATTAATGTTTGGGGATAAATTCATTTAATATATCAATATTTTGGGTAGTTAAAAAGAGAAATCAACGTTTAAGGATGAATTTATTTAAGGTATTAACGTTTTAAATGATTAAAAAAATGAATAATATTTTATAAGGTGGTCAAATGAAGTGTTAATAATTGACTATTAATGAAAATGAACTATGTAAAATGTTGATATCTTATATGATTCACTTTGTGAAACGTTGATTTCTTTCATTTAACCACTCAAAATACTTATATATTAAATAAATTTACCCTCAAACGTTGATACTTCTAGTATAATTTACCGATTTGGATTACAACAAACATATTCGTTAAATATAAAATAGGAATTTTGGCAATGCATATTATAGGAGTTACAATTGAGGTTGTTGCTATTTGAAGTCTTTGATGTTGACTTGGCTTATATATTTGTGCAATTACGATGCCATTGGTTAAGATTTGTAATGTGATATTGCATTGATATTTAACATATAGTGAAGTAAGAATTCTTCCACACACAAGCAAAAAAACATATTTATGCCATGCATCTCCATGGCAGGACCGAATCTATGATATTTGCTGATGTCTTATCACAAAAGAAGCCTAAGGACAAGATTTATTGAAGATATTAAAATCAAGAATGTACTTAAAGATTCCAAAAGAACCTAATAAAATATAAAAGTTCTATATACTTTGTACTATAGTAAGTAGTGGAGACAATGGATAAGAATAATTTTCTACTTGTTAGACCAAGTTAATCCTAACCATTCATTTGCATAGGCCTTTTGTATATATAGAGGAAAAATGCTCAGTTGTAAAACCTTCAATATTTGAGCAAATAAAATTTACATTCAAAGTTTCTCTCTCAAACTTCTTGTGTGGGTGTTTAAGGCTAAACGTTGCCTCATTTTGGTTTTAGGAGGCTTAGTGCCTCACGTGAGCACCTAAAGTACTAAATCCATGAAAAGTGGTATTAGAGTAGGAGTTAAAAGGGAGGACATTGCATAAAAATTACAACAACGATTCGAATACAAGTTAAGTGATTAACTAATTGGCTAAAAGGAGTGTTGTGTCACCAAAATTAGAGCAAGGTCATACGATATGTTGACCTCTTTGCACACCAAGCTAAAGAAAAGTAGAACTGAGTATGGTCAAAGTAACATAATAGCTTGATGACTCCTATGCCCATATGGAGGAGTTTGAGAAGGAACTCATGGGCAAGTTATAATCAGCCTTGATCTAAACATTGGAGGAATAAGAGAATGCACTTGAAGCTCGGGCCAATGCATTTTAAGTCAAGGAGGAGGCTTATGAAGTAACAGCAAATGATATGTTTATTGGAATGTACTAAGAGATGAAGGGTCTTAAGGTCTAATTGGTGGCTTATTTGTTTACCACAGCAAATGGTGTGACCATTGAGCCGATACATAAAGTTGATGTTCTTAGGCTTGAAATTTTCACTAATTTGATATGGAATTTAATAATTCTTATGAGGATCAGAGGAGTATTTTATGTAGGGTATTAATGAGTGGTGTAGCATAAACCTTTTAAGTGGTGGTTGACTATTCCATTGCCATTGGGATAATTTGTGGGAGCTTTTGTAGTTATTTATAACCAATGAAAGTGGATACTATGTGCTGATTAATATTTACAAATAAAGATAAAATATATAATCTAGTAACTTTGTTGTCTAGATAAAGAGGGAAAATGAATTATGATTTTATAGGAATGTGATGTGTTTGTAATAGATATTATATGCTATTATATTGTTCAATCAACATATGTTAAAAAAAAAAAAGAGTAAGGAATAATCATAGAATAAAAACAAAGCACTACAAGAAAATTGATCTTTGAAAAAAGAAATTTTGCAACGGAAAACTAATAAGATAAGTTATGTTTGTATAGATAGAATCAGTGATGATAATTTTTATAAAACCGATGGTTCTTGGTTCCGGTTTTGGAATCATGGAACCATCTTTTTTTAAGTGAAAAAAAATAAATTTATATATTAACAAAATAAATTTTAAACTCAAAAGAATCAATTAATTGGTCTAAAAGTATTAAATTATTTGGCCAAAATTTCTAAAAAAAATTAGAATGTGTATTTATTTATGTATAAACACAACTAATATCAATTATAATCAGTAATATGATATCGCAAAATACTTTAGAGGATAACAAGAAAATTATAATATAAAAAATAGTCTCACGTTATTAAAAAATGAATTTTACTTTTAGGAGAAGTTTATATAAACTAAATTATTTATAATTTTAAGTTATGTTTATTTGTATTATTGATAATAAAACATTAAATATTGTAACTAGGTAATAAATTTTACTATTCATATGAAATAGTGTAAACATTAATAATTATATATTTAATATAATTTTTAAAATTTTTTACATAATTCTTTTCTTTTTTTTTAATGGAACCTGTTGGAACCGCCGGTTCCACTCGAGCTAGGTTTAGAACCATCTAGGAATTAAAAAACCGGTGATTCCCTAGCCGGTTCTAGAATCGTCTAATCAGTCTGGTTTCGATTCTAGAACCACCGGTAACAGTTCCGGTTTAATTGCCAGTTTAAAACCGAATCGTGCCTTTGTCTAACCATAATATAATAGTTATTATTTAAGAAAAAGAAAAAATTGAAATAAAATTGTCGTTTATTGATTTTTTTTTCATTTTAATGAGGGTCTTAGGGGAAAATATCAATTGTAATATTAAATTGCTATTTATATGTTAGAGTAATAAAAGAAGCTCATCAAATTGAATCGAGAATCAAACTGAACTAGATCTAACCGCAAAATGCAATTCTTTTGCACTTTGGTTAAGTAAAAAGAGGTTTTATACAATTTATAGTTCCTTTAAAAAATCAAATAAGATGGACCTGCTTAAATCCAACCACCTCCAATTAAACTATAAAATATAAGCCATATTTCTTAGTTTCAAAACTTATTTACATTTCATTATACCATAATTACCTTTTCTTTTTTATTTACTCTCACATCACTCTCAATTTATTTAGCCTACTCTTTTTCTTTCAGTTCCATTACTTAACTCTTAAGCAAATTTGCATGCTTTACTATTGCCAAAGGTAAAAAGTTAAGTTACCTTAATATAATGTTAGGAGTTAGGACCTTATTTTATATAATATTCCTTAATTTGAACATCAATATTTAATTAAAAACTTTAAAAATTTATTAATGTTATCGTTATCATTAGAAAAAGGTATTTTTAGAGGCACCAAACCAAATCAAACCAAACTATATTAAAAGCGGCTTGGTTTAAAACCTTAGACCATTTTAAATAGGGATTGAATTAAACCAAACCGTAAACATCGTTATGTCATGTTTGGTATGCCGTTCAAAATGGAATGGAAGAATAAATGGAATAGAATAGAATAAATGGTGGAATGATAAATCCATTACATCATGGAATGGATTAGATTTGGTATTTTTTCAAAAATATCCTAAACAATATATGCGAATAATAAATATTTAAGCGGATAAAAAGGTAATTGTAATAGTAATAATTAATGAAAATGGAATGAAATTTCGATTTCACATTCTCGAATGAGAGAATCGAATCCCCCCTGGAATTGTTAATTTATGGAATCACAATTTCGGCTTTTAAAAATGCATCCAAAGATAGGAATTAAAATAGAACTCGGAATCATGATTCCATTCTCCCATACCAAACTATTATTATAATAAAATTATTATTATAGTAAAATAAACGGGCAGTTAAGACTTAAATTATAAACAAATAACCTAATAAGTATATGGGGAAAAAAACCATTATAACAACTTCACATAAAATACCTATTCAAATTAAGTCAACAAACAAAAATGTACATAGCCTTATAATGTTTGGCTAGCTTTTTTCAACAGATGCAGATACTTTTTTCAAACTTTTTTCTAACAAATTATTCATCAATAAATAAATATATAAAAAAACCTGGTATTTCTTATGAAAAGATCTGACTGAGCATGAAAGCATTTGAAAACAAGATCTACTTCACCAAGTTAGATCTTCAAAATATAAATCCATAACTTTAAGGATAACACAGAGGACACTTTTCTAAAATTTTTTTAAATTCAATAATATCAAATGTTTTTAATTACAAAGATATGCTTAAAGGTCTATTTATACTATTACATAAGGAATTCTAAAAGATAATATCTAAAAAGACAAATAATAAATATAATAAATACAATAAATACAAATAAATAATGTAATCGAAATTAATCTTGGAAATAAAAGCTAACGGCCTATCATTAATGTTAGCGGTTTCAAAACCCAAAAATTGAAACTGACAATAATAAATGCTTGCTCCGCTGCATCGAGTTCTCATTTGTCCGCCTTTCCTCTTCTTCTTCCTCTCTTTGGATTGTCTTAATTTATCTCACTTATTTCATCGTTTGATCGTGTTTCGCACCACATCAAGATCAAATATAAATATAAATTAAGTATATTTATACATATTATTTTGATAAATAAAAAATGGGTATCCAAACAAACCCATAATAGCATTAATGATTCTCCTTGTCTTATAAATCGAATTGAATCCCCTTATATATTTTAAGGAGCATTGAAGGGAGAACGACTAGCTATGATTAGGAACGTCAAAGAAACGAAAAGAAAGGCACGCTCTATTTAGTCTATTTAAACAAAAACAAAAAACAAAAACCTAACCTAGGGCTTCTCAATTTTCAACGGCACTCACTCTCTCACCAGCTTCCCTCCCATTCCCACAATTCCCTCTTCACATTGCTGCTTCCAGCTTCAGTACGTATCGTATTTTATACATAACAAAACGTGCTTTCTCCTTGTATGCACCCATCAATAGTACCTAAAAGTTGTCTCCTTTACATGATATTATGTTTTGTAATTTTTTTTGTGGATGTTTTTTGCAGGCAATTGTGGTGTTTCAAGCAGCTTGGAGTTGGTATAATTGGCAAATAGGTAGCGGGTATTCGTGTTTTCTTTTTTTCTTTTTGGAAGGAAATGGTGAGGAGTTCCAAGACCCATTCTCACCATGATGATGAGGAGGAAGATGACACTGAATATGGTGATGAATTTTCTGTTCCTCACGACCCATCTTCTCAAAAAGGTTCCCTCTTTTTTTTTTTTTTTTTGAACTTCAGTTTCTTGAATTGCCCATGTCTGTATTGTTGATTTTAAATGTATGGGATGACCCTTTTTTTGTAATTCTTTATATATTTTTAATTATATTTTTGTTAATGTTCTTGTCATGTGCCTTGATTATGTGGTAAAGAACGTGTGGGAAGTAGAGAATCGCAAAATTGCGTGTGCGTGCATTGCAAGTGTGTGTTGGTTTGCAGGATAATTGTTATGAAGTTGGTTTATTTATTTATTTATTTTTTATGGGTTACTGCTTTGAGCAGGGGAAGTGGGAAAAATTGATGGAAAGAAGACTAATACAACGCGGTCCAAGCATTCGGAGACGGAACAACGAAGAAGAAGCAAGATAAATGAGAGGCATGGCATGTCTAATGTTTTATAAATATTTCCTGATTGTTACTGTAGTTTCTTTTAATGCATTATACTGTTTTTTAGTCGATATAAAGTAAACTGTAAAAAAAATAAATAAATAAGGATGTATCTTTGTAATACAGTGGAGTTAGGAGCATTGGGGGGAAATTGTACCATGTTTTTTTCTCAACTAGATGGATGGGCCATTGAAATTCAGATGGTCACAGTCCTTCGAAATGAATATTCAAATCCTGCCGGCTAAATTTCATTTACATCCTTGAAAAATAATTTTTGGGATATTCTTTAGAAATTGCTGTTGAAGAACTCTAGCTAATAACTTGTCTGTCATTTCTGTAAGTGAAGTCAGGACGTAGCTACATGCCTGTTGCTTTTAGCTTGGTCTGAGAAGTCATCACCTTGTTGTGTTCTGATGAAGTTGATGTGCTATTCATCCAAAAGTTGGAAATTTGATGTAGTCTTTTCAATAAAACAAACTGTATTCATTGATGAGATATTTAACATTGGTTCACTCTTAATGTCCATGGCCTATAAAATACAAACTGCATGATGTCTTTATGAGGACTACCAGCATTAATGCATTGACGAAACTTGTCATATTGAATGCAGATTTCAGATATTGAGAGATCTCATTCCCCAAAATGATCAGAAGAGAGATAAAGCTTCATTCTTGTTAGAGGTGCTTGCTTATTTTTGCCTCTTATGTTCTTTTAGCTGAAATATTTTTTGACAGCCATTTTTGTATGTGTGGAACATGATTGCAGGTTATAGAGTACATCCAGTTTTTGCAGGATAAATTACAAATGTACGAGGGTTCTTACCCTGGGTATGGTCAAGAAGCAACTAAATTACTACCATGGGTAAGAGTTAATGGTCCCTATGTCTATTATGGGTGGTTTATTCGTTTCCATGATGTTGATCTTAATATGATGTAGAATTGTGCAATGCAAGGACTGCCGCCATCTCACCACCTTCATTTGTAGTTCATATAGGATCCAATTGACAGTCTCAAATTACTGCCACTCCAAAAGATGGTCCTAAATGTATGCTTGAAATACCTATTGCTACCAAAAGGACTTATTAGAGATGAGATATTGTCCCATATTTATCATGTGCAAACAAACTAGTGCGCACATGAATGAAGAGATTAAGGGCTTCAAAATGTATTACATTTTGTCATGTTAGATTATTAAGGATCTCGAAGTTTGAATTATAAGATTGGACGAAGGTCCTCACAACTAAACAAGGATGTGCTTGCAATATGGCGAATTGCTAACATGCAATTTGATTAGTAACTCTGTCCTAAAGAAAAGATAATTTTTTTCCTCTTCATATCTAAAATGATAAATATATTCCTCAAGACTTTAGTACGTTCAATATGGACTACTAGTGCTATGAGATTACTACCTCCCACCACCTGCAATTACTAGCTGCTGTTGGTTAACACAAGCACTCATTTGTTTTATTCGCATACGTTGTTAACAATATAGTGATACTTTTTAGGTGAATGTGTTAGTCTTTAATATTAAAATAATTTAAACCAAAATATTCTCCTGAAGCAGGACTTAAAGTACTTTGATAAATCGAAAGGCATGGAAGCACAGCCCTCCCTCACTCTCTCCCCCCCTCTCTCTCACTTATGATAATCTACCTTTTACCCTATTTTTGGGTAACTCCAATTCCAATCATTGTTTTACTAGTTCTATGAAATATAATCCTGTATCAAATTGCAATTCCTATTGTTTTTACTAAGAGCTTATTAAGGGTTCAAAAATGAGAATGAACACTGCCACCATTTGCTTCCCAGTTCTTGAAATCTTGAGAATTATTGAGAGAGGAGAACCAAGTATTATCGTATTGAGAACGGTGAGAATGTCCGTTTGGTCTCATCTGAAAATAGTAACTGTTTGGATTCTATATATTCTATTTCTTTAAATAAACCAATAAAGTTCATGAGCCAATTTCATAGAATCTAGCAAACATGCCCTTAGCCTCAAAGGGGAAAGCATTCTTCAACCTAACATTATTCAATGACATCATTACTTTTGGATGCAGCAAATATGTACTTCTCATTTATGAATTATACAACTTAGCTGTTTTCTTATTCCTT
This sequence comes from Combretum micranthum, assembly GCA_024138025.1. NCBI lineage: Eukaryota > Viridiplantae > Streptophyta > Magnoliopsida > Myrtales > Combretaceae > Combretum > Combretum micranthum. Next base: position 582,717 of record JAMXBD010000527.1, on the reverse strand, counting down.
AGGAAATGTACTTTTTCGTGTCCTGCCCAAGAAAAAGGTTATATTTTGTGTGAATACTTCTCTTTGATTTCTTTATCACGATATTTTATTTGGTGGAGTGGGTGCCCTCTGGGTGCTTCTTAAGAGCCTAAATAAAGGAACTTTTACCATTTCATACACTTGCTTTTTAGTCAAGTGTGGCAGAAAGTGTGAAAAGTTCCTTTTTAGGGCCTTTTGATCAAATGCCTCAGTGGTACTTGTTCATATATGCATTCTCAAATTATGGAACCCTTTTCTTTGTAGAATCACAGTTTAGACTCCACACAGTTATTTTTCTGAAAAATTTGACATAATCTAAAAACAGAGGAGCAGTGGCGGATCTGTGGAAAGTCATTTGGAGAACTCTCAACTCATGAAAAATGGAGTGAGCCAAGAAAATATGAGCCCAGCATTGCTCACAAATGCTCGAAATTTGGTGGAAGCGGACATGCAAAATGCAGCAGTCTCAATGAACATGGAAATGCAACCAAATATGTTTGTTTCTGCTGGGAGGGGTCGTGCATCCAGTGAACCTGTGCAAGAATCTGTTTATACTGTTGGGAACATGTTTTCCCATACACAGCCCCAGCCATGGCATGTCCTCCCATCGACAAAGGAATGTGCTGTCTCAGACACAGCTCAAACTCATCAGGGACAGCTGACCGCTGGAAGTGGAAACTTTCCAAATACATACACCCAAGGGTGAGTACAGTGACATGCTGGGATATGGAAATTTTAAGGGCATGATACATCTGTTAGCTTAAATTTTTTACTTTTCGGTTCTGTTATCAAATGTTTCATGATAGCATGTCTGGGTTCAAAATTGAACCTCTGCAACTTCCTTAATTTGTTTCTACAGGATGGACCTAATTAATCTCAGTTCAAAGGTCTGCCCAAACCCCCACCCCCCACAACACACACACACACCCAACCAACCCCCCCAACACCCCCGCCACCCCTTTCCCCCCCAAAAAAAAAAAAAAAAAAATCTCAGTTCAGATGTCAGGAATGTGATGAAACAGTGCATCTACTAACGAGGAATCCTTCTATTGTCTTAAGCTTCAATGAATTTAATTGTAGTTGGACAATGGATATTGATTGCACAAAAGATTTTTAGGATTAGGACTTTCACACGGGAATGCCAAGAGAACAAGGAAGTTATTTGAATAGGATATTGGTGCGTGTTCTTTTGCTATCAACATTTTTATATTGAGCTTTCTTGATTCTTATTCTTTCTTATTTTGCCTATTTTTGGTGCTATTGATATTTGTCATTAGGCACATAAATTCTTTATGATTTGTTCTTTCTAAGCTTACATGTGACATTGCAGTATCCTAATTTTGACAGGATATACTACTGCTACTAAACTATTAAGAAATTTGGTATATTTACGTGGCTTTTGCATATCAATTTAAAAAAAAAAAAAAAAAAACCGAAGGGCTGTTAAATGCATATTGTGTCATTGTCATGCACAAGCACCTTACTCAGTTCTCTCCAATTCATTGGTAGCTCTAGGGAAGCTTGCTAAGATTAGCTTTCTTGATTCTTATTCTTTCTTATTTTGCCTATTTTTTGTGCTATTGTGTCATTGTCATGCATGAGCACTATACTACTACATGATGATGTCCATCATTTGCAAAATCACTTTGGAGGCTGTTTGTTTCATCTGCATGCAAATAACACAGAGACGTTTTCAAACAAACTATTTGTCAAGAAACAAATAAAGATGAAAAACAAACAATTTTACTCAAAAATAATCAAACAGATTAGATATAGATCAGATATAAGTAAGGTAGAGATGCAGATCAAATATAGATAGAGATACAAATGAAATACAGACCCTTAAACTATTAAGGAATTTGGTATATTTATATGGCTTTTGCATACCAAAAAAAAAAAAAAAAGAAGGGCTTTTGCATGCATTTTGTGTCATTCTGATACACGGGCACTATGCTCAGCTCTCTCCAGTTCATTGGTAGCTCTGGGCAAGCTCGCTAAGATTAGCTTTCTTGAATCTTGTTCTTTCTTATTTTGCCTATTTTTGGTGCTATTGATATTTTTCATTAGGCACATAAATTCTTTATTATTTATTCTTTCTGAGCTTACATGTGACATTGCAGTATTCTGATTTTGACAGGATATATAATTCTCTAACACAAGCACTGCAGTCTTCAGGTGTGGACTTGTCACAGACCAGCATTTCTGTGCAGATTGATGTTGGGAAGCGGGCAACTTCTGAAGTGGCTTGTGATCCATCTAGTTCCAAGGTTTTGCTTCTTACTTATTTTGTTCAGATAACAATATAATTTTTGCATATTTGCTAGTGTGGCCCTAAAGTTAGTTAGCATGTTTTTCCTGTCCATGGTCATGCATGTGTACATCCTTTACCTACCGTGCTTGAACCATCCCTTAGTATATGCACTTCATTTATATTGTGCATTCTAAGATTTCCTGGCTTCTAGCTTAAGGGTACAGTTGAAAATTGCTCTAGTCCATTGTTTGCCATCATTACCTGATTGAATTATCAACTCAGTATTTGGATTCTCCCACAGAAGGATTTAAAAAAAAAAAAATTAATTAGAAAGAATTTGGAGGTGATATTGCATTTTTCTCATTTTCTGGAATGTAGGAAGATATTGACCCCTTTCCATGGGTCACAAGAGGAAAATGTTTGCAGATACACTTTTTTCGCCTATCTACAACCAAGGAATCCTAAAGCCTAATTTTGTCAGATTATCAATAACTTTTTACTGTCATTTTCTCACTTTTATATCCATCATGAAAGAAACAACTTTTTATCTCTTTCAATATACTTTTATTCTCTTTGCTTTCTTTCCCATCAATGTCAACTGTGCATCAAAATTATCTATAACATTTTTCTCTCACTTACTCACTTTCATATCCAGAATGGAAAGAAAAAAATAAATAAATAACTTTTTGTTATTTTCAATCTACTTTATTCTCTTTGCTTTCTTTCCCATCATTGTCCACTGCACATCATAATTATCTACAAGCCTTATGGCATGATTTTTCTGTTGAACTAATGCGAAGAGATGAACAGTCTTGAGTTATGATTAAATTAACTATTTGAGCTCAACGAAGCATGGAATCAACCAAACATCTTATTTGGAGCATTCTTTATGTTAGAGATTGGTGTTAAAGCATAAAATAGAAAGTCCCACACAAACATACAAATTTAGGTTGCAAGATGAATTAGTATATCAATAAGGTTTTAGATATCTTTGTTGTGAATCTAAATAATAACACAGTATTAGACTAAGAGTTATGAGTTAAAACTTTGTGTTACCGTTTCTCATCTATTTAATTGTTTGTAATTGGTGGGCTTCAATTTTTTAGTTCATGAGCACTGCAGAGTAATATTATATGAAGTAAAACTACATCAATCTGCATGTTTGAACCTTTAAACCAAGTTTGTTAGATCTTGTTTCAGCACTGTTGTGTCTGACTCTTTCATCAAACAAGATGTAACACAAGCATGAGTACAATTCATGTTTGAGTAAGAGCATGTGCCTTGAACTCATCAGGAATAGTGATTATAAATCTGTAGACAAGTTGAAACTAGAGTAAATCTGAGTGGAACTTGTATGGGTTTTGAGTATATAACCCCTTGCACCATAGTTGCGTTGACCTTTTGCAAACTAAGGTGTCATGTGTGGAAGAATCTGTATCACATGTTTAGTTTTAGACTTTGTTCTAATATTTTGATTCTAAAGTCTCTCTTTACACACAGGATTGTGAAAATCCTTCAGACAGTAGAGGTGCGGCACATGGCAGAGAAAATAACCATGGTGAAGAGAGTGACCAGGCTCAAAAGCGGCTAAGAACTGAAAAAGGGTAGTACTTCAGTTTGGTTTTTGTTGCAGCTTCTTTGGAAGTGGTATCAGATTCGGCTGTGGCATGGAAGAATTGTAAATTTTGTACTCAGTGGGGTTGGTTTGGTTGTTTGATAGGTCCTTAGAAGTAAGATGTGGTTGTATTCTTTGATTGTACTCTTTTGTTAGGCCTGTGCTTCCATGCTTAGGGCATGACATGAGAAGCCGGCTTTTCTTTTCCTTTTGGTCAGACCCACAAGTGTTCATATAATGAAGTTATTAGCCCTCTTATAATATATTTACATGGTTGGGATTTCAAAGTTAAAAGTTTGTTTGTTGTATATAACATTAAATCAAATCTAATCCATCCTATTGGAAAACTAGCGTTTATGCCACTAGGCGACAATGGCTTTGGTATATATTTATCTGTATATGTGGTATCATGGTTTTTTGCTTAGCTCATTAAGCTTCCACGAAGTTGAGATTTGAGAATATCAAATGTCTACGAGGACTCCGAGCTGAATATACACACTTCTTTGAATAACATATAGAAAGAAAAAATTGGAGAGATCCTAGTCGGAAACTATTAAAATTAAAGTGATATTCCTAAATTTTTAAAAGTAATTCTCTTGTCCCTTGAAAAATGTTGATATATGAAATCTTTCCCCTAGTGATACGGGTACACATAGGCAAGGATCGATTCTAAATCGAAACTGTTATCAGTGGTTGTAGAACTGAAACCAAATCGGTTAGTCGGTTTCACGGTTTCTAAGTTGTTCTTTAGCCTAAAACCAGTGGAATCATTATATATAGAAAATTTATTACTTATTCATAATATTTAATATGTTATTATCAACAAGAAAACATACATAGCTTAAAATCATATATAATTAGTTTAAATAAACTCTTAAAAGAAAAATTCATTTTCTTAATAATGTGAGGCTATTTTTTCGTTATAATTTTTTTTTTTACCCTTTAGAGTATTTTGCAATCTCATATTACTAATTATAATTGATATTGGATGTGTTTGTATACAAATAAATATGCTTCCAAACAAATTTTCAAAAAATTTGGTTAAATAATTTAACACTTTTACATCCAATAATTATTTTGATTTTAAATTTTAGTTTTTGAAAAAAAAAAAAAAAGCAATTTCGTGGTTTCAAAACCAAAATGAAACCGGCAGTTTCATGAAACAAGACTGAAACCGTGAGAGAGTCCAATTCCCGGTTTCTCAATTTCAACACCCAGAACTAGTGGTTCCGGTTCCAATTTAGTTCGTTCCAGAACTGTGTCCATGTCTAGATACTAGTTGGTAATTTGTAATGATATGGATTTGCTTTTGCTATTGGTTTTGTATATCAATTTATATTGTATTTAATCCGCATTCATTGTTGAATACCAACTCTGGCGATTCATGGGGTACTTTAGGTGTAATCCAATCTTGGGGGTCATAGGAAAGGTAGACACCTCCCCTCCACCTACAAGAGGAGTCAAAATATATAAATATAACCAAAAGATTTAAAAGTTATCTTAAAGGAGTTACTATAAGTACACATTTAATGTGAATCATTTGATAGAGGGTTCAACATAAATACTCATCGCTCACGGCAATGGGAATATCTGAGCATGAGCAATCATGTTAACACAATAATAGCATACCTAATGTTTAGATAATGAATATGAAGTTAAGGATATTACACCTCCTTAACCATATGCTAGAGTATTCGCACCTCCTGTAATTTATTGGTTTGCGATTAAGCAAGATAATCCAACCTCTACACCGATATATAAAAATGATGGTCAACAAATAAGTGTAAGTTCATGGAATACATATATCCGATCGCCGGGTTAAAATTTGACATCCCTTTGCATCAAATTTGATTCATTGCCAGTGGTAGTTATTATAAGAAAACTCCAATCAAAGATAAGAGTGTAGGTTAACTTCCTTTAAATTCCAAGGAACAAGATCTCAGAATATCCTTATACAATTTGAACCCTATGCTCCAGCCGTCCACTGCTCTGGAAGTAATAGGTTGTATTAGTTTGAAGCTCACTTCCAAGAATATTATATATATATATATATATATATTGAGATCTCTTATAGACACAATATTAGCTGATACTCATATGATTTGAAAATCTCCTATGTATAATCTTGCCAATTATTTTGGGATTAGTTGATGTTAATCACCAAGAAATAGTAATTTTTAACCTCTTTGCAATTATTCTGATTAAATCATGAACCCTTTTACTTCTAGATAGGGCTGTTTCAAAATCCATCATTGTGATTCCTTCTAAAAGAGGTAAAGGTTGCAATGGCTCACATGATCTTTCATATCCAGCTTGAATGACCATTCTCAAATCGGCCGAGCCCCATCTCACTCCATATTATTCCATGGATATCTTCTACCTTTTTTTCTTTTTTCCTTTCATTATTATTATTATTATTATCCTTTATCTCCCAATATATTTTGATCCTCTTGGTGAATTGTATAGCATGAGCCCTAGGCTTCTTCCACTATCTCATTGTTTAGCTCTTTGTTAGCTGGGACACAGGCTCACTCATTCTCAAGGAATCCTTGACTGGACTTTCTTAATTTTGTCAATAAATGTTCGTTTTATTATTGGAATCGTTATCCAAAATATCTCTGTAACTTGTTTCCAATCAAGTAAAGCGTCTCAACTTTCTCTGAATTAATAAAAACTTTCGCCTGAGATAATGTGCTCAAGGAATAACTCTTGATTTGATCTTAATTAAAACTTGCAATCAGATAATTTCGCTCACTGTTGAAAATCTCCCAGGCTTTACAACAATATTCTTGAAGAATTTCCAATTCTTTTAGCGAGTATATTCATGCTATATGCCGAGCCAGATTTAAAATTCATGTTCATACAACCGCTGACAAGCTTTAACTGCCTAGGCCGGTCTCATCGATCCAACGTACATTTCATTTCATTTATAATCAAGAATGTACGAGATACAATATCAACTGAACAAAACTATAATTATTCGATTCCTAAAAACACTTTTAACATATATACTTTCTATTGTAGGCTCTTCCTAAAAACTCTGACGACGTGGAAAAAAACGAATCAAAGAGGAGAAAAATGAAAACCCAAAAACATGGGCAAAAGCTTATATATATTTGTAGCAGAGGATACATAGTTATAATAAACTTACAAATCCGCGCTGTCATACTCATTCCAAATCTCAGGATTTCCCCCCATGGATTGCAGCATTGACAAATTCCTCACATTTGCTAAACCCACCAGACAAAACATCAGCCAAAACGCCTATAGTATCAAACGCTTCCTGGAGATCACTAGCAGCATTCATATCATCAAGCCAAGAGAGCAACTCCTTGGAGAAACCAATCATTTCCTTGATGTTCATCAATCTCTCCTTCCTTGCGACTTCCCAGCTTTCAATACTGTCATCTCCTGATTCCAAGGATGTTCCTTCAGCTATAGCATGAGTAGTGGTTGCTGCTCTTCTAAACTTAAAGAATCTCTGCAGCTGCTCTATCAAGCCAGTATAAACAAGCATTTGCCGTATCACAGACAATATGTCATTTGTTTCTTCTGTAGGTTCTGCAGAATCTGTTCTGCCTGTGATAGCTGCTGTATTGCTGGGTACCCGAGTGGACCTACCATGAGAATGCTGCATGTAGGCATGATATATTCCCCGCTGCAGGAAGGAGCGGCGATGTTGAAGCCAAGAGTCATAAGACTCCGATAACAGTGAATTCACCATCATAAACTGGACCGTCTCCTCAGTTCCTCCAGAGGATTGTGCTCCAGGAGGTGTCGATGGTCTTGACTCTGATGTTGAAGATGTCAAGTATGTTGATACAGCTTTCGCCATGGTACGACGCATGGAAGGACTGCCTTGATCAAGGAGGTGGCATCCCATCTGAATCATAAATGGCAAAAACCGGGAGTTGCTTTCCCTTCCACCACCTCGACTTTCAGAACTGAATGATGCCCCAGTTGCAAACCGAGCTAGCATCTACAAGTTGAACAATGGACACAAGTCACAATCACATAAAGCATATATGTAATTCTAAGTTGAGTGCTAGTAGTCAGATATCCTCTTGAAGATGAATGTGGTAGTCCTGCCTACACCAATGCAAGCATTATATGTTTTTTCCCCTTTCCATAATAAATACAGAAAAGAAGCAAGCACGCATGCATGCATGGAGAGATGAATGGTCCAAACTTCTGCAAGATCAAGGATATCTACAAATCTAGGGTTCTTGATAAGTTTGTACCACATCATACAGTAGAAAATTTACTAATGCTCATTGTAATACTCAAGTCATCATAAAATAAGCTTACATTAATTTTCCTTCATCCTTAAATTACATGATATGCATTGAGGTTACATATTTAACAAACAATTTTGTATTAAACTTCAAAAGTCACAAGTTTAATCAGCAAGCAAAAATATTAGTAATCTTAGAGCACTTTGTGTCATGGAAATTTTATCAAGAGATGATTTAACAAACCTCAGCATGGTGCACAACTTGATACTTAATTTTTTGGGTTTTGGTTGCACAGGGTAAAACTTCTCAAGATACAGTTCTGAATTCTGTATTGCTTAGTCTAATTGTATTATACTCATCTAACCTTTACAACATGGATCTATCAATTTGCCATATATGTAATAAAGATCAAAAGGCTGACTTTGGTATCACACCTCTCAAAATTAACTTATTATAATATATTCCTTCAATAGTTGTTCAAGTTAAAATTATGTCTCATATCTCATAAACAGTTGCAGGTTAGTTACAGTAAATCGGTAAATTTTCTTCACTTAGGTCGTTTTTACTTTCCTATACATCATGTACTCCACTTTAGGAAAAGAAACTAAATCATAGCAAATCAAAATGTGAAAATTTGAAAACATCAAATTCTTATGGTAGTTTTTATTTTTAACATATATTACTTTTAATCTCATATTTCAGACATACATTGCAGGCAGAGGATAATGCACATACATATGGCAAAAGTCAATATAATTATGTAAATGAACTAAGCTTAGTAACATTACCAGAACAATGTCATAGGTCAATAACCGTAGCCGGCTTCCATCAGTCCGTCCTAGATTGTTTAGATTGTCCCAGTACTGGTCAACATAACGAACATATTGTGCCAATGGGACAGATGGACCTCTCAATGGGAATAAAGAATTGCAAAGCGACTCATTGTTTCTAAGGGTGGCACCTTCCCACTCTTTCTTAGGATTCTTTAGAGCAGCATCAGCACGTTTGGCCTCTTGATGGCATTGGAAATGAATGATATTAAAAGAACTAACTGTTGTGTAAACACACTCTCCACGTGGATTCCCTGAATTGCCAACACCAAGATTCACCCGTTTGCTGTAGGTATAAACACCTAGAAGGTCATTTGGTCTCAAACCATAGCCCTCACGGCATACCATACATGCCAGCCCATCCTCTTCCTCCTCTACATCCTCTAAGCCTTCAAGAACTGGCTTGGAAACAATAATCCGCTCACCACCATCTAAAGAAAGTTCTTGTCGCATGCCAAGTCCCTAAAACAGATATCAAGAAGGAAAGTGAGAATATTTCAACAATTGTAGCTGCAAAAACATACATTTATGTATAATATATCAATACACTTCAACCAAAGGAGGTAGTTCTAATCCCATATAAACTAAGAAAATACAAGTATAGAGAGCACTGGCAATCTGTTCAAGTCTATCCAGAAGTCATTAGTGCAATGGATTAAACATTGCAGTCTCTACAATTTGGATAAATTGTTACCCTTGGTAATTTCTATAGTTTTCCCATAAGTTGGTGTCTATAAGTAGGGTGCTACAAGCAGCACAAACCACTGGCGTCCAATGCATGTCACACAATATAAGGGTTTCTTTTATGGTCTTCAAATGTCACATCTTTGATTCCAGAGTATCAAGGTCTAAGAAATAATGCATACCACTACCAAAAAATTTCTGGATTAGGGTGGACGAGGAGAAACGAAAATGACTGTATAGGAAGAAAACTAGATTCATGCATTTCCGTCTCAACCCAAATAATATAGAAAACAACACTTGCGACATCCCTCAAAGCCTCAAAACACTTGGCTTGACAAGGAGAACAACAATAATAGCTAGATTTGTTTGGTTCGTCATTTTCAGGTTGTTTTCATCTCTTATTTTTATCGTTTTCAAATAGACTATTTGTCAAAAGCAAATACAGATGAAAAACAGACATACTTATTCATAAACAAATCAGATACAAATAAGGCACAAATACAAATCAAATATAATTAAGATATAAATGGAAATCAGACAACCCAAACAAACCCTATAATGTCCAAATACATCATAGAAAAGGTTGGGGTATGGAAAACATCTAGATACATAAAACAATTAACATGAAGATAAATTTGTTGCAAGTACACTACCTGAAGCAGCTGTTCTCTCTTGATCAAGGCACGCCGTCTCATCTCATCCCTAGTGGCATGGCGCAGCTTGCGTACCTTTTCTTCTAAAAATCCATCCCCATTTGCTTCTTTATTAGATAGTGTGTCGAGCAAATTTTCAGCTCTTGCACCAATTTCATTTTCTCCTGATACACCTTCCAGGGCATGAAGTAAAGGCAATATTCCCCCCTCATCTATACATCTTTGTGTAGGTAGATGCCCCATAGATAATCCCCTTAGCATGGACAATATTAGTGGAACAGATGGAAGTTTTAGTGCTGATGTCCACTCAGTCCTAGTTTTAAAATCAGCTTGCCCTGCCATTGCAAAACTTTCCCTTAAATGTTCTACTGCAACACTAGTGATGCCCTTCTCAAGGATGATATCCTTTAATCTTTCACCACAGGAACTTGTTTTTAGTGATTCTGAAACTCGTACAAAATTCTCCACGGTGAATCTCTGCTTTGCAGCTTGCTGGGCAATGTCCTCATCCTTCGGGTTGTCTTCATAAGAGCTCTGGATTCGGTTAAATTCACTCCAATTTTGCAGGTATGGACTGAAATGTTCAACAAGTGCTACCATCGCAGCAGGTTCCCCATATGTCAAATATGGCAAAATTCTTGCTACCATCTCTGTGTTCCTTTGTTGTTTGCTAGATTTTTTTCCCACAGGGTGGGACAGTCGCTCCAAGAACATAAGAACAATCTTCTTAGCCTGCTCACTTGTGCCACTTGCCTCACTGTTGACATTAAGGACATTCCCTGAGATGCTAATGTCATCGCTTTCATTTGCTTCCAATGTCAGGCTCTCAACAATCAAAAGAATGCCTTCAGCTGGCTCCATAGCATCAACTGAGAAAGCACGCCGTGCTGTCTCAAGGAGCAGGCCTAAAGCTCCTAATTTTAGCAAAGCTCTTCTATTCTCCCTTATCTTGCAACAGTGCATGAGAAGATTAAGAACTGCTACCACTTGATCATGGTTGGACTTAAAATCACTCTGTAGGCGCTGGATTTATAAAAATAAATAAATAAAGGGTCAACTTTGCATCTTACAAGAAGGCAATGACTGAAAACAGAATTTGCATTTGGTGATTCAACAAGATAATTTGGATCTAGAATTAATAATGCAATTGGCAAATACATGCATTCAAAATAAACTTAACGTAGCAAATATATCCTAGGTCTTCTCCAGGAATATACAAATCTGTAATTCCTATTTAGTCTGAAATAGAGGAAGCAACATGAGATTGTTCCAGTTTAATGTGAAACATCAATTTTATTCCATGCAAGTGGCTAAAAAAGGATTAAACAATAAGTTCTCCAAAACTGCTAATTACGATACCAAGCAAAAGCATGTCAGCAAAACATAAAGGCCATATCAATTTTCCAATACCCTTCAGATTAGGAGCATCCACCAGAAGTTGATCTACATGTGCAACAGCTCAGTAGTTTCATGGATCAAAGATGGTTTGTTGCTTGCTTATTGTTATTATTAGAGGTAATCTTACAAAACGTGGCACAATTTTAGCTTAGACCTGTGCAATTTGAATGTCAATTGCACGTTGTTTGTCTTAAGAGGTCTGTACCCAACTTGGAACTGACGTTGTCAGCTACAAGCCTCGATCCCTAGTTAATATAAATTCTACAATATCTTTTGAATCATTAAAATCATCTGCCCTCCAAATGCTCTCTACAGAAGTACAGAAAAGAAAATTTTTGTTTCTTTCAGTTTGAGTAGGTTTGTCCCATAACTCTATGAAGCGAAACTTTAATCATCATCTACGTCAAGATGGGTTTAAACCTAGAAGGAACATCAAGCAACGTCATACATAAATGTGTTGGGTACCAAGGGACGTACTGACCAATGTTATTGATAGGGCTTAATTTTAAAAAGAAACAAAGCTTGGACAGCTAAATTTGTAGTATTTTTTTTGGCCGAAAAAATTTTTTTTGTAGTATTTCACAAAGTATTATATAGATTTTTACAAAGTGCATTACGCATATAGACGTCATGGCTCAGATGGAAAAGGACATAACTTAGTGCAGCAAATCTTATGCTCTAGAATCCAATAAATACCACAACAAAATTTACCGATATATATATATATATATATATAATGCTCTAGAAACTAATAACAATTCTCATTCTTCAAAGAGGTGATTAGTTCACTAAAGTACCTGAATCATGTCCAATATAATTTCCAGTCCTCCAAACTCTCGCACAGCACCAGCTATTGCAAATTCAATTTCAGGGTCCTGAGACTCCTCCCTGTCTTCTTCAAGTTCTTTGATCATTGGTTCTGTGGCTTCACCATCCAGCCCCTGTCAATTGCATCACAGGTGAATCATGAACATAGAAGCTAATGCAAATTTGCATTTGAAGCAACAAGATCTAATCCAAAGTATTTAAATTCATCTGGGAAACCACCCCTATTGGATCATCTACTGCATAACAAACCTGAAGCCGATAAGTCACAGTCATTGGTGGACAATCTCTGCCTGATGATGCTGCGCCAGAAGATAATAAGGTGGTAGAGGAAAGAGAAGTTGAAGACTGACTGCTTGACTTCTTCCATACTTGCTCATAAACTTGTGCAATGCTTAAGTCCAGAGAGATGATATTCCCAGCAACTAGTAACTCCATGCCATAGTCATCTTCAACAAGGCCCAACAGATCTAGCTCATGACAAATTTTATTTTTAACATCACGCATCAATGGACCAACCTCTGAACTAGAATATGGATTCTTAGTCATTGATCCCCTGATAAACTCCTCTTGCGTATGTGCTTTGTTTAAAACCAGTAAGTACACAGATTCTGGCTTTGAAGGGCATATAAGGTTGCAAAGTTGCTCCAGGATAAACTGTTCACAGCACCCAATTATGAATAACAGAAAAGAAAAGATGGGAAAAAAAAAAAAACTTTTATAAACGAAAAAACCAATTGCTAGTTCAACTGCATCCACATTGACAAATTTGCATGCATAGGGAGAGAAGGGAGATGGGGGTTGTTGTGGGGGAAGAGAGAGGAGGGGGGTTGGCAATCATGAGTGCAAAATAGGGGAGGATTACATACCAAACTTGTTCGTCCCTTCCTCTCCTCTCCATGGATTTGCAGACCACATATACAGGCTCGAACAAATTGTCGTTTGTTTTCACTACTTTCCAGCAAAAGGCTATCTAGAAGATCTTTTAGCAGTCGGTTACAGTCACTTATTAACTTTGTCTTCTGCACGATCAATCCACGAATCACAATTAAAGCCTCAAGAACTTCCGACAACAAATTGTCCCGCATGAACCTAAAGCCAAATCATTGTTAATATAGATGAATTTCAGAATTATCCCCCATGCATACAAGACGACACCACACCATGCAAATAAGTTAAAAGGAAAAAATTATACCTGTGCCTAACATTTGGAACTTCCAAAAACTTGCCAAGAAGCTCAATAAGTTTGTGGAGGATGAAACCTTGAGAAATGTCAATGTGCAGGCTTCTCTCTAAAGATTCAATATTTGCCACTTCCTGAGTTATCAGTTTACAAATTGTTCTAAGACATCCCCGAGCAGTCAAAAAAAGGCGCGCATCTTCTGATTCCATCATCTTGAATAGCAGTTCAAAATATTCAGCAGAGCACTCACCAGCAGGAAGAGTGGCTGGTAACAACCCTACTAGCAAGTTCAACAAACGAAATCGTCTTGACTGACTCTGTGCACATAGCAGACTTATCAACATGCACATCTCAGAACGGATAGATTGAGAACAAGCACTTAGTGCAAGCTCTCTAACCCATGAGCCAAGCTCGAATGTTGAGATATCAGCCCTTGCTGTCTTTGAAGCACGTCTTTTCCACCTAAGCACATATTTAAGAGCAAGGAATTCTTGACGTTGAGCCCGTGACCTCTGGCCTACTGCCTTGACGGCCTGAGAGACTTTATACTGCCGTCTCACAAAGTCTAAATAGGTTGCTCCCCTCTCCCATTCTGAATAACTTAGTAGCTGAATGTCCTGCTTATTAGAAGCATCCCAATTCTTTTCTGTTGAATCATTCCCCAACTTACTGCCACCTGCAATCCCAGCAGATGAGCCAGATAACTTTAAATTGCTTTCTTCTTTCAAAGTGGATTTCATTGTATTTTGCTCCCTTTCACCAGTATCAGGTTTTGGTGGAGTACATGTCTGAGATATAATCTTTAGACATGGAAGAATGACATGCTCAGATATTGCAGGGTGTTTGGCCCCCACCTTAATAGAAGAAAACAAAAGCTGAAAAACAATACGTAATCTGGATTCCCAGAACTCATCTGATAGGGAAAAGACTTCAGAAAGCAATAGTAATTCTTCCCGAGTTGCAAGTGCAATGTCCATGGAGCGATGGTGCTCCAAGCAGTACATGACCTTCTTCTGTATTAAACTGTTCAGTTCAGCTACCGCACCACTATCACCTTCTGACATAGCACAGAGAACAGCCCTAGCTTGAACACGAGATGCTTTTGGACCTTGATGGATGTTGTTCTCAAATAGCTCAGACAAGATACCAGCTGCCACAAGTTGTTTCTTGGCAGCAGGATGTTTGGATAACACATGCAGTATCTCAAGGCATTGAGTGACAAAAGTGCTTGCACATCCATAGCAATTGCCTGGTGACCTGGAAATCACTAGTCTAGATGCCGCAACAGTACTGTCTGAATGCTTCTGGTGCAAGTAGTTCATCAGTACTTTACGTAGACCTTGCAGGGTTTGAACACTTTTGCTAACTGAATCAAAAGCTGCTTTGCATTTCTCACCATATAATACACCAAGAAGAGCAATCTTACGGTTAATTTTACATGATGGTCCAGGCAAAGAGACCATCATTTGCTGGACAGAATCCTTTTGTTGGGAGTCCATTTCATTCTCACCAATGCTTGATACAATCTTCAAAAGAGGCTTCTTGAATCCCAGAAGTTGCTGGTATCTCCTATGGGCATTTTCTGATTCAAATTCTATAGCTGCCAAACCCCTCTTCATGTCTTCATCATTCTCCATATCATCAAAGGTAAAGCTTGGTTTGGCCATAAAATTAAACTCAAAACGGCCATACTTGCTGTAACCGCATTCGTTGCAAAGAAATGAATCCAGGTTCTCGTAGTTAATATTGCGACATTGTCTGCACTGGTAGGCATTCTCATGACAATTGCTACAAATTCCATGCTTATCCGTCACTGGTCTACTGCAACGTGGACACTGCAGGGGTTCTAGGGACAAAGCTTGAAGATTCTCATAGAAAGAATCAAGCTCAATCATGAAGTTACATGCAGTAATTGGGATGGGAAATTCCACTTTCAGTTCAGTTTGATTGAAAGCAAGATGACAACTTCTTGCACGCTTCCACAAGGCCCAATTATTTTTCAGCTCAGATAAATCAGACACTGGTCGATTGTTGTAGTAAAGATTAAGGACTTTCACTGATTTAGATCTACGAGCATCATGAACATTCATGGTCACTGTTTGGATCGTATAGCTACCAGTACATTTCACAATGATTCGATTGTCTGTGAACTTTGTCTCAGATTTCAAACTTTCAAGTTTCATCCTGCTGTATGGTACCTCAGGAGAGCTGCAGGCAACACAAGGCTCACTCTCAAGGTAGTAGCCATCAAATTCAACAAGACCACTTAAAGTATTGTATATACGTGAGTTTGGATGATTGGCCAAGAGTTCATTTTGTGAACGAAGTGCATCAAAAATGCATTTTACAACATCAGCTGTCAGGAATTGGTTCACAATATCCAGCCATATTGCTTTGAATTTGCATCAGGAACCTTTCCTAGCAACCATGTGATAAGTTCTGTATACTCAACAATATTTTGGCCATACATTGGGAGGGCCTTAATTTTCTGAAACAATGAGATTAGCAAAGCTTCTTTTATTGGCTGCTTTCCATGATGCCATATTCCATGAAGGATGCCTTTAGCTTCTGACCGTACAGAACTCGAATTCCATTCTAATAAGAAGGAATCTATAAATTGAGTCAAAACATCACCACCCTTTTCAGTGAAAATATCAACTGCTGTTTCCATATCCATACAGGACTTCTCTGAACCTGAGTCATTTCCATCATCACCTTTCTTCTTCTTTTTAATATCTGACGATGGTGCACTTGATTTACTTGAGGTACTCCCAGTGTCTCCTGCATCAGATTTTTGGGAAACGTGGACCCCATCCTTCCCAGAAAAGAATGCCAAATTAATTAGTTTTAGTGTCTGAATGACCGACTCTTCACCAAAATGAAATACGGCATTTATTAGAAAGGGCAAAACATCCCCATGCCTCAAACAGTACTTTTGCCAGTTTCGGGGACGTGCAGCAGCCACATCAGCCATTGTCATCAAACATTTAACAATCTTAACACTTCGTTCATATGACATGGGATTTTGAATGCCACCAGACTTGTTCACATGCTTGTAAAGCTTCTTCACCTCAGTTGAGAATTGCCAAGAATCGCGAACACTATAATAGTGGGTCTTGCTTCCACATAAGTGAAGAAAAAGCCTCCTTGCGTACCTTCTGACGAAGGTAGTCTGTGGATTATTGATATAACTGCAAAGAACATCCTGATATCCATCTAACTTCAGATCTTTACCTGTGGAAATCTTATGGATCTTTTCCTTTTCCCCAGACTTCTCTTGCTTTTCTGGTCGAATTAAAGTATAAACCAGTCGGAAAGTATTCTCTAACAGCAATCTATGGTAATCCATAAATATATCTGCATGATGAGATTTCACATAAGAATCTGAAAAGAAAGGAGAGAAGTTCCCTGCCGGTAATTCTCGTCGAAATGAAAGAAGAGCTCCACAACCAGAGCCAGGACTCATATTTTGTGAAGTTTCTGTACTAGTAGTTTGGGATTTGAAAACATTCACAAGCTGCTGCAAAATATCCATCAGATAATTGACAAACGTTTGTTGCCTTAGAGAACTGCAAGCTCGAATCAGCTGAGATGCCAAGTCATTTTTCTCATGGTCATCTGAAGAAGACTGAGAAGCCACCATTACACTTCTATCATGTGTCTCTGTACTTGCACCCAAATTGCGAACAGAACTATCACTGCCAGGTTGGTGCCAATTGCGAAACATCAATGTGAAAAACATAAATACAAGGACAGTAACTTCCCCAAAAGACGAACGGGATTTTGCAACAAAAGGTTTGTTAAGATCAATCTCAACAAGAAACCAATTTACTAATTTCTCCAAGTCCAGGCTCCCAGGTTTTGAACTCCCTATAAAAGGTCCATTCACAGCAGAGGATAATCGATAGAACAGCTGCATGACTGGTATAGCCCTTTGTCCGGATGTTTTTTCCATCCATCCTTTCATCTGCTCAAGGAGTTCAGATAAAAGCAAGAAATTCACCTCCCGCTTTGACGCAGAAATAGAAACAGCACTAGCAACAGATGAGAATTCTCCAGATTCACTGGGTTCCAAGATATGAATGGACGGAGCAGAAGTTTGCCTGCTCCCATCTGTTGTAGCCGGTACCAAGCTAGATTCACCTATCTCATCAGCAGAGTAATGGATTTCATGACTATGTCCCCCAAGAGATTCCACCTCAATTGGAATTGCTGTCATTGGATGGTCTCTGGAATGTGGTGGAGGAAGCTGGTCTGCAGCTAATACTTCATGACAGGCTTCACAAAGATCAAAATCAGGACAAACTGTGCAATGCCATCTACGCCTCAATATCGGAACTGTGGAGCAGCCATCACAACAATACTGCACGGATGATGTAATAGAATCCTCTTCAATCATGACTTGGGTATTTGTATCAGCATTTTCTGCAGGGACACTACCAGATACGGCAGTCTCAGCAGCTTCATCAGTGGCCAACATAGTACGTCTTGGGAATGGAACTTGAAGTAATCTCGAAGATATAGCCAAGCTGATAATATAAGATTCACAATGAGAAAAGGACCAACAAAATGCTTTTCTATTTTGACACTGCAACATGTTAACAAAGTACCTGCTGGCAGTTTGCACTGCCTCATTGGTGGAAAATAAAAGTTGCTTCAACAAATGTACAGCAGGCGCAACAGAACGTGCCCCTGTATCCTTCCCATGTAAAGCCAGGCATTCCGCATAGCAATAAATAAGTTCTACAGAGGATATAACAATGTTGTTCATCGTCTGTGTGTCTGGCTGTTCCAGGTCCAGAATACCCCATAAAACTTGCATGAGCCCATCCACCACTTCTGAGCCTGAAAAGACAGCAAATGAAAATGGTTTGTCTAGTACAATATGGAATGTCAAAGAAAAATCTGTTGCGCAAATAAGCAATACAAAGGACTCAAAATATTGCAAAAATTATGGCATTAAACAGGGGCATTAAAAGCTTTATGAAACCAAGCCACAAATTCAAGAGGGCATAAGCTTGTTTCCAGAAATTTTCACATCCCAGAATTTCTCAGCCCAAAAACACATTTACGCAAACACAACCTGTCTATGGCATATTTCAATATAAGAATATCACAACAGCCTTTTCGTTTTATTTGGTGTTTTCATCAATCCCTTAGTTAACTAGTTTGCTCTGTCCTGTTTTGTAAAGTGGGTAGTACCCAATTGTCTCTATCAAATAGATAATATAAAATTTGATATTACTATATATATATATATATATTTATATAAATATATCAAAACAGCCTTCACCTGGGGCAATGAACAATCTGCATGCATGCACAAAGACAAGCAAACAATGCCATCACAACATTTTTTTTTTTTTTCTTTTGGTTGAGTGGGGGAGAGGATCGAATACAGAAGGTTTTATTCAGAACGAGGAAAACAACTTCATGGTAGAAATAGAAGGACTAAAAAGAACAAGTAGTTTAATTAATAAAATCAAGCCAAATACTTTCCTCTGAAATCAGTAGCTAAAGATGAAAAAATGTTTGGTAAGAGGATCAGAAAAGGTAATGATCTCTGCATATCCAAATCCAAAAAGTAAGTATGATTTTTTAATATTTAAAATCGATATATCCATAGCCAAATAAACCAAGAAGATCCATGTACAACTGGCATCCTAAATTAGACCACATGTACATAAATTATACCATTCATCTCCAAGAAGCTTGCCAGATTTGAGTGACGATGCAAGGCAATCTTAGAGACTGCATGCATATGGGCTGTAAACTCCTCAATTATCCAGCTTCCAATAGCACCACCAACACCTACTCTTGAACTAAGGAAAGACACAGATTTGACTACCCCCAGCAGGCGCATAGTGTCCTTAACCTGAGTTACAATTTCAGAACACTTGTTTAAGGACATTTGTTAAAAGGATTATAATTCATCAATATGATAATTCGAATGAAAAAAGCAACAAAAGCACTAAAGCAGTTACAAAAAAACATCACAATTAGACCATTACTTGGTAATAAATCTCCTTTTTTGGGAACAAAGCCTGCAATACTCTACAAGCTGCAGCCTGCAATAAAGGCTCTTTGTCGTTTTCGAACAAACTTTCCAGTAATTGTTTGCATTTGAGATTGTTAAATTCCAGATTTAAGCCTTCCACTTGAGGACTCTGTTGCACCCTATAGGAGTAGAATCTTGATAGAAGTTTAAGACCATCTGCCACCACCTGTTCTTGGATGGTAGCGGATTGCATGGAGCTGTACCTTTTCCCTGATCCTGCAAGTAAAGATTTGCTGCCAAGGGCTCGAGCTTCCATATCCAAAACTGCATTGATTTTTTCTTTCCATCCAAATTCATCCTTTGAACGTCCATAAACCTCAAGATTGTCAATTCTAGGCGGCACTGAACCATTAAAGGTAGGGCTCACAGTGATTACAAATTCCTCATCAGCAAGAAGTGATTCAGCAACTGTAAACGGCACATCATACCAAGAGCGAATGCCCTCATCTAGTTTAATCAGCCTTTGAAAAATAGTGAGACTAGAAGGGATGTGATTAGGAGACGTATTTCCCACATGAATGCGAAAACCAACCATCACAATGTCAGAATTTGAGTTTGAAACTGATATCTGGACATATAACAAAAGGAGAAGATTAGGGAAATAACTGTGGAAGTATAATAAAAACAGAAGAATTTGAAAATCTTATAATCATCATCACTATAAAACAGTTCTTTAATCTAAAGAACCAAGAAGGAACAATCCAGATGGTGTCTGATCTGGCCAGTCTAAATTGAAGAAATTATAAAATCATTCCTTGCTGCTGATATTGGTCAGTCTATGGCACCTAGTGAGGATTAATAAAAAATTATCAAGCTTAATTGAAAAATACCTATAGCTGTGAAAGATTTATAATTAGGATATTTCAGCTCTATCAAGAAAATTAAGAATTCCTCCAACTTGCCCATCATATTGAGAAACTATCCCATCAGCTGTGCATTGTTTATATAAGTAGACATCTTACATACTTATAAGAGTAGATATTTTCCAATGATTATACAACAATAACAAAGATAACGTAACATGAGTGTAATTGTCATAAATATGAAAATGTACATAATGATATTTATGTCATATATAACTAGACTTCATGTATATCAAATCGAAACATGCAATTTTACCCTACATCATTCTTCTATAATATTAAAGGGAATAGATTCCTAGAAGGCTAGGTAACTATGACACACTCATTTTTATTTTGCAAAATTGGCCTATGGGCTTAACCAACGATTAGAGTATGAGAGACGCCATGTTTATGTTGTGTTAATGTACCACACCACTTCACTAGCATTTCCAACTCCGCATTGCCCTACAACACAGCTTCAATGCTCCTACAATTTAATATTCTCCTCATCCTTTAACTACTTCACAATATCCATATAAGTTTGCACCGGCAATGTAGATGCATCTACCCCCAGTCTTATTGATACTTGATGATATACAAAATTATAACAATATAACTATATGTTGTATATTCATAGCTGTGCATATTAATATACTACCATTAATACATGTCTCATGCATAAGTGTTACATCTAATATTATTATGATGATTTTATAACATATAATATTTTCTTTTTTCTTTAATGTTTGGTTATGTATAATTATACAAACATATAGAAAATATATATACACACTGCATCTGCAATGATACATGACCAAGCTACAGGTTTAAGATTAAAGTACCTTAAATCCTGAAGGGCTGGGACTCTCCAGAAAGCCATCCTCTGATGCCAGGTTCTGCTTTGTTCCTTCAGAATCACCACTTCTAATGGCATCACCGCCTAATTTCACCTCCGAAGTAATGCAGATAGTCTTCTCAAAAAAATCAAGGGGAAAATCAGGGTTAACACCAGCATAGGATTTATTGTTAAGGATACCAGCGCGGAGTTTCTTGACCTTCTCCAATATAGCACTATTACCAGGATCCATTCCTGCAGAAGCATAGGAATAGATCTGAAGGCTGCCATCATCATGCAGAACAAGACAGTGGACTTTGTCCTTAGACAAAGGCTTGTAAGCAGTTATGCCAACTAAAGGTGATGATGAACCCAATGCATGACGGATGCTCTGAGCTGTTAATTCATGAGTTCCAAAAGACACAGCCATTGCAGAATTTGATTTAATGCTGGACATGCATGCAAATAAACCGCTGCCAACAAGTAACTCCTTCCAATGGTGCAGTGCAGCTGGCCTACATTTCACATCATTATCTTGTTCATATAAAAAAGACACCTCTACAAGCGAGGTTGCATCAGGACTAAGCTGGCCTATTAAGGTGGTTCCATCCTGGTAGGATAAAAAGAGTAACTTGTAAGTTGATGAGAAATATAAAGAAGAACCCTTAGCTTGAGATTCTTTGCCGCATACTCGGACAATCTCCTCCAAAGGTTTTGCTCCAACATTGCCCTCCCTAGACAATTCAAGCTTGTACAAGTTTCCACTTTCAGACAGGACAAGAAGAAACATCCTTCTATGGGATGCCACAAGGAGTGTTGCATCCACAATCATGTCATCAGACAATGTAAAATAATGCATAGGACTAATGTTGTCCTGGGATAGATCATATATTTTGACAAATCTATTTGTAACCACAAGTAGCTGAACTTGTGATCCAGGAACCCAGTCCACCCTTCTGACATATGCACCTTGTAATGCAAGTTCGATTGCAAGACGATCACTAACTTCTCCACGAGAGTTCAAAGTAAGGACTTGACAATCTTCATACCCTGCCACAGCAAGGTAATTCTCTGCTTGTGAATTAAAAACAAGATGAACAATTTCAAAGCGAACAATGTTTTTAGAAAGTGGCTTCACATTGGTTTTGTCAGCTGTGACCGGTGCAATAGTGGTTTGACCAATCAATTGTCCTGCATCAAATATTGCCACCTTATCACCCTCTCCAACAGCTAGTCGACCTCGAGCACTAACACTGAGCAAAGACTTGACAAGGGAACCACTAGCAAGATGAGACTTCAGCTCCTTAGCGTTGGAGTAATCTGCCTTGATCTTTAGATCTAAGGATCCACTTTTATATGCCTTCTTCAATTGTAAAAGGTCAATGCCATAAGAAATCATTTTATCTTCACCTAATATAATTTTCTTATCCATTGAAAGGAAAGAATCTCTTCTGCTAGTTATATGAGGAATTAAAGAAGCACATAGTTGAACTACTCGGCCCTCAATATCAAGTTTTTCAATTGACAATGCCGCAGCATCTTGCAGGTCCCTTGGAATAGAAACAATGCCTAAATTATCTGCATCTGAACTGAAATCTTCATCCAAATCTGTATCACTATCAGGCATCTGATTTCCATCATCTGATATAGGCAAAAGCGACTGAATAATATTAGAGCGACTAGAATGTCCACTGCTCTTTCCAGTGAATTTCCTAGGTTTCAGGCATTGGCAATTGCTACCTCTAACACCACCAGCTCCACAGTCACAGAAAAACCTGCTTATACGAGAATAAACAACTCGGTGGCCACGATGACATACTTTTGCACAAACAGAGCAACAACCTTTCGAAACTGTCAAGTCACATGTATAACAAAAGTACCAGTGCTGTTCCATAAAATTGCTGCCACTGGAAGTAAAAGTGCAAACCTTTGAAGCAAGGGCCCTTTCACTATTACTATCCTCTTCTTCATCTTTATCCACACTGGCAGCCTCACCGTCAGATGTGCCGTCATCCTCATCTTCATCTGCAGAAGTTGCATCACCATCAAAAGAAGCAGAACGATTTTCTTGGCTACCAGAGAGCACTAAGGCATCAGAATTTTTTCTGCCCCCTTCTGACTTGGGGTCCAAGCAGCCTGGACCACTAGGCAACCCAGAGACAGACTTCCCAGAGGATTTATCTGATGTGCCCTTACAAGATACATTGTCCTTCAACACACTGCCAAGGAAGTCAAAAATAAACCTCAGTCCTGGAAGATGTTCATCACCAGTCAGCTTCTCCATCAACATCACTATCTTCTCTAAAAGCAAGTTCATTGATGTCTGATCCCTTGCAAACTGGATGACAAGTTGAAAGTAGGATTTGGAAACAGTCACATCAAATTGCATGAATGCAACCTCAAGGGAGATGAGCAGAGCTTCGAACAAATGACTGTGGAGTTCACTGGATGGTGGCTCACTGGAGATAGAAGTAAGGCAAACAAGAAAAGTTAAGATTGAATCCCGAACTGAGATCGAACTGCCTTTTGCATCTTCATTACTACGGGAAGCCTCCACTGCACAACCCAACAACTTCTTCTCCAACCATCTGGAGAGGGGATGCAACTCCATCCCAAGGAACTTCCTCTGTAGTTTTTGCTTCAGATCAGGGCAAAGCTCATCTGACAACACATCCACAAAGAAATTGATAACCTTTGCATTAACAGACTCAGATAAGCACTTATCTAATGAGTCAAACAGAATCGTTGGATCACCATGTGGCAATTGCTCTCCAGAAACAACCAGTGAACCAAGATAACATTCTAATGTTTGAGATTTGGAAGGATCTTTCCTCAGGCTATCCAAGATGTCAATATATTTGTCGACTACCACTTCAAGGATGCTGCTGTCACTTATTTCACCACCATTCAAGTCCCTTAGGAAATCCTCAATTTGCTTCAATTGAAATAGTTTCATATAATCCAACACTTCTGAGCCCATGCTTAAGCTTTTGATAATAGCTTCACATTCACTCTGTATTTTAGCAAAGATCACATTGAAATTTACAAATATTACTGATTCCAAAACTTGACATTTCAACTCACTTTGCAAGGGTATACTTCCAGTTGCAGTACCCACTCTTAGAAGCCCACACAAAGTTGAAATTATCCCCTTTATGTTGAGAATGCAAGAAAGGATGACTGCACTAGAATTGGAAATAGAAACTGGGAAACCATGCAACATGAATTCCCAAAAGGCTGTACAAAGAACTCCAAGCCCATTTGAATCAACACATGCATCTAGTTTTGTCGGAAGTTCAAAAACAAAGTCCAACTTGGAAGAACTAGTGCCATTTTTCTCAAATAATACCTCCAGTACATGTTTCTCAAAGCCAGAATGCAAAAGAAGCAAAGCAGATGAAGATGAGCTAGCATTGTTTTGACCATCCCTAAGAACTGAAGTTAAGGCTTTTTGCAGAGACTGTATGTATACATTCAGCAATGAAGATAAAGTTCTAATCAATGATGAAACATGACCAGCATCAACTATACAGGTTATCACGTCTTCAGCAGCTGCAATATACTTGCTCTCCTTGGATGTGCTATCTGCCATTGTTGGACAAACTCCAACTAGCCCACACTTGGTGCAGTATTCCTGAATTCCAGTGTTAAATAAGGACAGAACCAGTGATAACCACATCCCACTTCTGAAGAATGCCCAGTCTCTCTCTTCAATATCCTCACAAATGACCTTTGCTTGCACATGCTCAAGTAAAGAACGCATGATGTCAGAATATTTTACATGACTGTCGATGGCATCGCAGTGGCCTAAAACTAAATGGCTGAACTGAAAGAAGCACCCCACATCAGATGCATTCAAAACCTGTGGGTTATCCGTTAAAGAGCGCAGCTTCTCTAGGGCAGCACTGCCTGGTGGTAGGTCCCAGCAAAGAACAAATAAATATCTTTCGATGATAAGGTCCTCAATTGATGAAGCTTTCTTATCATTCCATAGCCCAAAAATCCTGGAGAACAATGCATGAACATCAACCAAACTCAGGAGGAAGTTCTCATCCAAGGGATCATGTTTCAAAAGAGATGCAGGATGTATTACAGTATCAATCAGATGGTTGTTCAACATATCAACACCCAATTCTTCATCAACCTGTGAAGACATCAAACTTTTTGTTGCAATTGATGCCCAAGATGATAAATTATCACTTGCTCTATCCGAAAGTCGAGATTCAGTAAATGGAACTTCCCATAACTTCATTCTTAAATCTAAGAGCAGTGTTGGAGGACATCCATGTGGATAGAAGAGCATGTGACGTAAGATGAGGACCAACCTTGATAAAAGTAAGGCCCAGGAAGAAAGCTGTTTGCTCATGAACTCTGTAGACAGTGTGCTAAGCTCATCAATTGCAGTGAAAACTAAAGTTGCCAGAATTACTTTTTCCTCCTTTGTTGATAAATGGAAGGCCATCAGAAGTATTTCAATGTGAAACACAGAAGGCAGTGCTCCCAGTATCTCTTTAAGACTAGGGCACACTGAAAGAAGAGCTTTTGCCTTCTGAACAATAAAAGAAATGAAATTCTTGTAAATTTTGCTTCTAAGCTGGATACCAGAATTACCAGCCATGCTGAAAAGCATATGAGCCAGCAAGGTCAAAGTGCAACCATCATAAATAAACATTCCATCTTCAATTTTCAAAATTTGCTCAACAAGGTAATCTTCTAATGGATTAGACAAAACATGCCTCAGAAGAAGGCTGTGCAACAAGCCAAAGCAAAGTTCACGTACATGTATAATTTTTTCCTGAGAAACACTATTGAGATCCGAAATTCTATCCTCAGAATGATAGCTCCGAGGGTTAAGAATGGAGACCAAGATATCCAGATGGCCCCCATTGAGCTTTCTGCATGCATCCTCAAAAGAAGTATAGTGCCAATCCGGAGAGAAAATGCAAGATTTCAGAAAACTCAACAGTTCTACAGCTGTCTGGCTAGGTATATTGCCAATATTGGAGGCAGAATGGATACAAACAGCTAACTGATCACATCCATCAACAGAGCCCACAGACCTGCCTCCTTCAGAGAAGAGATCACCAAAAAGAGCTTCATCCTCATGACTAGGGGCATTTTCAACTTCAGATGTACAACTGGCTTTTGCACAACTGGAATATGATCTCTCCAATTTGGATCCCAATTTAACTCCCTCATAATAAAGGAAAAAGACAAGATGGAAAAAACTGTCCAACCATAGACTTGATGAAGAGAATATCATTCTTATTAGTTCCTCAGCATTGTACCTCTTCAGCAACAAAACCTTCTCAGAATGGACAATGTAAAAGAGGGAATCAGCTACTTCACCATCATCACTTCCAACCAGTTCCAGCTCATGGTCAAAAGCCTCATCTTGTACATTGAGATCCTGGATGAGTTTCAACAAAAATAAAACCATTCGAGGGAAACAAACTAATGGCAGTTTCACATTAGCAGCAGATTTGTTGTAGCTCCATTCTGTAGATGCCAAATTATCCAAAATGGAAGCCACTATACATGCCTGAATATTTTTCAAAAAGCTACTGCTGCAGAAGATAACTTGGAGAAGATGAAGAAAGTCTTCCAACAGTGAGAGTATGAGGCTCTCAAAACTTCCCTCAATGACATTGCAACTACTTACATATTCAAATTTAAGTTTAAACAAAGTACCCAATCCTTGAACATAAGAAGCACATGCTTCCATCAATGGTAGATTATACTTCATATAAGGAATATCGAGGGTAAGATTTCCCAATAACTTACAGATCCGCACAGAAAATAACAGTCTCCTTCGGAAGTTTCCTGATGTCTTTTCATCGAATGAAACAGCAATCACCTCATTACATAGCAATATAAGGCGTCGAACACAATCAATGTGTGCAACTGCCCAGTGCTGGGAGAGAAAGATCAACTTGTTTAAGTCCCAGGAAGAAGCAAGTCCACTTAACCTTATAGCCTGTCTGTCAGACAATGGCTCAGAATTTAGTGACCTCAGAAAGTGGTCCACCATTTTCTCTTCCACCGAACAACCTTTCAATAAGATGTCCAAAGAGCATGTTATTAGCAATGAATCAAACTCATGCACTAAACCACCATGATTGTTAAGATCCATCATTTCATTGCTTAAATCTATCAATTCAAGTTAATTGAGAGTCTTCACCATCAAAGCACCAAGCAAACCAATGACTGATGCCAAATCATACACAGATGCAAATGATACTGTATCCAATTAATGGATATAATATGATGTTCCTACTCCTCTCATCCTACTATAATTGAATTCATCCAGATTCAATATCCAGTAAATGAGTATAATTTGATATTCCTACTCTTCTCAACCTACTATAGTTGCAACACAAAGGAAAAACTAGATTGAAACAACTCTCCAATAAATTGAGCAAACAAGAATGGTAGAAAATAATCAAACAATAAACATGCAACTTGAGCAATTATCTCCAAAATCATCAACTGATAAATGGAATCTTCCAGTTCAAATCAATTATGAGTTCACAGTTTAGAATATCAAGCAAATAAAATGGACCAAGTTGTTAATGTAATTACACAGCTCTAAGTAATTCATCCATACATAACACACTACGTTCTTCCACTTCTAACCTATTGAAGTTGTGGCACATAATAACAAAAATAGTTTTTTATCTCATTTTTCATGTTGAGGAAATATACACATCAAATCTGCTATGTTGAAAGAGAACGGACTCGAGGAGATAACCAATAATGTTTACTCTTCCATCAGAATGTTCGACAAAATCAGAATCAAGATTCTGCAGAAACAATTTATTATTTTGCAATTTATCTAACTTCAAATCAACTTACTAACCCTTTTCTTGCTTAAATTTCATATTTATTTGATAAGAAAGGAATCATCATATCAAACAATACTATAAGATCACATTAACATCGATCAAACAATCTGCAGTATACTTTACTTATTTAACCCCTTCCCATAACTTTATTCAGTTTTTCATGCAATCCTAGAATTATACCAATTCCAAAGTCACAAAACAGCATCATCACTTAAACTGAATCTCATTTTTGCACCCCCCTCCCCCCCCCCCCCAAAAAAAAAAAACAAAAAAAGCCCCAATCTCACTAAGTTACGTATGGAAATCCTTTTATTCTAAAAGATCAATCTTGTTCTAAGTGATGAGCTATAAATGGAAAAAAAGCAAGAGATAGAGAAATCACAATGATTTCTAAGAGAACAGAACTCATGAGACAGCAGAAATGATTTTATATACCTTTCACGCTGCAATTTACATGCTTATCCTCATCAAAAGTATCTGAGTCACCCAAAACTTTTAACATGAATTCGACCGTCCCATCAATTGAGGAAGGTTGCAATGCATCAAAAGCTGTATCAGTGCCATCAAACAACGCCAACTCCAACAGACGTATTACATGATTCTGCCACATGTTCAAATCATACATTAAGAAAAAAAATTCCAAAACAAAGGAACAACAAATTTATCAGATGATTCACCGGATGATTCTGCAGTGCCAAATTCTTAATGTAAAATATGAAACTAACACCACCATCTAATTCAAAAATGAAACAAAGAGTAAACAATAGAACTATTCATCACATTTAATCTAATTTTATGCTATTTTTTTCTTGACTAACTAGTCTAAACTTCAACAATAAGAACTGTCAACTCTAGCTTCCAGTATGTTTGTCTTATTCTGTTGTAATAGCAATTCCATGACAACCTATTCCTTACCCAAAAATTATAACGACATTTAGTTGCATTAGCCAGTAATTGCAATTACATGAAAATTCATGAAAAATATTGAATAGTCAATCATTATTTAAACATTATGAATAATAATCTGATTCGCTGCTGCATTTAATTTTTTTCCTACTAAACTCGTCAGAATTATTAAAAAAAATTAAGGAAAGAAAATCCAAATGATGACAATTCCATTACTAACTCTAATATTCAGTAATATCATTTCACTCGAAAGTAACCAACTCCTAGCTATAAACACTGCACTACACTACGCTGCAATACAGTAAATTACTTATGAAGAAAGTTACGTAAAATGATAAGAAGGCATATAACCTGTAGATTGAAGTCATCGCTATGAAAATCGGATCGTTCCAAGTAACTAACACCGAACTCAAGCAATTGGCGAACCAAACGGACAACAACCGCGTCCACTTGCTCCACTATTCGAATCCAAAAACCATCAAAAACTCCAATCAATATAATACACCACGCACCAAAACAGCAATAAGATCAGAAAAACAACAAGACAGGAAAAGAAATTACCGTTTAAAGATCGGAAAGCGAAGATAACAGCAGAAGCAATGGAAGTAATGGAGTGAATCTGCGAATCGGTCCACGAATGAAGCCGCAATCGGTCGTCGTTGTCATCGGCGATCGGTTGGAGACCGCGTGTGATGACGGAGCGGAAGATATCGAGAGCGGACTTGAGAGAAGAATCGAAGCGGATGTTGTGATGGAGATCGTCGTCGGGGTGAGGTTTTGCGAGAAGTTGGAGGAGCTTCGTCAAGTTGCGGGAACTTGACGAGTCCATTACTCGAGAGAGAGAAAGAAGACGGAAGAAAGATCGAGAATCGGAGGAGTCCTATGATTAGTTGTATTGATCGGAGAGAAAGAAGAGAGAGAAGGAGAGAAAGCGAGAGAGGGTGGACGTCTGTGTAGAAGAGCGTGGTCTGTATAGTGTGGTTTTTTGAGTGGAGAATGGAGTAGGATGATGAATTAGAGGGGCTTTAGAAAGGGGGGGAGGGAGTTAAATTAGAGAAAAAGGCGGTGGCTATAGCAATTTAACTTTCGGAGTTTGGACAAATAATCGTTTGCGTTTTGTATTCGCTGATGGGGGAATCGGAAGGTACTTTTCTTGCTCCCTAGGCAAATGTTCCTGCTCCTCTTCTTTTTCGTTTCTCTCTTCTTCTTTTTTTCCCCTTTATTATTGTTGTATTTTTAATTGTTTTCTCTATTTTCATTTTAACTTTTATTATTCTTTTATAACACCTTTTTTTTTTCGGTAGAATAGTTGGGAATAAAATAAATTAGAATCAAAGGTAGAAAATGGAATAGAATGATGCAAAAATGACTAATTTATTTATATATTTAGATTTTTTTTTTTTAGAAATGGAACATGATTAGCAAATTTAAATAAATAATTTTCAATTTAGAACACTTATAAAAATTAATTACTTATTTAAGGTCAATATAAAAATAATTACCTATATACAACTCCTAAATCGCGACTTAAAAACAGGATATACAAAAGTTACTAGGTCGTATCTATATCGCGAAATGAAGAAGCAATATGCATATTATTTTCATACGTATATTTCGCAATATAGGTACGGACTAGTAACTTTTGTATATCATGTTTTTAAGTTGCGATTTAGGAGTGGTATATTGGTAATTATTTTTATATTGACCTTAAGCTATATCGCAATTTCTTTACGCGATATACGTGTATCAAACCAAAACATTTTAGAATAATGTAATAATTCCATTATGATGATTGATAAAAGATTGTATATTTTATCATAATTTAATTATGATATTTATTATTTGATAAATATTGATTAGTATTAACTTATTTTCTTTAAAACGTTTTTAAGTACAGGATGTATATTATTCTATTAGCAACTTAATGTTTTTTTTTTTTTGTTAATCGTTCCATCTCTATGGTGTAAGAAATTTGTTTATTTAGTTGTGGTTCTTATCATATATTAATTGTTGAATGTATTTTACTAATAAAATACTTTTATTCATAAATAACTTTTGTCGGTAGATGGTTTTTCTCACTTTAACCAAATTTGTTAATAGATGATTGATTGAATATTTTTGTAAAGAATTATAGATCACAGCTTATTATGTATTAGTTAATTGATATACTTTATTGATGGATAATTGATTCAATGATTTTATATAGGATTATGTATTATGAGTGTGATTAATTTTAGAAGTATTTGTTATGATTAACATTTTGAACTTAATAGAGTACTTTAATTATTTAAATATCCACACAAATACAAAATATTCAAAACAAAATTTCAATTAGAATTTTGATTTAATCAATAATTCGAACCGAATTAAACTATTAATTAATGGTTTGAAAATTTTTTAATATGAACCAAACCGTTATTTAATGATTTTGTTTAGGATGGAAAAAAACCAAATCGATCCATCCTAACTCAAACCTGGCCTAACATGACTATAAGATAAGGTGGTACCACAACTCTTGGCTGACCTCATATTTCATTTGGTCATCTATAACAAAGCTGGTCAAACTCATAGGATGCCCAGTCTATATAACCATTGATCTCAATTCTAACCGATTCAATCAAGCTACTTTATATCATACCCTATATACTCGAAAAGTAGCTTAATGGCCAACAAGCAACAAAGCATGTAACTTCCATGACATGCTATTACTCCTTTGATTGGGTAACCATTGCGAGTAACTATCAATTGCTAGCATACTATAAATACTCTCCTAAGACATCCCTTAGTGAAAAATTAATAAAATTTAGCCTACATTTTTTCGTTTTACACACTTATTACTAATATTACTATGCTAACTTACCATTGGAGTAGTCACACTAGATAATCCCCGGTACCCACTAACTCTTTGTTGTTTTATAAGTCCATATAACTCAAGGCCTAAATCTATACACTCTACCAACAAATTAAGGCATCAATATCTCAGCATAGTCTATAAGAATTCAATAAAAGGCAATTCCTTCAAGATCTTTAACAGTAATGACTAAAAATTCAAAATGTGTTAATAGTAGAAATTCCATTGCATTTCATGGGGGTGAATAACCCACAGCCTACGGTATTATGGATATAAAGTAGTTGAAGGATTGTGTTGCAAATGTAATGATGAAGTTCAAAGACTTCAAACTCATACTGATGAACTTAAACGCTAGCGTCACCCTGGAGAACGAAGAGATGATTCCAACAACAATAGGAGTAATAACCATGAAGTGGATTAGTAAATTTAGTTTATGAACCCCCACGATCAAATTCTTAATATGCCCTAACAAGTAGAAGCCTCCCAAATGTAGGTAGCTAAGCCTATTGTGATTTTTCCTCTACAATAGTTAAATAGTAACAAACTAGAAAGCATCGTGAAGTGGATTTTTAAGGGAAAGACGGGCAAGAAGAATGCCTCGTCTGTCATTCCATTGGAGGATTCACCTTTCATACAAGCAAATCATGATTAATTTATGCTTGTGGGAATGAAAGTTGCTTTGGTAAAAGAGTTCAATAGGATAAAAAATCATGAAGAAATTTCACACGTCAATGTCCCCGCTTGGGTTTAATGATGTTGTCACATGCAAAGTTTTTCCTAATGCTCTATCAGAAACAGGACATAAGTTGTGCAAGCAACTTTCCCAAAACTTTATAACATATTTCCATGATCTCACAAACATGCTTTTGAAACATTTATTAACTTGGAAACCCTAAAGAAAGACACACCATCTTCGTATTTAGTAAAGCAACAACCTAAGGAAACACCCTAAGACTACATGATGACATTTTTCGAAAGCTATCCTTTAAGTCCTTAGACTATATGCTATAATTGCATTACACCCAACCATATGAGGGGTTAATCTAAATGTCTATTTTTTTTTTTTTAATCCCTATACAAAAGTAAACCCACAACAATGGATCAATTTTGTGAGAAAGTCGTAAAGTATATATTATCCAAGTGGATAACAATTGGTCATGGTTAAAAGTTATTAAGTCTTGTGTTAGAAGCTTAAAAAAGGCAATGAGAATAAAAAGGATAAAGGCTCGATTAAAGATCGGCTTGACCTAAAAAGACAAGAACTCTACTCCTTCCTCAAAGAATGAAAAAGGACAATGGCAAGAAGTGGTTGTTTACGACTATATACAATCCATCCTTGTCACTAAATGATGTAGTGGAAGATTATTTAAAAGAGAGTGAAGTTACAATATGTTGATTCACACACAAATACCAAAAAGTAATTTGTTGTCTAGTTGTTGATTGTAATTAATGCTAGGAAAGATAGAAAAATAAGAGAAAAACCGATTTAATAAATCCCAAAAAATGATGATGTTCTTCCTAAGCCATAAGACTAATCATTTATGTAAATACCCAAAAAAAGAAGAAGAAAGAAGAAGAACTAGTAAGGCCATGAATAAGCCAAGCCTTAAGGCATAAAAAAAAAATATAACCAAACACAAAAGGAAATTCAACAAAGACATTAAAAACAAAAAATCACGTTCTTTAAGGCCTAAACGATGGAATTTCGCATCAAAGCAATCCGTCTCACAAGTAAAGCTAGTGAGTTTTAACCGTTGGTCCTTTTTTCCATGGGAATATGCTCTCCTTTCACCAAAAATCCTATATGGGCATAATTAAAAAATATCACTATACTAATTTGCCATTATTATGTTAGTAATCTAACTTTGCCTACTCTATTGCGTCTTGCATCATTAAACCTTTGTTTGGATAGGACCTCTTTCTTGCAACGTAGAAGATAAGAAGCACTCATAGTTGAAACAACAATGGAAAATATTACCATCATCACGACGACTACGGTTATAATACTAATGAATGTTTCCTATTGAACAATGTTATTCAAGATGTTATATAACACAATTAATATATTTTTTACCCAAACAATCATATTGAAGGGTTAACTCAGCACTACAGCTCCAAGCAAAAACAACAAAAGACAAATTATCTAGTTGGCCACCCATAAGATTGAACACCCAATGGAGTTATCAATACATTAGTTAGAGGGTCATGTGTTGCTAGTAACTTGAAGTTGGTATATCTTTCATTGAAAAGGATCTAGCAAGAATCCAAATCCCTCATTAAGGCATGTTGATTATTTCTATTTGTGTAGTAGGGTTCCAAGTTAGTAAGGTTATGGTTGGCACGAACAATAATGCTGACTCATATTCAATAAAGCATTTAAACAAATGACCCTTGAGCTGTGAAAAATGTTGAACCCTTACAACTATAACTTGTTCGGCTTCAACAATCAACCTGTGCAACCTAGAGGCATCATTACTCTCCCCATGCAGTAAGGGGTGATTATGAATATCAAGTTCCTAATAGCAGACTATTGTTTACCGTTCAATGTGATACTTGGTTGACTAAGATGGTCAATGTTTAACATAGTTATCTTACTCATTCATTTGAAGGTCAAGTTTCCTATTCCTATAGGAGTAGTAATATGCAAAGAAGATCATAAGTTGTCCCAAAAACTTGAAGGCACTAGAAAGATATGAGATATATCAATTAGAGACCGAGTTAAAACAATAACCTAAGTATAAAGGGAAATGCATAGAAGAAATTGAAGATGTGAAGATAGGAGATAATCTAAGCAAATCTCTAAGATTAGCTATTCCCTACCAGTTGATCAGAATGATGAACTGGTTACTTTTCTTATGCGACAATTCATATGTTTTTGCTTGGTCTTCCACCAGCATGCCAAGAATATCTCCTAAAGTAATCACGCATCAACTAAGTATTAACCCAATTCTAAGCCCATCAACTAAAGGAAGGGGCACTATACATTAGAAAGGCAAACCATCATTGAGAGGAAGTTTAGAAGCCATTGAAAGTAGGTTTATTCAAGAGGAAAAGTAATCACTTAGCTACTTAATGTGGTGCTAATAAAGAAGGTTACTAGAAAATGGCATATGTGTGTTGAAAATAAAGATTTTAATAAACTAATGAGATTGGGCCCCATAACAAAATGACAGAATTTTCCAAGGATCTTGTGTAGATTCCTTTACCTTTCGTCTCTTTGGAAAAATCTTTGATCTTTTCCTTGATTTAGAAGATACACTAATTTAACGTTATCACATTAACTTCAAACTAGGAATCATATTCTATCCCTATTCGATTACTTGTTTATAATCCATACATCTTTAATTGTAAGATTGTAAAGATCCAATGATCATTTGCTTCAAGCTCATATCCTCTTCCTAACAATAAAACCAAACCAAAATCTAGTGTCCTCACTTTAAAGGATTTCTCTCCCTATTATTCAATGTTGATAAATTGATAAGATTTGTTTTCAAAGAGAATCCTTACGTTTATGCTTTATCTTTAATTTAGGTATTTATCTGCAAATATCATCTATTTATTATTTTTCATGGGTAAGAAGACATTTTCTTTTTGTTTTGTCGAACATTGGTCATTGATATGGTATTGAAGGTTAAGTA
This sequence comes from Combretum micranthum, assembly GCA_024138025.1. NCBI lineage: Eukaryota > Viridiplantae > Streptophyta > Magnoliopsida > Myrtales > Combretaceae > Combretum > Combretum micranthum. The sequence goes on along the minus strand of JAMXBD010000527.1, from coordinate 547,050 downwards.
ACCCATCAAATTAACTGTTGCAAAGATGACCATGATAATAGTTGGATGTCTCTTGTTGTGAAGATTAAAAAATAAAATAGAAGAAGAAGAAGAAAGAAAGAGAGAGTAGTCAACATTCAAGTGCAAGAAACACATTTCGTCATTTTTGTAAATAATACCTCATTGTCAATATAGTCCTTTTAACTTAGTTACTTAAAACTAGAATTTAGCAAAAAATTTAGCCAAACTGTAAATCATGCTAGACTAAACTAAATTATACGAAGAAGTTAGTTTTTTTTTTCTATGTTATGGTTTAGTTCACAATTCGATTGATGGTTCAGTTCGAAAGTATGAATTGAACCATTTAAAAAAAAGAAACCAAAAAAGGTAATGCCTATAGCCACATGTATTGACTTGAATATATAACAGCTGTAGCATATTCTGACAAGGGGGAAAAAGAAAAGAGAAATATAATAGCAACATGTATCATGTGTCATAAATCTTTTTACATGAAATGGTGCCATTAATTTACTATTGTGAAATTATTCCATTATGAACTTTGACTTGTTTCGGGGTATCTAATCATGGAAGGTAACTTCACTTACTTCATATCTCATAAGAGCCAAATACGTTATCTTGTAGCTAATAAGATGTTTAATCATTCATATTCTTCTTTGTAACAATAGGTTGTGTAGTCTAGTAGTTAAAAGTTAAATTTAAATTAATTAGTAATAAGCAAAAATGATTCAAACCGTAATAAGCAAAAATGATTCAAACCATATAAAGAGTCATGCCGAACTGTAGGTTAGCCTTGATTTATAATAAAATTGAATCGTAATAGTCGATTTGGTTTGAGAGGCGAACCATACTTAATTACACCATACCTACCCCTACTTAAAATAACTAACTCGTACTCATGCATAACACATCTTAGCACAATAAAAAAGATTTAATGAATTACTTCCATTGAGTCATTACCATCCATTTTATCTTGGAAAGCACAAGGTCTTCTTTGAATCGTTACCATTTACTTAATGTTTTAGATTATTCCCACTACTCATACTAGTTAGGATTTACAATTTAGGACCCTTTTATCAATCTAAACATATGGCCTTAATCTTATGGGCTACATTAATGTCTCAAGTTTATGGCTTAATCACATTCAATCTTCAAAGGAGGAAAATCAATTACGTAATGTATAGTTGGTAATCTCTTTTTAATGATTTATCCACTGTAACGTAACTTGTTTAGCTACTTATATGAGATTTGTTTCTCAATTTAATGAGAATAGCTCATACTTGTTGGTATTTTGAATAAGACAAAAGCATGATAACCTTAGAATTTTCAAAATGAAAAAAAAAAAATTCAAATTTTATAAAGAAGAAAGAAAAAACCTAAACCTACATCTATAGAATAGTATGAATATCAAATATTATTACCATAATCAATTTTGATAATACACAATTAGCATATCAATGTTTATGAGTTATTGCGACTTATGAGACCTACCAAGATTCCTTTAATGCTAGGAATCAAATAAGATGGCATTGATTATAATACCATTACACACCTAAAAATTTGTCACACGTTGTGAGACTAAGTTGAAAACTACAAATTAAATCTAACCATGGGCTCTCTTTATTGAACCAGTCTCCTTAAACCACCCGATGAACCAAGATGCTTTAGGTTTCCAATAAACCAAACCAGTTATTAGGTTATCTTTTTCCTTAATAACCTCCATAAGATTCTTAAGGTAACAAATCAATAATTTAAATAGAACCTCTCTACTTCATTCCAGAGGTCCCTAGAAAGAGTTTTTTACAATGGCTATTTTCATATATAAGTGACAAAATTTAATTACTATAAAATAAGTAATAGAAGGTATAGATCATTTCAATTTAGGTTTTTTAAGATAAGGATGTAGGCTAAAAACCTCAACATGATGTTTAAGTAAATAAAGAGAGTTTCTTAAATAAGTATCGGTTTTTAGCTAAAAATCGTGCTTAATCTTGACATATATTATATCATTTATCGATTGTTTTGCAATTGTCATAGTTAACCATTTATAAATGGAAATACTCATTAGTTAGAAACCCTCTTTAAGAAATGACAAATAAAATAGAGAAATTCTTGAAAAAGAGTTTCTTAAATTACTTATATGTCATTTTATATTTTCAATACAAACTCTTAGGGATAAACTTAATCTAATACATACCATGATTAAGGAGCAATTCTTAGATAAGAAACTAGATTATTATCAAAATTTTCCAAGTGAAAAATATATTCATTCCTCCAAACATAACAAATACAAGATCAATGAATATTCATTAGATTGATTATATTACTAAAATATTCCATTTTTAATCATGAGATTGGATTGATTTAAGCATGTATTCATGACAACTTAATTTTACCTTAATGACATGTGGAGCATAAAGAAGTTCACATGGAATGTGTATACAAGCGTGTAGGTAAAAGAGAGAAAATAATGTTAATGGGATCGAGTCAATAGTTACAACTAAAAAATAAAAATTTTATGGATTAAGGTTGTTAGTCATCCATTTGCAATTATTTCCAATTTTAAAGCAATCATTCATTCCAATTTACTTGAACTGAGATCTCCCGACTCTAGACATTTGAGAATCATCTCATCTTTTGTGCTATTTACACTGTGATTGTCTAAGTGGAAGTAGTGCCAAGACTAGGCATGATTTTGATGGAAGGTATTGCTTTGGTAAGCATCTTGACCTCCAATAATTATCTCCATAATCAAAATCTAAGAACCTTGATACAAACTATTCACATGCTATCCTATTGCATCATCTCTGTAACTATTTAAACGTAATTACTTCACCATGATTTTAATATTTGTACCTGGATAAACAAAACCATTTATACTCAATTGGATCTTCTTATAATCATAGACTTCGAGCAACTAATCTTCAAACAAGTGCATTAGAACTTTCACTTTTCATTTAGGAAAGAAAAACGTTCCACCTTGACTAATCACTATTTATCTCAAAATATTCAAGTTATGTTTCATTTACTGACTTGATGATGGCATATATAGAGGAGTTGCATTATTAACATCAAAGGACAAGCTCCGTGTACATAATGCACAATGACCTTAATGCTAGAGATCAATCACATAAGGTGAACAAGAGTGGGGATTTTAGGATAAGTCGTTAAAATATGGACTTGACCACATATAAAAAAAAAACTTACCACATTCAGATGAACATAACACGTATCATTGAACTTACCACATTTAAATAAACTTTCCATATTAAACCAACTTACCACATATGGATGAATTTGCCACAACAAACATATCATATAGGAATAAATTTAACACATTTGATAAGAACTTGCCTTATATGGTTATATTCCTTATTTTAAGTTGCCATTGACGACTTATCCTAATAATTTCTCATGTGGCCTTTGATATCAAAGTGTGTGTATCTTTCTAAGACCTAACCTCCTAAGCAATGAATATGACCTCCAATGGAAACAATTATCTTGTGGTCGTGTTTCCTCTAGTATTCACTTTATGATGGATGATTAGGAGATTAATGCAACATTAGTGAACTATTATGGATGACGAACTTCATTTAGTTTTGATACCCTTATATCAACCTCATGGGGTATTGCTACACAAAAGACTCTCGATATATAAGAAATATGATTTTATATAATGGGTTCATATCAGATCCTTACTTGGTGTCTTATTACTATGTTTGTACATTAGTAATGTTCATGTTCTATATAGACACTTTACCAGTTATAACTTATTTTAAGTAATTCCATATTTATAGTTCTCACTAATTACTATTTCATCATAATTCCATTGCCTTCTAATTCTTTTATGAAATTGTGTTGTAAATGAAATTCCATAAAAAACATAATGCATTACATTTTATTAATCAATATTTTATGAAACTAATAAAAGTGTGTGTGTTATGTATTACGTATTTATAAACTATAAGCCTTACTATATTGTACCTACTTTAGTAGTTTTAGCTTCCTCGATTGCCTAACTTGCTCATCTTTAAATTCTAATCTTCTTTCTCATATGTATACTTTTTGTTGTTACAATGCCTTTGTCAAAGGATTAACAACATTATCTTTTATAGCATATATAATGGCCTGACAGTCAACTAAAACTCATCTCTAATTTTTTTCCATCTTTTTATGTCTTAGAATGCATTTTTTTGGAAGACATATCCTATGTGATATGAACAAGAATCCTCTATTAGAACCTTACATAATGAATATTTCTAGCATATTATTCATGCATGTACTTCAACTTTGGCCAAGTAGCCTTTTATTGTGACTCAACACATCTTATTGGCTTTTCCATAAAAAACTCTTCAAAAAGGAAGTGCTTTTTAGCTATTCTTTATAGATTCTGGTAGCAATGCCATTCTATATGAAATAATATCATCAACACATGAAGGGTTTATATACATCCTTGCTTGCAACATCGTTATAGAACATGATTCTTCTAGGTTCTGGAGAAATCAAAAATCTTCAACCATCTCATTGAATTTACTAATTCAAAATCCACTAAGAGTGTTTTGGTCTATAAGGGGCCTTTTTAGATTACACACTTCGATGTTATCCTCCAAAAGTGGCCTTGATATTCATCTATTGTATCTCATATCCTTGTAATGTGCTATTACAAACAAGATTGCAGTCCGATCATAGAATAACTATTTATTTTTTTATTGTTTTTCGTAAAATTTCTATTACAACATTTTGATGTGTCTTAATAATTACAATTTATCACGAATTGTTATTGCATAAAATAGTAAATGACAATTTATGTTTTCACATACATAAATTACTATTTAATGGTCTATTTTCTATTTTTTTCATAAATATCTCTTTTTTAAAAATATTACCTATGCAATTGTTATCTCCTCATAATAAAAATAATGGGTCATAATGTTTGGGAGCTTCTACCATCTTGTCGACGGGATTGTCTAATCAACTATCTAATCGTTAAAATAAATATAGTAATTGAAATATTAACTATTTTAATGGTTCGATCACAGTTGTATGAGTTGTTAGATTGTGATAGAATCGGTCCCGTCAAATTAATGATGGGATGATAGAATTTCCCCATAATATTTTTTTACTAATTTGAATTGAAATTCAATCAACCTTTATTCTATATGTAAAATGCTGCTAGTTCCATCTTAATTAATATCATGAAAAGTGAAACACTTTGCCACTTGCCTCTAGGGGTATTCATGGTTCGGTTAACTAATCTGTGATATTATTTTTTGAACTTAACCGTAATGATCGATTTTTTAATATCCCGATCCATTATGAACAATTAACCCCCTTAATGGTCAACCCTTTTTTTTCGGTTTTTAACCATTTAACATAATGGTTATGCAAAATTTGCAGTTAGGGAATATGTGATGATGGCTATGGTGCGGCCTGTGGAGAATGAACTAAAGTTTAGGGTTTAAAATATTCAATATCCGACTATTTATTTTTTTAACAAAATAATTATATAAATATAATATAAATTGTTTTAATCTCAAATTTTCTTGGTAGGATCACGTATTCATCCATACTATATACTCCCTCATGCCACTAAATAATAAAATTAACAAATCTTTATAAAATAGATACAAGTTCGCGAACAACTTCCTAACTCATCATATAACTGGTTTGTGCATTTTTTTTTCAATTTGGACATTATATACGTATTTTTTTTTGTCAAATTGGTTCCATGTCGAAGCAAAATAGGATCTATTTAACTCAATACAAGTATGTCCAAGAAGTTATAATATCCGACTATTTATATTTTAACAAAATAATTATACGAGTATATTATAAATTATATATATAAATATAGACGGTTAATTGAAGCTATCGATTTTTTATTTTATAAACCAAAATTGAAACCGAAAACAGAAAAAAAAAATTAAAAACTCCAATCCGAAACTGAAACTGATAGACCAATTAACCATTTTTTTTAATTGATTTTCCAGTTTCGATTTGATTATCTACATATTTGGTATTTTTTTCACACCCTTACTTGCCTGGGCTTAACTTGGCCTTCCAAATGTAGACTCGGTTACATTTTGAATTTTGTTGCTTGAAGTAATTTATTTCCTTGAGAGTCTGAGCCGATGGAAGCTCTTGCTTTCTCGTTAACAATTCCTTACCTTGACTTTGTCGATTACAGTTATGGATGAGTAAGAAATCATAGCTATGTCTTTCCTTGTTTACTCTTGTCAACACATACACTTGTCTACGGTTGAATTGCTGTTGGAGGCGCCCCTAGTGTCACAGAACGGGAGTTTCACCTCTCAAAGAGTCCCCGTGCGGCGTTAAACCATCTTTCATATCATCGTTTTATTGCTAATCTGGATAGCAAGCTAGTCTTATCTTCCTTGACTTCTTAGGTCTGTTCCGAGCTCCACATTCTCATAATGAGCGCCCTTTGGCTTTGCCACAATCCCCCATATGTTTAGGAGGTTCAACTATATCAACTGATTTTCGGCCTGCCTTGGCCTCATCAAGAGAGCGGTACCAACTCCCAACCAGTTTGTCAACGGGAGGTTAGACCTGCATTCAAAGATAACCCAAACCACGAACAAACCTTCTGCCGATGCTACTCATATCTCTATATGCTCGAGTTAATACCCTCCATAAAGTCCTCAACTCTTGGACCATGACACTCTCCTCTACTCAAATTCATGACGTCCTTGTTATGATGCAAATTTGCTGCAGTCACTACCCACTCTGAAGCTCTCACCCCTTCTCCACACTTGCTGTCAACACACCAAAGATCATCTCACCAAGACTTCGGACTTCTATAGGCTTCCTTTTGCTCTCACCCATTCATCTATCCTCCGAGATCACCTCTTGTTGAGTTGCCTAATGATAGGGTTTAAGCATAAGATTTTGCTTCAGCCCCAACTCGCGACACAGCAGCTCTCAAGCAATGATGTCCTCACTTTGTGGCCGCTCCGCTTGAGCTTCATCCGCACGAGCTGAATTGACAATAAGATCAGGAAAAACCCTTGTCTCCACGACTCGCGACACAGCTATCCTCTAATATCCTATCTCCGGTGATTGCTCCTTTTGAGCTTTGCTCACACAAGCTATATCCACAACAAGAATTACCTACTCATTAAGAACTCTAAGTAGCATCTAAGCGATCTGATGGAGCTGGGAACTTTGGTTCTTATACCATTTGTCACGGGACGGGAGTTTCAGCCCTTAAAGAGTCCCCGTGTGGTGCTCAACCATCTCTCATATCATCGTTTTCTTGCTAATCTAGATGGCAAGCTAGTATTATCTTCTCTGACTTCCCAAGTCTGTTCAAGCCCCACATTCTCATAAGGAGCGCCTTCTTGGCTTTGCCACGATCCCTAATATGTTTGGGAGGTTTAACTATATCAACTGGTTTTACCCTGCCTTGGCCTTATCAGGAAAGGGCATCAACTCCTAACCGGTTTGTCCACGGGAGGTTAGACCTGCCTTCAAAGATAACCCATATCATGAACAAACCTTCTACTGATGCCATTCATATCTCTATATGCTCGAGTTAAACACTCTTATAAAGTCCTTAATTCTCGGACCGTGATACCTAGTAACATGGGGAATAGAGATGGTTTAAACCACTTGGTTAAATTAAACTAAAATGCAAACTGAGCCAAACTAAAAATATGCATTGTTTTTTAATTATTTTCCAATTATGTTTAAAAGTTCCATTAAAAAGATACAGTTTATTCAAAATATCAAACTAAAAAAATCTCAAATCAATTTATTTAAAAAACAAGTAATATATTATTATGGTAACATATATTATAATATAGTATATACAAGAGTTTTTTATTTATAGAGTGTTTGTTTTGTTAGTTTGAGTTTAGTTTGACATCTATTTCATATCAGTTTCAATCAAACTATATTAAAAATGATACAGATGAAAAATAAACATTTTTATACATAAACAGACCTTACTGATTAGATACAAATAAGATACATATATGAATTAAACAGAGATAAGATACAAATGAAAAACAAATAATTCAAACGGACCCACACTTAGCTTTTATAACCATAGCATTTTAAATTATATATAAGTCAATTAAAAAATTACACTTCATACTCTTTTTATCAATAGTTTATTTGGGTACATTGATTTGGTATCATTTTGGCATTATTTTCCAATCAAATCGAAATTGAACCAACATAGATATAATATCGATGAAAAACTGACAGTTTTATTTATAAACTGACCAAACCGAACTGATACTGAATCGATATTGTGATTTGATACTGATAAGTTACTGATACAGTTCCAATACAAATAAAAATCCAACAATCCAAACTGGCTAATAATTAGTCATTAGCATACATTTGAAATCACATATATATTGGTTTTGTTAACCTTATATATAGAGCCGTGGAATGTCACTATTAATTAAATGTATTTGCACCTATGATAAGAGTCATACTATGCATATAAATCCTTCTAAATAAAAAGAATTATATTTTAGAAAAGCACTTAAACCAGTCCATGCACACTTTATGCTTTCGGTTCTTCAGCCATTTTTTCATCAAAGAAGGTTATGGTAGATTAGAGGACATATAGTCCTATACAATTTGGAGGAGGTCAAAAGTCCTCCTTGCCACAGCATCCAAGAGTTTCGGATATGTACAAAGATAAGTAACTGACGACAGCAGTAGCAGTGGCATTTCCAGTTTCATCATCCACTGTATGATTACTAATATTATAATTATATTAATTACAAAAATGTTAATATAAAAAGATTTAACAGTTTCAATTACAATTGGAATTGGAATAAATCTGGATCTTTTAGTGATATGATAGGACGACCCCATTATAACCACTATAAAATCACTGAATTTTTCAAAAATAGTTAACCGTATAATCCGTGATTGGTTATCTAGTTATTACACACCATTCTTTATACATAACTCCCTTTTCCCTACTCTCGCAGCTCTGAGACAAAACTTCAATTGGTTACCTTATGATATTCAACAAACTTGCATTTATCCACTTAGTTTTAACTTTAATTCTTCGCCAATTATATTAAGCCAATATCAACTTGTTTGGGCCCTATAATTTTTTGTGTATATATATATTCCATTAAGTATATTTAAGCTACATTCTTAATTACTGATAGTTGTTGATATCAACTTGCTCTTTAAAAGTTGGCTCGGTAGATTATTTATCTAAAGTAGTACATTAAAATCTACACACTAAAAGCACTAGCCTATTTTTTCTCACGCTAATACATAATCTTCTTTTTTAGAAAATTCTATAGTTTTGTATTTTTATTTTAATGGGATTGGTCTCATAATTTTATTACCAAACTGTCTCAAACCATTAAAATATCTTTTATGTTAACTTCTATAATTAGTTTCATAATAGGATAATAGGTTGAACAGTCTCATGACAGAATTATAGAAGTTTCTTTCAAATTGTTTTACCCCCTTCAAGTAATAGAAAACTTTCAAGTAATATTCAATTTCACATGGTACATGACAATTGAGAACCATACAACATAATATTTCTTACACCATTTAAAACGTGTTAAGATAGCAAGAATTTATATACATTATTTATAATATATCGGTATATAGTAGAATAGTGCCCTTGATAGTTATATTGTTGATCCATCACATATTTAGCTTAAACATATTTACTTGTTCCATCACCGTCTACCATTATGTTCTTGTCATTGTCATTAAACTACCATCACTGCAATGATACCATTAACACTATTGGTGGTGGTGGTGTGATGATAGTATTATATTGGTGGTTGTGGTTGGTAGTGATAATTCTGGTATCTTGGTTATAATAATGTAGTAAATGATGATGGTGGGTTGATGCTAGCATTGTATTGAAGGCGGTGGTAATCGTAGCCGTGATAGCGGTTATAAGACTTGGAGTGATATCAAATAGCAAAGTTAGCATTAGTTTGGGATCTTAATTACTAAACTTTATTTTTGTCTTTCAAAATTTTTACACCACCAATCATGGTAGAAACAAAAGGTTTATATTTTTCCATTATAATAAGGAATGTGGATTTCGAACCCTTTTTATCTTACTTGAAAAATCAATAGTAATGTTATTAGTTCACAAGGTTATTGAAAATCACATATATAGTTTAATTCAGTAACTATGTTAATAGCAATGATTTGATTATGTTATTGCACTTAAATTTCACACACTTCATGTGCACATTTGTTAGGTTTCATAGGGAGAATATATCTTATTTGCAAATGGTTTCGCTTAATTTTCTAGAGAGGATTCTATTCTCAGAAGCCAAACAAAACATAAAATTTTAACTCAATTCGCGAATATGAGCAAAATAATGAAAAGAAAAAAAGAAAACCCATAATTATAGTTCGACCATGATTGTTTCAATTACTCTTATGATTGCAATCGGTTGTGTGCCCATATTTAGCGCCAAGCTCCTGTTGTAAAACATAAAGTAAGATACGAACATGAAAATGGTGGATGGCGGTGTGAACTAGTTGCCGCACTAGTTCTTTTAGGTAAATGCATATGACCTTGTGCATCTTGCTCAAGCATGCCCAATCCATTAGTCGTTGTTGTTTTTATTTTTATTTTACTTTTTTTTTCCATGCTGAGTTAATTAGTTTGGGGAAATTATTAAATTTGGTACTTGACTTCTACATAAAATTTAATTTGATATTTAAATTTTAAAACAGTATTATTAAACTCAAATTGACCTGCCTAGTTCAACTCGATTGAATCTAATTCGACCTTGTAAATGGTCTAATTCAATCGTGATTTACCCTATTTAACCTAGTTTTATTCATTTATTCTTGACCCTCTAATGTCCGTGTGATTATCTTAAACGAGAAAGGAAGCCTTGTGACGGACCGTTCTTAATTTCTATTCTCCCCAACACTTGAGCATGTGGAATGTCACTCTGTTATGTCAGGTATTACTCTTGGGTTGGAAGAAAATATGCTTCAAGACACACTGCATGGAGTTGTTTCGAATTTGAGCCTTCACTAACGATCCTTCCAATTTATATTGGGCTACGATTCCTCTATTTGAAGATGCCCAAAGCATGTTACAATGTCTTAATAGATGTATCTTTTATTTTATTTAAAGTGAGATGCTAATAACTGATTGGATAACTTGTCATGTAAATATGATAATGTGTCATTATGATTAGTGGATTAACACCCATTCAACTCTCACGAGCTATTCTTATTTTATCTTATTGTAATAGGCCCATTCATTCATGGTTGATGTTTGATAATAGTGATGTTTTTATTTGGTTAAAAAAAAGCATAATCATTTTAATGTCTAATTAAAATTTTTACGAATATTTTATTCCATTAATATCGCTTGCTCTGTTTATTGATGTACAAGAAACTACCTATCAATATTAGATGATTATAATGATAAAGAATTGGTAAAAGTTTAATGATGTGTTACTTTTTCCAAACTAGGAAATTATATAAACCGTGTTAAAAACATATTAAAAATAGTTATAAAATATTTAATTATGTATTGAATTGATAATTTTAAAATTTAAATACTAAATTAAATTTTTATTTAAAATTCAGTTACCAAATTTAACATTTATCATTACCTTATTCACTACCGAATACCTGCTAATAAGACTACATTTTTATGTGCTACACGAACGAATTAGCATTTTGCCCATGCCGACCCACATGGGGAAATGTAAATTAAAAATTGTGGTACTAGTGCTCGCACTTTTATGCAGATTGCTACCCCGACCAGGAAAGCGATCAAAGGATCCTAGGAATGCCATGGGCCCCTTGTTGTGTTTGTGGCAAAGAAGCATTGAAAGAGCTGTCCCTCTTTCTTAGCAATAATTAAGGATCTACTTGGCTTAGATCGCGACTTATCCCAATGAAATAAAATTATCAAAACTATGATAATAAACCTATTATAATCCGATATTAAATCTATCATAATCTGATAAAAATTATCAAAATATATATCAAGTCCTAATTTTATATCTCCAAATAGCAACTCAAGCCAAGTTTTTTCCTTTATGATTATGTTAGGTAACATCAAGGACTCTAAACTTGTATTTTTTACATATTAAAAGCCCAAAATTTGAAATTGTCAAATGACATCATATTATCATAAAATTTTACTTAAAATTTGAAGTTAATAACTTATCTTACCTAATTAAATATCAACCATTAGAGGTTGAATAATAAATTAGATAAGTAAAAATTCAATTGTACTTTCAAGTATTAGGTGAATAATTTCATATGTTCCTTTTATTTTGTTACGGGAACTGTCCCGTAAGTTAAAGAACAACTCAAAGATATTGGTGATGGAATCCTTTTGAACCATATAAGTTTCCAAATCGAGAAAACAAGGGTTCAATAATGATTTTATGGCTCGTTCATGATAGGTGCCATAAGTTAAATGAATTGGGAAGAGGAAATTAACTCGATGTTCCTCGTATAGAATTTATTGCTTAATGTTTTGAGATGATCACTAAATTTACTATTACTATAAAAGAAAAACTATTAAAATTAATTATCAATACATAATACAAAATCCTATCTCACTTAGATAATTACTGTAAACTTGCACTTCATAAATATGATTTTGCAAACATGTACCATCGCGAACCACGGATTAAACTAGCGACTTAAACTATTCTTATAAATCGCATTTAGGAATTGGGATTCTTCTACCACACAATTACTCTATGATTTGCACATAAACACTATAAATTCCATGTGTAATACAAGATTTTCCTCAAAATAATAAAACTCACATCTTAAACATGTATATTTAAAACAGTAAAATTGTAATTAATTTCAATCAAATCTCTTTTAATCAAATAAAAACTCGAATAGACTATAAATAGATTGATCATAATGCAGCCGATCTCGTACAAATAACAAACATATAAAACTTTACGTAGCATTTAACAGTACAAACCTCAGAGTTTCCGCATCTTGCCACGTGATAATGTCAAGGAACCAGAATCATCTGAGGTACAATAATTGAGTATCCTACATCACCTGACATTAATACAAACAAACTACTTTCCTAAAAGCATATACTCGACAATTCTTCTAATGATAGCTTCGTCGATAGTGCAACTTGGTATAGTACATGAATGAGACAATAGTATACATAAGCTTACTGAGGGAAACTACTCTTTTAAGGAGAGATTGTTTTCGTACTTGGTGAATGGGGAGGTGGACTTGGTGGCGTGAATGGAAATGGGAATGGAGGGAGAGGGAAAGGGAAGGCAGGCGGTGGAGGGGATGGTGGTGGTGGCGATGGAGTGAACCCTGGAACTGGGGGAAGGTGAATTGGAGGAAGAGGAAATGGGAAAGATGGAGGTGGGGGTAAAGGGGGAGTTAAACCTGGAATCGGAGGAAAAGGGAATGGAGGGAATAAGGAAGGGGGCGGTGGTGGGGGAGTTAGTCCTGGCAAGGGGATTGGAGGGAGAGGAAATGGGAAGGCTGGTGGTGGTGGTGTAAGTCCTGGAATTGGTGGCAGGGGAATTAATGGCGGTGGTGGAGTAAGTCCCGGGATTGGAGGCAGAGGGATTATTGGTGGAGGAGGGAAAAAAGGAATTGGTGGGAAGAATGCAGATGTCTTATAAGTAGGAGGATTGGGAATTTTCCTGGAACTGGCGTCTTTGGAAGTTTCAAGGGTACTGGGCTTTTGTTTTTGGTTACACAAGCTTGGTCGTTTGACAGGTTTGAAGGTTAAGGACCCTGCTGAGAATACTTGTTTACCCTGCTGATTTCCCTTGAGATAAATCCTAGCTGAGGCTGCTGATGATAGGACGCGCAATCGGGCTTATTGCTGCTGATCAATTTGACTGAACACTCCTTGATTTCCTTCACATCTTTGCTCACAGGGAATGGCAGTTGGAATTTGAACTCACCGTGCTCATCCGTTGTCGCTTGTTTAGCAAAATTTGATCCCGAATTTGAGCATTCCACAGAAACAGATGCACCTGTGTACAAGATTTTTGAAATATGCAATCAGCTATGAAATTGCTTTGGAAGAAGAACCGAGATTACATGTAGGGAATTAGTTACCTGAAATGAAATGGCTACTTTTGGTGAATTCATTTTGTGAGCAAGTGTCACAGTAGACGGCGCCGACGACGACAGCAGCAGCAGACGGAAGCTTCTCTTCATGGATACCCAACGAAGGTTGGAATGTGCAACAGAAGAATAGAATATTAGCAGATTCCAAGACATTCTTCTTTGCTTCTCTACTTCTGTGAAGACTCTCCTAACATATATAGAAATGAAGTTACTCTTTTATAAGATGTTACTAGGAAATGTATCTTTCCTTTTTTTTTGTCTTATTAGTTGTCTGGTTTCTAGTTGTAATTTACTAACAAAATAGTCTTACTTAAAGCAAAATCCACCTTATTACAGCCACTGGCAACTGATCTAGAAATTTCCTGACTATAAAAAACATAAGCAACTCATTCAGTGAGTCCAAAAGAGTTTGCATGTGTCCAAGTTGTGTTTCTAACTGATATTCATGAGAGTTTGTGTTTTTGTCGTTTCTTATAAATTTTTTTCTAACTAGGGTTCAGAAAAGTTAAAAGTAGTAAGTCCATGCACATTTAAAAGATTAATTTTTCCAATTTTACTCCCCGTAACGATCAGATCCATTTAAATGTTTTAAACTACTATTTTAACCTCCTATCGAGACGGATATAAATCAATACCTCAACCACCAAAGCGGATACCTAATTATATATATATATATTTTTGTCAATATCAACATTCTAATAAGAAATTCAGTACAGATACAGCAATGCTGGGTCCATGTGAGTTCACGGGAGTATGTAAAGTAGCCCCAAGCTAATAATTCCAACAAAAGATGGAAGCTTGTCCCGGGCACACCTTTTCCAAGTGTCAAAGGGAGGCTTAGGTTTATCTGTTTGCATCAATTGTCGGAATGCAGAGATAAATTTGTATTGATTTCACGTCGACAGATTGACACCGAAAACTCTAAAAAAGAATGCCTTTGAAGACGAAAACTTTGTTTCAAGTCTATATACAATCTATCCTCAGGTAAATGTTGTCATTAAAATTTTATAATCTTTATTATCGGTGAAAAAATTTTATTTATGCTTAATTGATTCCGTTTTATTCGCAATAAACTAACTGTTATTTCATACAAGATTAAATCATTATATACTTTTACTATTGTTTGCATGCCTCTCTTTAAATAAATAACGTCCCTTAAATTTAAAATAAATAAATGAATATCTTAGTCCATAAAAGCTGTAAGTTTGGAGAATATTTGATGTTACTCTTTAAATCAGATCCAAAATTTTTATTCCTATCTCATGGTGCGCCCATCAATTGCAATTTTGTCACCGTTTTTATTTTTATTGCCAATAAGATTAATTTCATTCAATAAAAAAAAATTATATCAATTAAACCCATCAATACAAAATATCCATAAACAAAGAATTAATAAAAGAAAGGTTGTAGGTATCAAAACCTAATCGAATAAACTAGCACATTTCTTTAAATATTACACTGTCCTACCTAAGAGGTAATGTACCCATACAAACAAGACTCATCCTATTGGTGAGAAAAAAAAATCCTATGATGGGGATGACATAATCCCACACAGGGATAACAACAAAAGGGAAAGAAGAAAAGATAAATACATAAAATTGAAATTAAAAATTAACCACTCATTCAAGAACCTATTGATAATTCGTAATTCGAATTGCCACACTCTCTTCATATTCATTAGATCTATTGAAGTAGACGTACGGCACTAGATTGTGATGAAATAGTGATGGTAGAAATGATTGAAAAAGGATAGATTCGAAAATTTTCTATTTACTGTAAAGATAGACATTCATGGATAGGACAGGCGGTTGGGGTGGCCAATTTTGTCATCGTTATCAGGAAAAATGCTAATTGTTTTACAATTTGTTTAATGTTTCATAAGACTACTATTTAAAACATTATTTATTCATCTCATCTAATCGATAAGTGGGAGGATATTACATGTTTAATATAATTTTTAAAAAATTACGTAAAATGAACTTAGAGGAAAAAAAATGACATAAATAGTGCCGGTGTATTGCATAGGAGAGATACAATATAGGTTTTGTATGTGTATTATCGCTTGGTTATGCGATACAGATGTGTATATCAGATAACCAAGCGATGATATATGTAGGGGACTGTATCGCTTGCTCCACATGCGATACACGAACGTCCATATTTTTGTTTTCGTATAGGTCGTTGTATCGCCTAACCCATATGCAACATAAATATAATTGCTCGTATCTTGGATCTAATTTGCAATATAGCAACACTAATTTTGAATTTATTTTTATATAATTTGTATTTGTGTATTTAAAAATAAACACTACACACATGTTTCACTCCCATAAATAGTGCCATATACCATTGGATTAAGTTTTGCTGTCTTTTTCTATAATATGCCCCGACCCAATCTATAAAATTTTTAACAAATTGTCATTTTGGGGATTTCACAAATTTATTTAGGGATAAGCTTGGCATGATTTTTTTTTTCTTTTTTTATATTCATGCCTATATTTTAATTGTAATATTTAAGATCATTATTTTTGCACCAAAATTCAAGCAAGCTTATATACTTTAGTAGTTTTTCAAGTACTCAATAATTTAAACTATGAAAGTCCTTGAATTACGATCGAAAAAATTGTATCGATATCCAAAAATTTGTTTATTCAAGATATTAATATTTTAAGTGATAAAAAGAAGAAATTAATAATTCGTAAATTAAGTTTTTCTTGTTTTTTTTTTTTTTTTGCTTGCAAAACTCACTAACACATTTATATTTAAATAGTTTTTTTTTTATTAATTTGTCTCAAATTTTTCAACGGATAACATATTTAACTCGATTTATGAAATCTTAATTCCTTTTTTTATCGGTTAAAATGTTAATACTTATATCAAATGCTGATACGGTAATATATCTGATTAGTATTCCTCACAATACCGTAAACATTCAAAACCCATTAATCATCGATGCATGCTGGCACACATAGATAACTCAAAATGATTCACTTACAATATAGATGATTAGAATTTTTGTATAAATATAAAAGGTTTAATTCCTTTACTTAAAACACGAAAAGCATGGGGAAAGGAAAAAAAATATTACTACTTTTTAAAAAAATTACAAAATTTGCCATTAGGATCAAAATAATCCCGATTTTAAGTAGCTTGACCTCGTTTTTTGAAGAGACAAGGTTGTGTCGCATCCTACCTTGTCTCTTGAAGAGACAAGGTCATTAGTAATTGACTTCGTCTCTTCAAGAGACGAGATCTATGAGCCTAAAACCCTCGTTAGACCCCCTTCTTCCCCATTCCTTCTTCCTCCGCTATTAGGAATTAAAAAACCCTAACCCCTAATTCAAAAATCCCAACCTCAATTCCTAAGTTGGAGTCGATTGAGCATAATTACCTCCGTGTATAAGTGATTTTGGATCACCTGACGTTGAGGAAGAAGCAATTTGGTGGAGAGGAGTAGTGTCGGCGTGAGAAAGGATGAGAAGGACGAACAGCGATGATTTGTGGAATGAGTCCACAATTTTCGAAATTTTTGTTGAATTATTAATGCTATATTGTCGAATATTCGTTGTGTGTTTGTAGGAATATTGGTTGATGTAAGATTCCGAAATTTTGTAATTTTTTTTATTATCAATGTTACATTGTCGAATATTGGTTGTGTAAATTATGAGCATATTGGTTGTTGAAAAATATTAATTATGGGAATTTAATATGATACATAAGTTTGTTGAAAAATAGGAAAAATTTTACATAATAGAAATCAACATTTAAAATTATAATTTATATAAAGTGATACAAATAAAGTATAATTTATTATAAATTTTTATAATTTATAATTTATTAGAAATTAGTAATTTTAATTTTATATAAATTAGATTATAAATTAGTGATAGAAATCAACATTTAAAATTTTATGTGAAAGGAGAAATTAACTTTATATAAAGTCATACAAATAAAGTAGATTTGAAATTAGTAATATTAATTTTAAGTTTAAAAATAAAGCCATATCATTCACTTCTTTCGCTGATTTTGTTCATACACCATGTCCACATACTATTAGAAGATCGGGTTATATATATTAAATATTATATATTAGGAGTTATGTTAAATATTAAGGAACTTCAATTCATAAGTGTGATGTTGCAAATTTCATGCATTCAAGTTATTTTTTATGAGATGGCAGGGTCGATGAGGAAATGGATAAGGCGAAGTTTGTCTTATACGCTCATGGCAACATTGTGCAGGGGGAGGATGGTTTTGGTTATGACAAGCGGCCGGTTGCTGTGGTCAGTGTTAGTAGAAACTCTATGTATGAGCAAATGATGGACATCATTTGCAATAGACTGAAGGTAAATAGATATACACATCAGGTGGATCTGTATCATAGGGTAGCTATTGGAGATAGGACGCTACGTTATGATATTATTCTAGTGACCGATGATGATGCTGCACAAGAGATGTTAGTGTACACAGAAGGGTTAGTGGTTGTTTATGTGCAGATATTCGAAAATGTAATGGCACAGGCACTTGTAGAGAAAATGGGTAATGATAGAAATATTGGGAGCAATGGGTTGGTAGACTCAAACTCCACTCCAATTCAGACAATAGGCAGCGCATAGGTAAAAATGTGTGCACCCACCTCAATAGGTGGTCATGATATAGATGCCATGCAATACTCCTTGGCAAGTGAATCAAGTGATGACTATGATGATGATGGAATTCATAATATCGAAGCTTTTCCCCAACAATATGCTTTTCTCGGGGTACAACTAAGGAGAAATGATTAGCATCGCTTCATTACTCCTACCGACGTTGATGTAGTAGGGAGCTCAGTGCCAGTACCCTTTTTCAATGCTGAAGTTGGTAGTGGTTATGCTGCATATGATGATGAGCAGGAAATAAGTGCTGGGAATTAGAGCTTCAACGATGAATTCAAGGTTGGGATGCGATTTAAGACAAAAGATCATCTTATACGAGCAGTTAAAATGTGGCACATAATGAACCATTATAATTTCAAGGTGGTGGACTCGGACCCAAAATCATAGGCAATTAAATATACTGATACCCATACCAGAGGTTGTAATTGGAGACTCAGAGGCAGTTATAAGAAACATGATGGATGGTTTCACATCACTAAGTATGAACGACCCTACGCCTGCTTGGATGAAATCACTGGACATGATCACTCTCAGTTGGATTCCACCAACATATCTAGGAGCATCATATTGGAGATCCATAATTCTCCAGATATGAGGGATAAGGACCTCCAATTGAATCTCTTAAAACAGTTCAGGTATCATGCTCATATAAAGAGAATTTATGAGGCGAAGAGAAAAGCTATTGAGCAGGTGTATTGAAGTTGAGAATATTCATATGTGGAGCTCCCTCATTTACTTAATGCAATAACAAAGGCAAATCCAGGAACAAAGCTTGAGTGGTGAACCATTGATTCAGATACCGCAAGACACGTATTCCTAGACAAGCTTTTTTGGGCATTCGTTCCTTCCATTGAAGCTTTCTAATATTGCAAGTATATTTTGTAAACATGATTGAATTTATTTATGTACAGTTGATATCTACTAACTAAGTTATATCCGTTAATTCATTGCAAACCTGTGATTACAGTTGATATCATCTTCTTATATAGCAAGTACAAGCACAAACTGCTTATTGCAATGGCAGTAGATGCTGCGAATGATATAGTCCCATTAGCATATGCTCTTTTCGATGAGGAGAAAGCGGACACATGGAGTTGGTTCCTTGCGAAAGTATTGGAACATGTTATCAAAGACCGATGCAACATCTGCTTGATATCGGACCGACATGCCAGTATTAAGAGTGCGGTAGAAGGTGAGAATGTTGTGTGGCCTAAAGGTTAGCTTTGGCGTTGGTGTATCCAGCATGTTACCAACAACTTCAATTCGAAGGCCAAAAGTAAGGAATATAAGGAAATAGTAAAAAGAGCAGCCTATCAAACCTAGAGTAGAAAGTTCCATGAATACTTCAATGCAGCATTTCAAAGTAGTCTTTGGACATCACAATATTTTCGCAAGTTGCCTCCATGTATGTGGACTTTATCATATGATGAAGGCGTAGGATTTGGAATTGGTACAACGAATATGGCCGAAAGTTACAATTCAGTTATAAAGAATGCTCGATGCTTACCCGTGGCAGCATTGGTGAAGAAAACCTTTTACAATTATAACTTTATATTTAATAAGCAAAGGAGAGAAGCGAGTGAGGCAATGAGTATGGGTAAGTTTCTCATAGAATATGCTGCAACCAAGTTTGAGAGATGGAACAACATCTCAAGTTCCCTTAGAGTTACCTGTTTCAACTATCAAGAACAAATATTCGAGGTTATAACTGCTCCACGCCCTACCATGTATGGTCAGAAGGGGGACCACATATAAAAAGTGGAGTTAAGAGCATGCAGATGTACCTATAACAAGTGGCAAACATATAGAATTCCAAGCTTGCATGCAATGGTAGTAATTGGTACACTGCACATGGATTGTTTTGCCCACGTAAGACAGTAGTACAGGTAGGACAACTAGCTTAGGGTGTATGGTTGTTCCTTCATACTTATAGCCGATAAGGCCAAATGGACTCGTTTGGATATAGCGAAATGACACTTTATACCGGGACTTATTAGGAGAAGGAGTAGGCCTAGGGAAAAATGTTTCCAAAATGAGATGGATATTCGAGAGGACCCATGGGGTTACTCATGTGATTCATGTGGGCAGTCAGGGCATAACATTCGAAGTTGTCCAAATAGGGGGTTGTCTAGTGGAACAGTAAGGGCTCAGTCTAGTCGTAGTGGTAATACTTTGTTCTTACATTCTTTGTTCTACTATACTAATGTGACATGCTTTTATCTTATGATTGCTCTACTTGTTTTAATCTATGTATGCCTCTACTAACAATATCCTTTTGTTTCTCCATTACAGATGGATCCCGGATCGATAGATAGCTCATTATTTACGGATCAACATGGTCATAGGTTGAGACTAGCCTGGGAGGGGCAGGTCCCGGGTTAGTTTATTTTTGCAATCCATTCCTTATAATAAATAATTTATGTTTCTTATAGATTTGTGGACTTTACTGCAGGAGCATGTGATTTTGCATTATCGCCGTAGAGAGGCGAAGTTGAGGCGACAGCATGGCATACCTGCACAGGTAGACGATCGCTTAGTGCCATTCTTGTCTCAAGCGGGTTTCATTGGGGCGGCCCATATGCCATTCGTTCGGTTGGATTGGCACCTCATCACGGCTTTGGTAGAGAGATGGCGGCCGGAGGCCTATACCTTCTATATGACCATGGGAGAGTAGTCAGTTACATTAGAGGATGTTGTTGTCCTCATTGGCCTACTTGTAGATGGTGACGCTATTACGGGCATGGCCCGGATGGATTGGCCTAGATTAGAGGAGCTGTTAGGACTCCAACCCATGGCCAAGACGAATACGGATGGTAATTGTTTGAAGATGTCGTGGTTAGACACCCACTTCAGAGTGCTACTAGATTTTGCAGATGATGTCATGATCAGACACTACGCTAGGACGTATATCTTGTTGCTGTTAGATGGATTCATATTTGCCGACAAGTCATCAAATTACGTCCACCTAATGTATTTGCAGTTGCTCCAAGACTTGGAAAGGGTGGGGCAATATGCGTGGGGAGCAACCCGTTTGGCATGGTTGTACAGGCAACTATGCTTGGCTTTCCACGTGGATATCGGGGATATTGCAACACATTTGGTTGTCCTGCAGACATGGGCATGGGAGCACTTCCCCTACATTGCCCCAATTCATCAACAGGTTACAGCAATTACAATGGGGCCCACTCATCAGCTATTGGGGTGCGACTTTTGATGTGACCAGCATATCCACCCACTTGGTGATTGAGTATCATGCATCTTTAGATCGGCAGACTGAGCACCATGTATGATTTTCTTTACCTATTTTCCTTCAAATTGATTAGCAATGTGTTGTTCCCTTCAAATTGCAACATTTTGATATTTTTGTTAATTGGTAGTGTACTTTTTCCCCTTCAACAAGTTATGTGGGACCCTTACAATCCCATCCTAGACTCCTTTCCTCCATACTGCAAAGCGGGCGGCGACATTTGGCGTGCACGGGTCCCACTGTGTGTGCTTTCATCTAGTTGAGCACTATTACCCAGACAGAGTACTTAGACAGTTTGGTGGCTTCCAAGGGATCCCACACCCACCTGACGACATGAGAGCCCTACATGAGATTGACATGCGAGGGTGTTCCGAGTTGAACTGGCAGGCGGAGCACATTAGGTGGATAGTTGAGTGGGATGGTCGGCGTGATCGTATTGTTGAGATGTCAGATATGCCTACTGGAACATCTGATGATTACTTCCGGTAGTACTACGCGACCATCCGACGCTAGATCAGTCGTACATGGGCTATCATACGCTATATGGTAGGGTCATTGACTTGATAAGCTGTGTAAGGAAATGTATTATGTTTTCATTACTCACTTATATACATTTTTTCTGTTGCTTGCAGGCAGATTTCATTTGTAGAGTCCCACACATGCCTCTAGAGATTACTCCTTCCATTGCACGAGATGTTTATCGTATAGTTGATGACTTCATGGGACTCAATTTAAATGATCCACCGCCACTAGCACCAGCATCTGATGACTTACAGCCTCTGGCAGTTCAGAGACGACGTCCACATAGCGAGAGGTGTGGGTGGGGACGGGATAAGGATCAAGGCCATGCCCGAGGTATACAAATCATGGACGAGCCTGAGCCGTCCCACGTACCTTTATTTGATCAGTCTAACTCTTCCCAGTTCCTTCATCATGAAGCTGACCCATCGTCGTCGTCATCACATACACATCTGTTGGACACCCCCATACCAAACTCGTCATACACAAAGTTCCATACCCCCCTAGTTCCACAGAAGAGGCAACCATCGCCATCACATGATATGGGGGAGGGACTCACACAAGTGGAGCTAGACCCTGTCCCATTTAATGCATACAATGGTGCTGGTGGAGATGAGGATGACACAATTACATAGATTGATCCATCTACATAGCATCCTCATCAGCGTACACCATTCGCCCGGACCTTTGTGAGACGGGGACAAGGGAGGCAAGGCAAACACCACCAGTAGTACATAGTAGATTTTCTTTTTCTTTTTTATTGTTAGATATAGATTCTTAGTTCTTTATGATTACTGTATTCATTTTCTCTTGTACATTTGATGAAAAGAAACAATCGGTCATTGATTTCATATTATGTTTTCTCGGAGTTTTATATTATGTTTGTGATGAAAAGTTTGACAATACATTTGTGGTTGAATGATTTGGGATTGAGATTGCGTTTTGTTGGATTGAGTTTCGAAATACTACTGAAGTTTAGAAGTTGTTTAGCCATAGTGGAGGATGGCTAATTGCTTATATAGCTGTTTTTGTCTGATTTTGACAGATTTTGTTATAAATGTAAAAAAGAATCTGTTTTCCAAAGAACAAATGGAAAATGAAACAATTTTGTATGACCTCATCTCTTGAAGAGACGGGATCATATTCGCCCCGACCTCGTCTCTTCAAGAGAGGAAGTCATAGAAGAGACGAGGTCATGTTGCTTAAAATTAGGATAATTTTGATCCCGATGGTAAATTTATAATTTTCTTTTTAAAAGCAATAATATTTTTTTCCTTTACCCAAAAAATATAACATACGAAATGATTTCTACTGTATTTATTCTAATTTATTTTGGACTATTCATCAAATTCAAAGCCGTAATTGGTCTATTCATAAAATTTAACACATTCAAACAAAATATTACACAACAAACTTTTTAAATTAAAAATTTTCTTTTATATGTTTTTACAATATAATTTCATGAATTTAATGTTTGTACAAACATTATGAATTACGATCGCATGTGAAATACATTCCAAAAAACTTTAACTTTTCCCAAAAGATGAATGGGATTGATAGTGAAATACATATAATAAATTTAAATTCTAAAGTTAAGCTGCTAAGGAATGGAATTCTTTACTTGTCTAACTCGAAGACGTCTTTTTCTTCACGGGATTGAAGAAAAAAAGGTCAAATCTTCACGGGTGACTCATGGAAAATGGATGTTTCAACTACAAGCAGCACTACGTGGCACTGATAAATGTTGGATGTGGCATTATTACCTCTCTTTCATCAATGTCTTGGAGCTTGATGAAACCATCTAACTTCGTTTCTTTTTCAAATTTATAATATTTTACCTTTGATACACTAAAATAACATAAGAATGAAATATAATAATAATTTTTTTATTTTATGATTAGAAATAAATTTTAAAAAGAAAAAAAAATTATTTTAAGCAATAACAATTCCTTATCTATTTTATATTATACGAAGTAGACATTCATCATAATAGAATTTTTTATACACTAAAAAATAAAATAATCATTCTATAATAACAAAAGTAGAATATCAATTCTATTTAGTAGACTAATAGTCCATTCACTTGACGAATAATCATTCATTATTTTCTTATTCTATATAAAACTACTATTATTGTATTTATTTGAAAGGACTACCAATTCATAATGAATTATTATTACTGAATTATGATTTAATAGTTTATTTTTTCAACTTTGTTATAAATATATCTGTCTTGAAAATATCACCAGGGCCATTATAAATATCTTATATTTTACTAAAATAATTGTCAACCTTATTTTTTATACCAAGTGAGTATTATAATAATAATTAAACTCATACGGGAGTCGTAAATACAACATTAGCGGTCTTTAGGAATTATACAAAGAGCAGAATCTAGTTAATTGATATGCGCAGTTTGAAACAATGGATGCTAGACAGTATGAGGCATGATCCGCACCTTTACCCGGTATTACTTAGAAGTAGGGGCGGGGAAAAAAAAAAATCCCAACCGCATTGAACTGAATAATGGTTTTTTTTTGTCCTTTTTTTCCCTTTTTCTTTCCTCTTTAGCCCAAACTCTCTGATCTACAATCCAGAATCCGGAATAACTCCTGATGGTTTAAGATTCAATTCGATTGCTAGGTCTGATGTGCACTAACTAATCGGAACCTAATCGCATCCCATATACTTAGGGAGGAAAAAAGAAGTTAAAAAAAAAAAAAGAATAAGAAGAAGAAGAAGAAAAGACCCCACAAAAAAAAATCTAGCTTTATGCCCAACATCTCAGGCAACTAGCCTAGGCCCTAGCCTATCTAAACAAAAGAAGAGTTTATGCCAAGTGGTTCATTTTTTTCAAATGGAATAAAGTTGCCTTGTAATTGAGTGTACAGTATGTTTATAGCATCTATAAAAAAAAAAAAAAAAAACTATTATTACAATATAGATTATATAAACATGATTACTAAAATTACTAGAATAGCACGTCTTACGGATGGGTATGATTTAATTTTAAGCGGATTGCTTGATTAAATATTATCATGCTATCAAGTAAAAAAATACGATATTACTGGATGTACATGTATCATGTTTTAGGTGCAATTTGCTTCTATTTTAATAAAAATATTAATTAATAATATTATAATCTAATGACATCTTTTTGATTTTTTAAGTACTTGAATCCTATTATAATAGAAAAAATAAAATAAAGTAAAAATTTTGCCTTTGTCATAAATGTGATGGCGGACGATTGGCTTCTTTTCCCCGACAGAATAAAAAATCAATGTACACATCTCACCACATTTCAACAAGATTATTGTTTTAAAAATTCACTTTTTTGAATTTTGGAAATCGTCTCATAAACATGCTATATGCATTGGTATTCATAATATGTATATATTCCACTTTAGACTTTGGACGCACGACTTTGATATTATATTTTGGTAATTAATTCTTGGAATAATATCCGGAATGATATCTAAAATTTGATAAAATATGTAATTAGATATTTAAATTTTAAAATTAATTAATTTAATATATGAACCTAAATTTTCATCAATATAGTACCTAAAAGAATTTAAAGAAAGTATTGTTGGTATGCATGAAAAGTTATTTTAATCAATTTCAAATTTTAGATACATAATTGTATATTTTGTCAGAGTTTACATTAACTCTAATTTTAATTAGACCTTATTTTAGTAAATTAATCTTAGTAGGGCCCTAAACAAGAAATAATTTCACCTATAATTACTATAATAGAGGAACGGGAAGAGAGCTATAATAGGATTTCATTTATTGATTTTTATTTTGAACTAGAGTATTTCAATAAAAAAAGAATCATTTCCAACATTAAATTACTATTTATTAGTCTAAGTAATGAATGATTATACAATTTTTTTTATAGCAATAATGTCTATTAAAATTACTTTCATGAAAGTAAATATTATAATAACTGTAAGGATATAATTATAAACGAGTCACCGTTATAGCGAAATGAATAAGCTGCTCATATTACTTCTTAGTGTCTCCAGTCCACTTAATAGGTCCGATTTTGTCGTCCATGTTATTTATTTATTTTTTAATTCATGTTTTTATATGTAATTTCTGTAAGAAACTTTGTAACTCTTGCTCAATCACCATTCACATTGTTTGGATTTTTAACTTGGTCAACTCTACAAGAAAGTGAGTATTGCATATCCTTTTTATTTATTTATTTTTGTTTGTTATGTGCTTTGTTTAACTCGGCAAGCCTACCATGCAAACGCCCATAATCATATTCACCTTTCCATAAGTACCACACAGAATATCATCAATAGATCATCCAGTAATATTCAACCTACACTTTCATACTTGTATTATTTAATATCTCTTATACCTTGCTCATTTGACCGCCGTAATAGTAAAAAATGACCACATCGAACAACTCTGATACCCACTAACCAGTATTTATTTTACAAGCTTAGCTTCAACTAGACTCAAATCCAATCAACTCTAAAGGAGGATTAAAAGTGAGAACATTAACTGAGCATTTATTGTAATTACTGTTCAAAAATTTCTTCATTTAAAAGTTCATAAGAGAATAGTACATTGCATGTTTATTTGACTAAATGTCTTAAATTTAAGCTAAATATTGCGAGGACAAGCAAAAAACATTTTCTAGATTTGTTGATATGGGGTACTAGGAATTTGGGAATTATATACAAAATGAGACTTGCTAGGATGCTCGTTTTTGCTGAATTGCTATTTAAATTTGTTGAACATGAAAAATTATATAACTTCATACAATTATTGCAACGAAAATTTAGTATTCCTACTCGTGGAATATTAAAACGTGAGGGTCTTAAATTATTTAAGATGGAGAGGTAAAATTGAAAAAAAAAAAAAAAAAACTTCATAAGCTATTTGGGTTTTCTTACCATAAATGCATGAATTTCTTTCAAAATTTGAATTACATGTGTCCTGCATGTTATTATATTGATGATGAAGGAAAGTTGCAGAAAATCATTATCAATTCTTGTTAAATCTCTACCATCATGCTGAAATCAATGTAAACACTATTGAGAACTGTCTTATAGGTTGCGTTCTTACTAAAAAGTATTATTAGTGTTGATAATGCTAGTTTAAATGATTTAAGAGTTAAATATTTAAAATATACATATATTTAGTCTTGGGGTACACTTACCCTAAGAGAAGAGTTTCTTCACATGGGATTTTGTGCTTATATATTGATCTTGATATTGCTAGAGGGATCAAAGGATATAGATGGTTCTATTTATAAAATTCAAACAGTGGTTCAATATGTGAGGTCATACTTTAAAGATTAGCTGGACTGATGGGTTAAATAGAAGAAGGTATTAAAATAAATATCTACTATATTTAGATATTGAGATATGATGGTACTCAGCATATTTAATGGTGAAAGCAACTCTGAAAAAACATTTGGATTGCTAGATTTCAAAATGCTAAGCTTAGATCGAAACTTTGAAAGGATAAAATGAAGGAAATGCTAGTAGAGGAAGACTGTATGTACACATTGTGCCTCTGCTAAGCAACTATGCTACATTTTATCCAGTTCTCTTTATATTATATGCAGCTATTTCATTGAAGAAATATTAAGTGTTGGTTGTGAAATCAATAAAAAATGCAAAACAATTGACCAATCCACAAATGTAATGGATGAGCAATGAATAAAAAGCATGATAAATATTGGGATGATTAGAATAACATCTGTGTGTCGTTTGTTGATACAATGCTAGAGATTACATCAATTCTATTTGCCTAAATATTTATCATTCTTTTTCTCCATTTTCTCATTATTATAGATTTGTCATCATGTTTGCATTTTTATTGATTTCTTCATGATCAACATCTAGCAATTTTTCAAAGAGATGGTTACAAGTGACATAAAGAAAGTCAAAGATATTCAATATAACATCATAAAGTTGCTTTTGAAAAAAAATGAGTGAAATGTTCCATACATACTCTCACTCCTGCTCTCAATCTTTTCTTCCCTTGCACAACTCTTAACCATAGCTAATTTTTTTAGGATATGCTTATATATTTAATTGCCAATCTAAATCTATAGACATAATCTTTTATATCAATCATACCATTTCACTGTCAAGCTCAATATATGAACACAACATACGATGCGAAGAAATTCTCTCTTAATTACGAGTGTATTCCAAGACTAAAATCTTTATTAATATTATTATCAAAATTGAATACCTAGGTCATTTGAACTAACATTATTAACGGTGTTAATTCATATCTTAGTAGGACCTCCAACTGAGATATGAACTACCACCGTTGATTAAAGACATTTCTCAAGAGTCTTACCAATAATCACAGCAGAAATCGAGGATTTGACAACAATTGATACTCTTTTCTTTAAACTTCCACTCATCATTAATGAAATGACACCTAAGACAAATCTAATTCAAATCTTGACAAGCTCATGAATCTATGGTCAAACATACTATTGGAGCATATGATAAAAATTAAAAACTATTCTTTTCCATTTTCTCTGCTCCTCCCTGAATAATTAGAGACACTCGCATGCTAATGCCCTATGAGAAGGAATACTGAACTTTGATTGCAATGCTGCTAAAAAAACAGATAAAATTTTTCATGTTCAACAAAATTAAATGGCAATCCAGCAACAATAAATATATTAGCAAGTCATTTTTCGCACTCCTCTCCTTTAAAGAATACCGTGAAACTTCTTTTGTTTCTCCTCTCCGTGCTTAAGAGAACATATAATCAAGTGAGCATACAATAAACTAGTTCCATAAGAACTTCTAAATGCAAGTACTTCGAACAAGTAATTAAAGAAGATCCTTAATTTATCTTTATGCTCTTTCTTTAGATAATGATTCCATACCTTTTTCTTATAGTATATCATGGAGCCGCAGGAGTTTGGTGATGATTTACCAAAACAGACCGTATTTCATCACTGGCATCTCTATGGTTATTGAGATTGTGCACAAGTCTGCCGCTGCTGAAGCTTTTTGTTCCATCAGGTAGGCATGACATCTGGGAGAAGGGGGGAAAAAGGGAAAGAAAAGAAAAGAAAGGAACAAGCACATGCATAGTAGGCTTGCTGAGACAAACAAAGCACAGATAGTGAGCTATCCAAAAAAAAAAAAAAGAAGTGAGAGAGACCGTTATACAGTAGGGATGTTTCTTATACAGATTACAAACAAGCTGGATAGCAGACAAAGATGTGAAATTTGGTTTCAACAAAGTTTAGTGTGTTAAAAATCCAAACGAGATGAAAGTAAAACAAGCAAGAGAGATTATAGCAAACAAAAAGAAAAAAGAAATCGTTATTTTGGTTCAATTTGCAATTTGATTCATTCAAGTGATTTTTTTTTTACCCTCTTAGGAATCCTGCAAGTCTTGATGTGCTTCCAACATGTGTTTCGTAAAATATTTCTTGTTTTTGCACATATCTATTAAAAAAAATCAATAAATTGGGCAAAAAGAACAAAGCATATCATGAAAAGACTCTGCTTTTGGACATAATGATTGGAAGATCTCCAAAACATAGCTACACAAAGGTTGAAAGATTTTTTTTACTCCAAAACATCGCTAGATAAATGTTGAAATTTTTTTTTTACACCTTTGTTATCATTACAAGAAAAAGGAGATTGCCATTCTGATCTGCAAATTTTGAAGTCAAACCATAAAGACAGTTACATAGTGGCTGGTTCATTTTTCCAGTCCTAAATGGTGCCTCCAACACCGTGCATAAACTGAATAAATAAACTGGTATTAAACTTAGTAAAATAGGAACACCGGTTTACATCATGTAGCATAGAACATCCAATATAGCAGATCAGAAGAAACTTCCTTAATCACAGAAGCAGTCACAGTTTTATCATGTTATTAATAACAAGCATAATATATAAGACAAAATGAACATGGGGAGAGAAGCAGAAGAGATGGTTATGTTTCCATGAGAGGCGATTTTTTTCTTTTCTTTTCTTGTGGCAATTACACTTTATTGGACACACAACTACGAGAAGAGAAAATTTTGCTCTGATCTATGAATCTTTTGCTGCTATTTCAAAAGCTTTAAGGAACACCTCTGCAGGCTGGCCTCCACTAAACTGGTGTTTCCCATTTATCTGTCATAACAAACCATGCCAGCCAGAACCAGTACTAGTATCAGGATACATATATGTCAAAAAGTTTGCAAGTTTGCATGAAATCAAGCATACCAGAAAATGTGGGACCCCTGAAAGGTTTGATGACTTTGCAAGCTCCTCGTTAATCTTAGAAATAAAAAAAAAAATGTGGGTTTAGTAAAATCCATAAGAAAATGCTATGACAAGAACATAGATTGATGGCAGTGGCAACTTTGCTGAATTCAATAAAAACAAACATTTTTCTTCCTCATTTGTAAAAGTAACTTGTTGCAATTGTGTTATAAATTTCACAAAAAGAATAGAAAAAAAAAATTTATCTCATATCTTAATTTAAATATCATGTCACGATCATTACTTGAACTTTAGGTGTTTCTTTAAATTCATGCCCGAACTTTGACATTGCTGAACGATGACGGCATAATCAAATTTTTATTTATCAATGTCACTATCTTTCTTAACTTTACGCACTTCCATCATCCCATATATCAATCAATAGTGTTGTGGCATACTGGGCATGTCCAAAAAAGAAGGAAAAATAGGCATTTATAAAAAGTGCAAACTTCAGAAAAAGGGAAAAAAAAAATATATATATATATATATTTAAGTTTAATTAAGTATGACGTTTAGCAATGTCGAAGTTTAGAATCTAATTGATAATACATTATGGTTCAAGTAGTGGTCGTGACATTATCCCTTTTATTTTGGGTTTTTTACATTAAAGTGCAGATTCATAACTTCATTACTTAAACAGTAATATCAAAAATATATTGTAGATAACAAATTATGATTTGTGTAGTCAAAATACAGATAAAATAATCAAGGATTTAACCTTTCCTTTTGAAATTAAAAAATAAAATACAAAAGGAAGAAGAAAAAAAAAATCAGAAATTAAACCCTGACACAGAAGTATGGAATTCAGAGTAGAAGAAGACCTCTTGCAAACCATTATTGGGATCTTCTAGGAACTCTGCTGCTCCATCAAGTCCGACCTTCTCAGCGGCTTCCAAAAGGAATGCTCTGCATTCAGGGGACATATGTCACAAGGCTTCATTTGAATTACATTCTTGGGTTACTACAATAGAAAATAATCATTGAAGCCTTGTGACATGTTCAATGATTATTTCCTATTGTAGTAACCGTGACAGTATATAAGCTGCACCAGCAATTTAACAGTTTTTTTTTTTTTGTTTTTTTCCCTGCCTATTATATGTATGGCCTCTGGTTCCAACAGTGTCTTATTACTGACCTTTGATTTAGGTAGATCCAAATAATGTGAAGCAAGAAACTACAACAGTAATACAGAAAAAATGCACAGCACATCATAAAAAATGGTACTATGACAGAAAATTAACCTCAGTATGAAGCACATAGCTAGGAAAACACCTTCACAAATAGAAAGAGCACTTTCACACAAGATAGTCATAAATTGGAACCAAAACATATACCTGTCACCTATATATCTTGCTTGTGTGAAGTAGCCAAGGAATAGCTCCTCCACTAGCTTATGTTGCTTCTCAGATCCTTGCTGCCCAGCATAGTAAATAAGCCTGTGGCTGTCCAAGGTGTTTCCCCTATACAAACAATGTCACAAGTTAACAATAACAACTTGTTGCACACCCCTAGATGGTACAAAACTTTCTTAACTTGCAAAATTCGAATAAACTTAAACCAATAAGCATATTACGTGAGACCAGACAAATTGTACTGCAAGCCAAGATTTCTAAAAACCTGCAACATATGAAGATATCAGTATGAATTTAACACTGGACTTCTTCAGATAATATCAATTTTTAACATGAAGGTTCTAGAGGGAAAGAGAAAAACCTCGGACATCCGAGCTTCCATGGCTGTAGCTCGGGCTCCAAACTTTTGATTGTAGTACTCTCTTTTATTTATACCTTCTTTTGGGGCTGATGGATTGAGAAGAAAAGGATGCCATTTAATCTGTAACTCTCACAAAGAACAATCATACTCATAACGCACCGATTAAGGAAGCAACACGCATAAAACAATGATCACAGATTCATATGCACGTAAATACAAGAAACACATATGAATAGATCTATAGGGAACAAGAAGAAGAGGGGCTAGAACCTCAAAGTCATATTTATCTTTCACGAGGGAAATGGCTTTGTCTGTATTCAATTTCCCAACAAAACACCAAGGACAGACTGTATCTGAAGTGATATCAATTCGGATAAGTTTCTTCTCACTGCTTCCACCAGCTGGGTGTTCCATAGCTTTTCCCGCACGTGTGCTACACAACATACGAGAATCAGACTCAAAATCAGTTGGTTGAATCCTGTCATGCTTATGCTTTTTTAATTGTGCCATCCAGACTACATAATTTAATCAGCTAAGCAACATAAAGGTTGCTTGTGAATGGCAATATCAGAAGACACAGATTTATAAGCATCAGAATGGCTACTTTCTGACAATCCTACAATCAAAAGCCAGAATTCACTTTTCAATTTAAGATTTCTATTTCCCCGGGACGACTCTTGTGGCTTGAAATCATTACACAAAGGGGACCCCCGGGGTGGGTTTTGGGGTGGAGGGTGTGGTGTGTTGTTGAAACAGTCTTTACTCAGAATTGGATGGAGATCATTTGTTTCCTTTCTAATAGTTTTATTAAAGAACAAAGCCAAGATCCCATAACACAAGAAAAATGAAAATTTTTCCTCTAGTTGTTTTTCAGTTCAATATAAGAAAATTTTACATTTTTATGGACCTTCTAGGTTGTTTTAGTAAAACAGAGATATCCCAATATCAGAAAGATCATAGTTTTGTTATGTAGAGCAGCATCGTGTCAGCAGAATCACGGCTAATGAAAGTAGAAAAACATATGTATGAACAAAAATTGAAAATTAGGATTTATAAAAAAATTGCAAGAAACCCAAGTAGAGTTTTAAGGAGAGAGAAAGGAATTTTACCTGGAAGGGAGGATCAGTGGCTTGGAGCTGTTCAGAGAATGAGAAACACCCGATGTTAGGTGAGAGTGATTTTTCAAGGCTATATAGTTGTTGGTGCCACAAGACAAAATTGTCCATACTTTCAAAAGCCATTTATTTATTTAAATTTTATTTGCCAGGTAGCTGTTGGATTTAATTAAGCTAAAGCTAAAGGGTATAGTTTATGTTTTGAAAAAAAGTATATAATTAGATATTTGAATTTTTAAATTCATTAATTTGGTATGGGCTTATATGTGTGAATTAAATTAATTATGTAGTAAAAATATCATAAAATATAAAGTTCAAGGAAGGTGGTTTGATAAAATTATAGATTTTAAATGCAATATATATATGGAGTATGGAATATTATGTGCAGAAATCGAATATGTTGTTTCTTATTTTGTGATGGCAGAATGAGAAATAATAAACATAGATTTATATAAATATGTAGTCATCTTCTCAAGTTATACGTGTCACATTACTTTCCTGATATCCCATCATCAGAGAAAATAGAGAGAGAAAAAGGAAATCTCTTGAAGGTTACGTATTAACTTGGAATACCAAAACCATCGAAAATCAAAGATTTTGGTGCATCTTCCACATTATGTATTATATTTAGATATGCTCTGCAATTACTTCTATATGTTTATGCCCTAATATTCACATGTGTTATTAAGTGAATGGGATTTAAATAAATCCCAACAAGTGGTATCAGAACAATAATGTGGGAGAATAGAGCCATAAAGTTATTGCAGTTGTCAATTGATTTGTTTATGACTCTTTCTTGGTCTTGAAAAAATGAGGGTTTTCAATGTTGTCACTAAAATCTCCTAAAAAGGTTCTCTTCCTAATACATGAAATTAGGGTTATTTTGATTACATGATTGATGTTTGTTTGAGGCTCTTTTCCCAAGAGTTTTCTACAAAATCCTATGAACATAGAAGATTGATCAAGATTCCTAAGATAATATGGATATGTTTTATTTCTAATTCATGAATTGATTGTGATTGCTTGAGAATAGTGTTTCATGGATAAAGGTTTTGTCTTTATTTGAATTGAGATGTTAAATCATGAATAAAGAACTCATCTTGAAGTAAATTTAGATAATAAATCATGATTGAAGGCCACATCTTGAATTAAGTTTGTTGACTATTAATGAAGTTGTCTTAAATCGAATTTAGATAAAGTATGATTTCAGTAATCGATTTTTTGATTAAAAAAAATCTTTATATAAATCGTCGTAGGATTTATTGCTGTTTACTCAATGAATTCAATCTATATTATATGGTAATATAAATTTTAAGACTGATGAAAACTTTGTCTGCAATTCAATATGGATTCAGAAATCAATACATTGCCTTCTAATAGCAATTTAAGGGTCTGTTGGATGGTCTGCTTTTTATCTGTTGAACTACGGAAGCAATATGTTAGGGAACAAGAACCAAAATGATAATTAATTAGTCGAATACAGCCCAACAAGCCAAAATATAGCAATGAACTCACTATTCGGATACAAATTGGAGCTAGAATATTTTTGTTCTTTTCATTCATGTATATTTTTGTATTACACGTTTTATATATATATAGTGTAATAATTGTAATTAGTTATAACTAATTATGCTCCTGTGATATATTTTTGTGCTCCTACCATGTGCTAGATATGCCAGCATACTTTCTATTACATATTCCAACTCATATGCTTACTATTATTTACTGGGCTCAAACATAAGTTAGCCCATGTCCCTGTTACTTTATTAACTAAATTCCTTAGATCCGACCTAGAGATTACTCGGCCCAGCTTCGTTACTCAGCCCAATCTTGTCACTCGACCCAGCATCTTTTAAATCATCTTTTGTACGAACATTGCTTGCACTCTTATCACATCTCCCACTTAACTTCTGTACTTCTTGTTCTTCATGCTGCTGGTCGAACCCTCCCGATACAAAATTCTAGTTCATCTGTGTCTTTATCGAAACGATATGTGTAAATAT
The DNA here is from genome assembly GCA_024138025.1 of Combretum micranthum. NCBI lineage: Eukaryota > Viridiplantae > Streptophyta > Magnoliopsida > Myrtales > Combretaceae > Combretum > Combretum micranthum. Next base: position 511,449 of record JAMXBD010000527.1, on the reverse strand, counting down.
TATCCAATTTGTATTTGAATTTTATCTATGTTTAATCTATTTGATCTTTTCATGAGAACTACCAACTTATATATATAAATATCTATTTTTTAATAAATAATTTATTAAAAAAAATCCATATCTATCTAGAAAAGCTAAACAAACAGACAAGAGGTCATACATTCCTTAATGTATTTTGACGTATATGGATTCAATCTATATGTTTACCTTTTAAGTTAACATCCGTGATTGGAATCTCATATCGCAGATAGATAGACATACATATAAACTATATGTACATTAGAAAACTCATTATCATCCCATGCGACTTTGTCTCCCATAGGATCAAGGCTTGAATGGTTGTATAAGGATTCCCTCTAATTCTATGATTGATAGAAAAGAATAATGATTTCCTATATGATTTCTTGATAATAAATAATTTAAAATATATCAATTTTCCTATAATATGCTATATTAAAATTTGGAATTCAAATTATGACAATTCATATTTACCATTTGAAACAAATGATTGAAATAGCATGTTACTAAAATAACATCTTCTATACAAATCATCCACTTTGAATGGGTTGGAAAGGTTGTGCATGTAGGTCATGCGAATGTTGACCGGCTCAAATGAAGACTAAGGATTGACTTTCTTATATGTATACCTGCAATGATAAATATGTGATAGTTATTCGGTTTTCATGTAAATAATTAGTCGGTCCAAAAAAAGGCGTAATCATTTTACAAAAATTTACTATCGATGTTTGATCACTGCACCAAGAGTACCATTTACAAGTTTTTATCTCTTTTCAAATAATAGATGTAAATGTTGTGCTAGGTATCTTGTGATGGTTTACGTCATTATTTGAATTATAAAGTATAGTTTTAGCATGAATGTGAGCATAATTTTGTTTTTGCTTATTTTGTTCTCTGTTTAATTTCTAGTGTTATTTCAAATATCTCTATCAAAATTGCTATAGCTGAAAAAATTGGGACAGATAAGGAAGATGCTCAGAATCGTGAGAAAAGGATTGTTAAGAATGAAAAAACTGTATTTGGTGCATTCTTAGCAAAGTATGTCTTAATAAGGTATAAAGATAAAGATGCTACAATGATGACATCATAAAAGAAGTAATATAAGGAATTGGATCTTGATGATTGTTTCCTTTTGTAGTGCCAAAGGTTTATAGGGAGAAACATTAAAAAAGCTATAGCATGCTTACTCAATGGATTTCCAACTAATGCAACTAACACGACCCCATATGAACTTTGGATGGGCAAGAAGCCTAGTTTAAAACATTTGCACATTTAAGATTATCCAGCTGAGACTAAGCCTTATAGGACAAATGAAAAGAAACTAAACTCAAAGACCATTAGTTTTTACTTTATAATGTACTCTGAAAGATCTAAGGGTAACAAATTTTATGATCCCACTACTAAGGCGTTGTTAGAAACAATTAATGCTAGGTTCTTTAAGGATATTGAGTTTGTCGAAGGAGATAAGGTTAAGGAATTTGTCCTTGAGGAGGAACATGTTGATGTCCCTCTAGCTACTATTGACTGTGTTTAGGATCAGGTTATAGTACCTAACATTGCTCAAGAAGCATATCCAGAGCAAGGGAACATATATGACTCTCCCATTCAAATTCAAGAAACTCCAGAACAACAAACTTCAAATCCTCAAGAAATAGCGCCATTGAGAAGATCCTCTAGAGAAAGGAGACGTGCAAATCCAAATGATTATGTTGTATTTCTCCAATAACATGAGGATGACATTAGAATGATGGAAGAAGATCCAATCAACTTCCATCAAACCATGGAAAGTTTTGATTCTCAAAAGTGGAAAGATGCCATGAAAGCAGAGGTGAAGTCCATGAAGGGACCTTGTACCATTACTTGAAGGTGTGAAACTTATTTATTGCAAGTGGATATTTAAAACCAAAAGGGATTTGAAAGGAAATATAGAGAAATATAAGGCACATCTTGTGGTTAAGAACTTCACTTGGAAGTAAAGGATTGACTACAAAGAGACATTCTCTCTCGTTTCTTCAAAAGACTGTTTAAGGATTATAATGACACTTATAGCACATTTGGATCTTGAGTTGCATCAGATGGATGTAAAGATAACGTTTCTCAATGGTGATATTAATGAAACGATTTATATGGTGCAACTAGAAAACTTTGAATCGGGAGATAAAAAAATGGTTTGCAAATTAAAGAAATCCATCTATGGCTTAAGCAAGCATCTCAATAATGGTACCACAAATTTCATCAAATCATTGTCTTATACAGTTTTGAGATGAATGTTGTTGATGATTGTGCATACCACAAGTTTAATGGGAGCAAGTTTATTTTCTTGGTATTAGATGTAGATGACATACTACTTGCCACAAATAATTTGAGACTATTTAGTAAAACAAAGAGATTTCTATCACGAAATTTTGAAATGAAAGATCTTGGTGAAACTTCTGTTGTATTAGGAATCCAGATACATCGCAACCATTCATGAGGTATCCTTGGATTATCACAAAAGAAGTATATTGAGAGAGTGCTCAAAAGGTTTGGCATGCAGGATTCTAAACCAGGAGATAACCCTGCAGATGAAGGTAATAAATTCAGTTTAATTCAATGTCCCAAAAATTTCCTTGAAAGTAAAGAGATGGAAACGTTCCTTATACTTTAGCAATAGGGAGCCTTATGTATACTCAAGTATGTACACGTCTGGATATTGCATGCATTGTTGGAATGTTTGGTAGATTATTTGGGGTAGATCATTGGAAAATAGCCAAGAGAGTTAGGTATTATTTACAGAATACAAATGATTATACGCTCACATATAGGAAATTAGATCAGTAGGAGATCATTGGGTATTTTGATTCTAATTTTGTTGGATGCTAATATAATAGAAGATCCACATTAGGATATATTTATTTGCTTACTAGAGGAGCTTTTACTTGGAAAGTGCTAAGTAGACGCTCATAACTTCTTACACCATGGTAATAGAATTTGTATCATGTTATGAGACATTCAATCATGGAATATGGTTGTGGAATTTTTATCACTAAGCTGCACTTTATAAGCAATATGGAAAGACTGCTAAAGATATTTTGTGACAATAAATCGACAACGTTGTATTCCAACAATAGTAGGAGCTCGACAAAGTGAAAAAGTACTAACACTAAGTTCCTAGTTGAAAAGAAAAGAGTTCGTAATGAATAGGTGTCTATCAAGCACATATGAACAAACGCCATGATTGTGCATTCGCTAACTAAGGTTTTACCACCTAAGGTCTTTTATGAGCACGTTGCTCGTATGGCAGTTATGTATTCTCAAGATATTTAGTTTCAGCAGGAGTTTGTGTTTTGAATTATTGCTTATTATTATAAACATATTGTAATGTTTGCAGACTATGATATAGTTATGGTTAAACTTTTTAGTTATAAAGTAATGAAGTTAATTCCACTTATAATGTTGCATCTTCAAATTGGATATTTGAACTCATACGATATAAAGTATAAGGTTGGACTAGTTGGAAATAAGCATGTTGGATCACGTTACACGTAATTTCCATGCTGCACATCCATACTTGATCCATGTCGTTCAATTGTAGTGATGTGCGTGATCATTGAAGGGTTAGTTGCGACATATGTGATGAAGCCCACTTTGGTCCTGTAGATGAGGGGTCTTTCTTGATAGTGATCATGCACGCATCGCATGGATCTCACTCCTGGCACGTGACTTGGAGTACTGCCGAGGAAATGACACTTGATGACAGGATGGCTTGGAGAGAATGACAGAGAAGGAGGAATAGGCAGTCTTAGAATCTCAAATGCACAAGTGACACATAAGGAAGCTTAAGTAGATCTCATGGGTAAACCATACAGTTCTTGAGCTGTTGAGATAGAAATCACTTAAAATGCCTTGTTTGATCTTTCTAAGTAGAGCCTCCTCTATGGAATGTTGTTTGTCTTCTCTCCCTAGAAATTGCAAATGAGGAGGAGTATCTGAGTATTTATAGTCACTTGGCATGGATGAAGACCGTTAGATCACGTCAATGATTGACGGATGAGATAAAGTAAGCTCAATTCATGTTGATCCTGAATGAGATCCTTATGAGCCAAGGCCAGTAGTTATCTACTATGTGCATAGGCCTGCCTGAGAAAGGTTGGATGCAACGGACTGGTCTAACGATCCCTGTTCCAAGCCCACCAAGCCAAATTTCCCTAAATATCGGATTGTTTTGGGATGCATTCGACAGTAATAGCAAAATCTTTAGAACTCACATGGTTTATACACAATTATAAGGTTACACACATATAGCCTACGTGGGAGATTGTGAGGTTTATTTTTAATAAACCAATTTTGTTGGCTTGGTCGTAGTCTTCAGGTCATGTAGATCACATTACTCTTTTGACATCTGATCATCAAAGAGAATAGAGAAAGAGAGAGAGAGAGAGAGAGAAAGAAAGGAAATCTCCTCAAGGTTAGAAAGAGAAAGAAAGGAAATCTCCTCAAGGTTACGTATTGATTTAGAAGACCAAAGCCATAAAAATCAAAGGATTCTATGTGTCTTTCACATTGTGTATTGTATTCAAGTATGTTTCCATAGTTATTGCTATGTGTTTGTATCGTAATCTTCCACATGTGTTATTAAGTTTAAGGATTTAATAATAATTCTAACAATATGAATTTTAAGATTGATTAATTTAGTTCTTAAAATAACTTTTTACGCACGCTAACAATACTCTGTCAAATTCTTTTGTGTATTAAATTAATCAATTTCAACGTTTATATGTCAAATTATTATTATTTTTTTTTTTACTAAAGTTTAAATACTTTTTGTAACATTATTCCTAAAATAAAAGACCACACACATGGGGTATACCAGTTACCTAATCTTTTACTCCCTAGGTACAATATAACATATATATTCCCTTTCAAATTTGAATTCTATTCAATAGAAAGATTAGAAAAAGAATTAGTTGGTGCAATAAAAAAAGAAAAAAAATTCACTTATATCACATTCGATATGTAAGAGTACTTTTTCAAATGGAATGAAATGGATTAAAACACAATGAGTTCCAGAATGATAGATCTATTAATATGTTTAAAAGCCTTTAGATAATGCAGTGGAATGGCTATAAAAGCGCATTTGTTAAGAATGTCGCTAACAACAACTAATGATTATTAGTATGTGACTAGATAAAACATTAATTCAGCTATATACAATTAATGAAGCTGGAATAGAATTGCAATTCCATCTTCTAGGGGAATGGAGTTCCCCTTCAAAACTAGAACATAGGAAATGGAGTAAAACCAAGAATTACAATTCCATTTTGGTTCATTTCCCCGTGTCAAACATGACATTAATATATTGGCAAGTAAAACTAATGCACGTAAAGTATAACATAACAAACAAACAAGCAATTAACCTTAATAATCTTTGATTTGATCAGATTTTAAGAAATTGATATTTATAATGGTAGAATTTTGATACTAATTGTTAACCACGATCGGAATGATGAAGAAAAAAAATAAAGTGAAATACTATATTGTAGTCATAGAATTGCAAATTTATAAAGAGAGTTGGTTGTTAAGGTTGGGAGAGGAAAAAATAAGGAAGACAATGTATAATCGTTAAAAGCTATATTTATACAAATACCCTTCGAAATCTTTTAAAATTGTGCCAACTCCTTAAGAAGGGGGTATTTGTCACATTTGGTAGCTACATATTATGTATTTTTATTGTTAACCATATAAAGTTTAAAAGTATTAATTTAATACTTAAATTTACCTGTTTTTGCAATTTACTATCTTAATTTTATCAAATTTTGTAATTAGTAACTTGTAATTTAATCATTTTTGCAATTAACACCTTCATTTAACTACTATAAATGACATTAGAAAGTTTATAGATAGTAAATTAATTTTTTTAAAAAAAAATTAGGTAGCTAATTATGCAAATGGGTAAAATTTAGGTACCAAATGTGACATCTACCCTTTAAAAACTCAAAATTTGAATCTCTAAAACGTATACTTGTTATTTTGGATAAATTACACAAACATCGCTATTTTTAAAAAATTAAATATGTGAATTCCTTAAAGTGATTTCAAGAGTTTAGCAACTGAATTTTTAAAAAGTGGAAGGTCCGTGCGATTTAAAAAAATTTTAATCAGTGTTTGTGCAATCTAGTATATTATATGCATATGGGTAAATATTATATTTGGTACTTAAATTTTGCCAATTTGTACAAGTAACTCATTGAAGTTCAACATACTATCTATAAACCTTATGAATTTCATTTGGAATATCTAGATGGGCTTGTTAATTACAAAAATATGTAAAATTAGTGCAGCTTATTGCAAAACTGATAAAGTTGAGGTAATTAGTTTTTAAATTTGGTAAAATCCAAGTACCAAATTAGTACATTTAAACTTCAAATAATTAGTTGTAAAAATAAATAACGTTTATGTATCAAATATGACAATTATCCTATCTAAATTAAATGAGTAGCATGAAAATTTTGATAAGATTTTTTCCAAAATTTACTCCTATACATCCTATAAACAAACCTACATTCTAACAGATATAGGTCCTTAGCAGTCATCCTATAAGAAATTATTATACAATAGGAAGGTAAATCAATATTATAATTATAATTCTCAAACTTAAATTCTACCAAAAAGAAAAAAAAAAAGAAATAGATATATAAATAGTTAATGTCATGAATGGTACTTTAACTTTAACAAAATATACAATTAGATATCTAAACTTTGAAATTGATCAATTTAATACATGAAAGCACTCTTCGTACACACCAAGAGTATCTCAATCAAGTTATTTCATGTACTAAATTAATCAATTTCAAGGTTTTTCAAATACTAAATCGATCAATTTCAAAGTTCATTCATTTACCTAATTAAATATTCAAGTAAAGTTTAGGTACCATTTTATGGCATTATCCCATATATAAATAACTTAAAATATTGTTAATTATGATGCTAGAAAGTTAAGCAACCTTAAATAATAATTGTATCACCGGTACAATAATGTGCTTATGGAAGTGTAGGTATAGAGTTGAAACATCCAAGATTATCCTTTATAAGGATATAAGTGTATGCATATCGGTATCCATTGAGGTATGATTTGTAAGCCTCTAAAGTGAAACCTAGGATTATTAATTTTAAGACTAAAAAGACATAATATTCATTAAAGTACTAGAGGTCATGAATGAGTTATAGAAATTGGATAAGGAGATTATCTAAGTTCAATACTCGGAGTTGGAATAATATAAATATGCAAAATAGAATAGAATAATTTTAAAATGTTTAGTACATCTTGTTATTAAAAAGAAAAAAAAATATTAAAAGATTTTATTATCGGACACAAGGCAAATTCAATGAATGAAGTTAAAAGTAAAAACTATGGTAATTGAATTGGGACATCTAGATTTCTTTTTGTTATATATAATATTACTATGAAAAATTTTATAGAATTAACATAGACTAATCAAATAATATAATATAGACAATAATTGTCATGTCCTAAAGGGTATCCTTATTGTGACAGCGCACCATATTCAATATTAAAGCTTAGAAATGACTACCTTGAGTCATGCAAAAGCTTCGATACCGGATGTAAGGCGTACTAGTACGAATGTAGAGGACTGATCTTTGAAACGAGTAGTTTCAGAAGTTATAGACATAGCGGTTAAGAAATAGAAATCATAACATAATAACCTAATCAAAATATAATGGGAGTCTTACAAACAATAAAAAGGCATACCCCCATCAAAAGATTACATAAGCTTCAAGTCTATTCCTCAAAATAGGAAATACATGGGACATTTCTATGGACCTGTAATTCTATTCTAAACCAAGACTTCTTCCAAAAGCTCATGAGTCAAAAGTCGTTACTTGCGTATAATACCCCAAGGGCTTCAACAAAAAAAAAAAATGGAAATTACAACAATATCTAAGGGGGTGTAAGCTTACTTACTTAGTAAGAAATATCTCCACAACAAAGTACTCTCACAACAAAATCAAACAAGTTAATTATATAAGCATATGAGATGCAACGTACACGTGAGAAAATAATATATATGATTCACCAAAAATTATATATTGAATGGATTTATGCCCTCCATTCGGAGTTAGGTGATCCGGGGCCTATATGACTATAGTTTCCAAATAAATTTTTTGTATTTAATTCGGGCTACTACTCGATGTTAAAATTTAGTTCATATGGGCTACCACTTGTCGTTGATATTAATGCAGATTTACAGGCCCCTGCTTACCCTAATACTATACTCTCGTCCCACCAAGCGTTTAGTAATGAATGCAATGCGACTCACTTCGTGTTATGCATGAATTCATTTATTTAAGTACTCATACCATAATTTTAGATATTTTATGGGTGATTATAGAATTGGCAGACACATCAATACTATGCTAAATTAACCATTTGATTATAGACAATTCACGCCTCGATACACTTAGTATAATTTCAACTGCTTATATAGAGCACATGCACTTTCCATTTTTATCTTTCCCTAATTCTAGTGCCACTAGTCTACAAGCAAAAACATAAGTATGAAATTTAGGAAATAAACTCACTCGGCCATGGTGCAGTAATTCACTAATCGAAATAGTCATCGGGATAGGGGACTTCTCCTTCCTTGTCACCTAAATAAAAGAAATATCTGAAATGAGTATTTCATGGGAGCTCTACTTAAACTTTCTAATTGTATTTCTTCATTTTCATCAAAAATTGGGTTATGTGAAATTCTAAGATAAAACGGTCATAACTTGCTCATTTTAAGCCGGAATTTTGCATATTAGATGTCGTTTTCTACCTACTCGAAAAGATCTATCTATTTCTAAGGTTATTTTTAACATAAAAAGTTATTTGAGTTCTAAAAAGGGTCGATACAAATTAATCACAAAAATTCCAACCCTTAATTTGCAATTTGTTCCTAAGTTCCACGACATTAAAAATACCATAACAATCACATACATATTTATATAGTTGAAAAAATATTTAATATTGATATAGACTCATATTATATGCATGATTTTAGTGGTGTTGTCTTAATAATAATTTTTCATAAAACAATTTCTTCTAAGAGTTTGAAAAATGAATTTTGCAAAATCTCCTTTTATGTTGTTGGAAAGAAAGTTAAAAATCTTGAGTTTGTCAAAGGAGTGCCTATCTATTCTCTTTATATTTACTTAACTTCTTAAAAATAACTTTACTTCTTGGAATTTGGTTCTTTTAGTTATCTATCACTTTTATTTCTTAAGTGGATTTTTATCTAGTGAGTTACTCTTAAACTTGGTTTAGAAAAATTATTTGGTTCTCAATATTTTTCAAAGTTTTGGTATAAATCCTATAAACAAGTTTTTAAGAAAAATTTATTTAACAAAGAAATATCAACATAAAAATTTATAAAGATTTACTTTAACATATTTGGAATTAAGGTAATTGTAATTGAACCATCATCTTATGTTTTTGTGAAAATCTTTACTAAGTGTTAAAAATCATATTTCTTAAGAGTCTAGTTCTTGTTTATGTGAAACAAATCAACTCCTTTATTCTTTGAAAATTTTATCAAGATAACAGCTTTATGACCATGCATGAATATGAACTCATAGTTATCTTAAAAGAATAATGCATACAGAAAATAAAAAGCTATGGAGAAATAAGTAAGCACGCACACACACACACATAAATATATAAGAAAAAAATTTTAGAAGTCTTAGCTTGCATAAAGGCTTTTCAGAACCTAGACATGGGCAAGTTCCATAACAAGAGAAAAGAAACACTTAAGGAAAAGAAAAAGAAGAAAAAGGTGGAAGTCTTATATTTTTATTCAAGTCTTCCCAGGACTTAAAAATAGATAAGTCCCTTAAAAAAATAAGGAAATAATAAGAAAAACATGAAAGTCTTAGATTTATATGAAGGCTTCTCAAACTTAGATTATAGACAAGTTAATTATTTAGCATAAACGAAATAAATAAGTTTCAAGAAACATAAAAGCATAAATAAAAGTTAGATTAATGAGCTTTAGGCTCTAAAAGCATGTATATACACATAGATAATACATATAAGAAGTTATATTAGTAACATGAATGAAATAACAACATAACGATAATAATTATAAATGAACATAGTATTGAATAAGACATGAACAAATTATTGTTTTCGTGATTTCATCCTTAGCATAATGCTCATGGTGTTTTATAAATCAAACACACAATATGTTCATGTTATGTTAACATGAATATAAGGAAGGGTTTAAAACTTTTACCTAAAGTAGATGATGGTGTTGGAAGATGAATGAAAGAAGGAAATTTATGAAAATGGGTTTGAGAGAGGGATGAGAGGCTCATGATTTGCAACAAGATGAAGATAGGATTTGAGAGAAAAATTTGGTAGAGTTTTGTTATGGTTTAGAAAGTGTGTGTAAAGGATGAAGGGAGGAGGGGATATTTATAAAGTTTTAGAGTGAAAATTAGAGTGATTAAAGTAAATTAGAGAGATGGAGAGGAAAGGGGCACCGGCCAAAATTGATTACATTTGTATTTTTATTAGGAAATTAAATAAAATGTAAGGAAAGTTATGTATAAAGTTTTATAGGGAAAGAAAATATAAGAGATATGTGTAGAGGTGGTAAGAAAAAGTACAGATAGAAGAACAGTAGTGAATAGTGGAAATAATATAATGAGTAGTAAACAAGACAAATAAATTACCGATAGTAAAGAAAATATGCGAAAAAATACTATATATGATATTTTTAGATACTAAAAAATTACAAAACTTATATTTTATGAATCCTTACAAAGTTACGAATCTATATTGATTTCCGAAATATTTTTACTATCTCGAGCACCACGATATGTTTTTTGAGAATTGATCCTGTTCAGGTTTGAAATGATCAAATTATTGACGAATCTGATTTTTTTTAGGCTATCTTATATTATTCGAGTTATAATTTACCCTTAGTTCATTTCTATTATCCTCAGGTTTTGAGCACGAGATTATCAAAGTTAAATCTACTAGTATGCCTTGATATTTATTAACGTTTGAAGTTCTGGTTTGATTAGGGTTAAAGTTTACTCAAATTTTACCCTGAAAATTGAGGGGTTTATAATAACAAACCTCAATTGATAGGGCAAGCCATAATTAGGAGAGGACCAGTAAAATTTGCATGCAATATGTCGTGGCTATAGATGAAGTGGAGGTTGGTATTTTTATTGTGTCCTTCAGCTGTTATAAATATTACACTAAATGTAACTTATGCACTAAGTGTAGCAAAAATATTTAAGAATTTGATACTATGCATGGGTAGATGTATGTGGTAGCCAATCCCCAAAAGTAAAATTTACAACATCAAACAAAATTACACATGGTAAATTTAATTAATTTGAATTGCAATAAAACTAGAATAACACTAGTAATAGTTATACTATAAAATTATAAACTCTTTAAGGTAAATCTAAAAACTCAGAAGTGAAATACCTAAATCCACATTTAAGATAATTAAAAGGAAATATAGTACAATTTTTAAGCAAAGTTGTTCATGTTTTGTCAAAGGAATTCAAATTGTGTTGCCAGGTGAGAATTTGTTGGCCGGAGAAGATCTTTCGACAAAAGCTTATCTTTGGACGGTGATTAGAGAACGCTACACCAGCAAGCCTCATCTCCACCTATAATATAACCAATCGATAAATATATATATATATATAATCAATCATTTTAAGAAAATTTATAGAACTTCATTGTCTTACATTTAGTTTCATGTAAATTTATCAAATCAAAGCAATTTTTATGGAAAAAAAGAAAAGAAAAAGGACGAAGTTTATAAAATGCTCTTTATTAACTACCTAAATTATAATGAACTATATACTCAAATGGTTTGTCTGCATGTAATTAATTGACATGCAAAAAATTAATGATTTGTGGTTTTCATATATTTAACCCATTTTTGTTCATTTCAAACTTGCATGTTTAGTAAATTAGGGACTATTAGTTAATATAAATATTAATTAGTCAAATTTTGCAAATGATGAATTGTGATAAAACAAAATATAAAAATCCAGGGTTGTGTAATTAATTGAGGATGAACAATAGTTCTGGGAAGTTTTAGGTTAAAAAGAGGTTTGGAAACACTTTTCTTATTTAAATAAGATAGAACAATCAGGTTTCATAGTGGTACGACATATTTAGTTTTAGAAAGAATAAAAAAATGTGTCCTACCAAAAACATAGAAACTTGATCATTCTGTTGGAAATTAAATTACCAGGAAGTGTGTACAATAGGCTAAGTAAATTGAACGTGTTGACTTTTAGCATTCTCTTTTAAGTCTGGTTTTATATGTTTAGAAGTATATTTAATTGTTTTAAATTTAGCATGCAGCTTTTATATGTGCTACCTTAAGGTTATTACTATTAATCTAGGCTAGACACAAAAAGATCAAACATTTTAGCTTCAATGACATATGAGTATTACATAATCAAACCTGACATTGCATGTTGTACAAGTACATCTTTGATACATTAGGTCTGGGTGGGGGATATAAGTATGCTAAGACTCCAATGTGATGTAGTATTACTACTCGAAATTTATTCCTCTCATAATTGTTAAAATATGTTGTTACAAAACTAAGTTAATATCTTCTCATTATACTAATAGATATGATTTTAGTTCTTTTATGAGTGTATTTGTATCATTAAATTGTGGTTATATATTTACATGCCGGTTGCCAATAAATGATATTCATGCTCATTTAATAGTTCTTTTTATTTTGGAAAATATGACATATTTAATAATAACGGTTGATAAAAGAATAAAACTCATTGTAATCTTATATAACTACATTTACGCCTAAACTTCATAATGAATATAATTATATGTAAGGCTTTACAATACTTAAATTTATATACATGTATATATATAGAGGTCGTCACGGGGCGGTTCTGAACTACGAACCGCCCCGAACTGTGCCTAGCGGTTCCGTACCCAGGAACCGCCCAGTTAGGGATGGTTAAGAACCGTCGGAGGACCCGTCAGAACCGACGAGTCCTAGCAGTTCCTCCGCAATGAACCGGCAGTTCTGCCGGGTCGGGAACCGCCATTTCAGACCCGGAACTAGAGGTTCCGACCCAGCTTGTATTGAAAATAAAAAAAAAAAAACAAAAAACAAAACACATGCATCACGAATTATGGGAGGAGGATTCAACGCGTGGGGGGAGGGGGGCTTGGGCGCGTGGGGGAGAGGGGGGGCCCTATGCACTCTAATAGCATATGCTATTAAAAAAAAAAAACAAAAATGTCAAGATTGTCGGCGAGAGTGAATTTGCAAATTGAGGAGGGGGACACTGCACCATGCAAGAAATGGTGGAAAAAAAGAAGAAAACAACAAAATCACCAAACAAATAATTATGGTTGGGGTGCCTGCATGCATAGAGAAATGGGAAAAATGGAGGGATTGAAAAATCATGAACGGTTGGGGAATGTCTGTGCATTGTTTTGTAAATTGGAAAAATAATCAAATCGGACAACTTCATTGCACTGTTTTTGCAAATTGTTGGACTGTGAGGAATCAGAAACTTGTTTAGCGATTTTTTTTTGCATGTAACGAGCTCTATAAATATACGAGTTTGATTCAAAAAACTAGCAAACTTTCAAAAGCTTGTAACCACCTTCACAGATTGAGTTTTGCTAAAACATCAACCATTCCCATGTTTGAAAAATATCAAACATTCCTGTGTTTGATATTGCTTGTTATTTTGTAGACTATCTTATACGAGAAGGTTACCCAGTACCACTTATTTATCATGTTTGATATTAAATTTTCAATTCTTTTAATACCACCCCTTACATTAGTATCTACTCGTTGTTGAAAAAATCAATAGCTTCCTTTTTTTTTTTGTGGTTTATCAAAAAAATTTGCAAAGAAAGACAAATTAAAGGCGAAGCTACCCAAGTGCTAGCAAGAGCCTACTACCAATATAGACGAGGATGCTGACTGCTACGACTTTAATGAGCCTCGGGTGTTCAACTTTGATTTCACACCTGACCAATTACCTCCAGTTCCACCAGGTTTCGAGACAGTCAATCCGGTTTACCATCAATAAGTGGATGATGATAATAACTCTCAAGATCCAGAAATGGAACAATTACCATAACATGAAGCTGAGGATTATAGCAGTTTGAGTAAAAAAATACACCCCTCCATCGAGGCAAACCCATCCATAAAGCCACCTCGACCATATAAGTCTAATATGTTCACTAAATATTTTAAGAAGGTCAAAGGGCCAGATGGGAAGACTAGGGCGTATTGCAATTATTGCAACGCAAACTATGCATTTTCCAAGGAGATGGACATGGTAGTCTTTCCAAACATCTCAAGTCGAAGCATCCTAATGAGTATGGTTTGGATCAATCACAACAACAAATATCATGATCGGGTTCCAAGAAAGAAGTAAGGCTGTGACATTTCAATGAAGAACGGTATCATGATGCTATGGTGCAAATGATAAGCGAGTTGCATTAGGGTTTTAATGCAAGCGAAAATGCAGATCTTGTTTATTGCCACCAAGAAACTCTGTAGCCACAAGCACCTAAATGGAGTGCTACGACAATGAAACAACATTGTCTAAAAAGTACAGCAATGGTAAGGGACAGCTCCAAGCAATTTTACTGATCTCGATACATGTATGTCTATCTGTTTCAATATTTGGACTGATAGATGGGGTGAAAGTTCGTATACGGGGATTACATCTCATTGGATTGATAGACATTGGGTAATGCAAAAGAGATTGATTGCATTACGAAAAATGGATAAATCCCATACAGCACAAAACATATATGTGACAATACGAACAATTCTTGATGAGTACGGATTGACACAAAAAAAATCAGTAGGATTCGATAATGCTGCAGCAAATACAACAAGTATTTATGAGCTTGTGTCGTTATGCCAACCAACGCTTGGGTGAACCTTTTTTCACATAAGATGTGCATGTCACATCTTAAATTTATGTGTGAAGGATTGAATGAATTCTTTAAAAATATGTACATCTCCCATAAAAGCTATGGTTGACTACATTACCGACCATCCATCTATTAATAGAGAAAGGCGGAAATGGTGTGGTGTGCATGGTCAAAAGCCGAGAAAATTCAAAAAAGATGTGCAACACCGATGGAATTCGACGTACCAGCTTCTAGCTAACACGGTACCATATAAGGAATTGCTATGTAGCTTCGCCATTGCACATGTACCAAACATACCATTGCATCCCAATGAATGGAACATCTGTAGCAACTTGTTACAGTTGTTGAATGTCTTCTATGATTGCACAAATGTTTTCTCCCGTGTGTACAATCCCAATGTCCATCTCTTTTTACCGGAGGCCTGCAACATCATCGGGACACTCCAACAGGTAAGATCTGATCTAATTTTGCAAATGTGTGTTAACGATATGACTCGCAAGTAGTTGAAGTATTATAGGGAAATTCCTATGATATACAACGTGGCATGGTTGTTGGACCCATGCAACAAAGTTGAGGGACTTCGCGAAGTCCTGGATTACTATTACGAACATGTGGACAAGTTGTCAGACACTCAAGACATTTATGCAATTTCTGCTAATAATATCGTGAAAGAGACAAGTAATGTGCTATTGAACTTATATTCTCAATTTAGTAGCACATATGGTGGACAAATATCCATCAGTCCAGTAACCCCAAGTAATGCCCCCATATCAACCATAGTGAAGAAGCTCAGAGTGGTGCTCTAGCACCGGTGGTTCAAAAGGCATCGTGGCATAGGCGGTAATAGATCAGACTCAGAGATTGACAAGTACTTGAACACGACATTCGACTTTGGTGACATGGTGGATGCATACAACTTTTATATCCTAGATTGGTGGAAACATCACCAGGAGACATTTCCAATACTATCTTGAATAGTTAGACAAGTATTGACTGCACTTGCTTCAACTGTGGCAGTTGAGCAATCATTTAGCATTACCGGGCAGCAGCTGGATGAGCATAGGTCCTGGTATGGTCCCACAACGGTTGAGGCACTAGCTTGCAACCATGATTGGACTCATGCAAAACGACAGCAAAAAGACTTGAAGGACTACTCAAGCGAGGAAGACAAGTATTTCAGTGACTTCAACTCATCTATGGGAAGCACAACTGCGACCTCTCCGGGGACTAGTCTAAGCCAATGGGCATTGAGTTTACATTTAATCGATTAATATTATTTTACCATATGTGTTGGTGTTGTAACTAGGGTCAATGAACTGTGTGATTCTAGTTAGTTATTTGTTGTTGTTGTAGTTAATGTGTTCATGTTGTTATGGAGGTAATATGCAATGTCAGAAGCAATGAAATTTACTCGTCATTGTTTGCCTGTATGTGAATCAACTACTATGTGTTATGTAATTGTGTTTATTATTTGCTAACCATTATATTTTATTTGGAAAAATTTTAAATGTTTATTTTGGGTATAAATATGTTGTAATTGCTTTTGTTGATTTTAGGGTTTTTTTTTTTTTCGTTTTTCGATTAATTTATAAAAAAAAACTGGTTCACTGTTCTCGTAGAATAGGAATCTGAACCACCAGAACCGGTGGTTCCGTGGAATTGTGAACTGCCTCGACTCTGGCGGTTCATGTTCCGGTTCGGGTCTGGAACCGACCCGAACAGTGCCAACATCTATATATGTGTGTGTGTGCGTGTGCGTGAGCGCGCTTATTATTTCAAACAATATATTTTTAGTAAGGCACTTAGGAAAAGCATAATGGTAATTAATATCAAAGTAAAATTATATATAAAGTATCATATGAGAACTAAATATAGACTTCCTTCTAGGATTTACAAACAATGTGAAGCTCAATGTTATGGATTAGAGTAATACCATCCAGGTAAGTGAGATCATTGCTTTACCACATTTTTGAGTACTGTTTCAAAGGCACTTGGAGTTTGAAATGTGTCCATGGTTGTGATTATGAAATAGCCTGGTTGTGTGCATGTAATGAATGTGTTTGTCCCTAACTTGGTGATTGGTGTTTGAGCTTCGTGCTATGTTGCGACATGGCAAATTAGGACGTTCTCAAAGTGTTTGTAAATTGAATAATCGCCTTTAAATTGGACTAAAGAAAACTTTAACTAAAATTTTAAAATATCACGCATTACAACATAATAGGGGATCGATTAGGATTCTATAATCAAACACCTTCCCCGAGGAAAGTCGACAAAGTTGCCTATTCCTATCGTTAAGGCTGAGTTAAGTGACAAGAGAGGAGGTTATGGTGAGGTTAGGAACATGTCCGATGAGGTCTTGGGAGGAGCTGTGGCTCTATTGTACAAGCTCAAGTTTGATCGATAGTTGTTTTATATTATGTTATAAACTCCTCAACCTAGGCTAGGGTGGGGTTATTTTCTCTTGTGTCATGACAGACCGGGGATTATTGTAAGGATGACATTTGCCCGTTCATGCATTGCATTAATTAATTGTTTGATAATCATGTTTGTCTTGTATAAATGCGTTTTTTACCTTTGTCCCTCTTACTGAGCAGTGATTGCTTGTTCTTTTATGGCATGTTTGGCATACAGAAATAGACCGGAATGAAATCAAGATTCCAACATCTATTCATTTTCCCAATGTTTGGAAGCGTTTTTAGAAGCTGAAATCATGATTCCTTAGAATTAACGATTTCAGCTTCTAAGAGGAATTCGATTCCGCCTTCTCAAAGGTGGAATTCGAATTCCATTCCATCTATATACATATATATAGTTATTTTTTAAATTACATTGTTATCCTGTACATTTTTATTATTTACATTTAATATGAAGGGTATTTTTTGACAAATCTTATTAAATAATCATTCCATTCAGTGAATGTATACAAACATAGGAATGGATTTCTCATTCCCTTATTCAATCTATTCCTACGATTCCAATTCATTCCATTCTAAAATCAAATGTAACATAGATTTTTTTTGTAGGTTCTGATTGATTTAAGTATCAATTGCTAACATTACTGTGGATACTCAAGTATGTAATAGTGTGAACAAGAGGGAGTTAGAAAAATTATTTTCTACGTTTCTATTCTTGATTTAGCTAATAGTATTAGTTGGGCAACTTAGGCAATCTAGCATGATTTGGAGACTGTAACTTAGTAATTACAAACAATTCTAATGTTATTTTGTATTGGTAAGAAATGAAATATCTCTATATTATTTTAATTATTCAAATTTTATTGTTAAGCTGACGCTGCTTCATAATGGATTAGTCGTTTGTGCCTTGTATGTACTAGGTTATAACATAAGCTAAGTGGTAAGCTTCTACCATAGGTTGGTGTATGATTTGTTTTAAGAAAAATCTCTTGTCAAGTGAAAATGTTTTTTTATTGATTTTTTTCTTAAAATTGACATGTTTTTTTATATCTTGTTGTAATTTGTAAAGATGTGTGAAAGGACTTTTTGGTCTTCAATATTTATTTTATTTATAACATAATGTAGTATGTAAGTAAAGTGTTATTTATTAGGGTAATTGTCACATTTGGTAGCAATTAGCCTATTTTTACAACTAACTACTCGGTGCTTAAAAATATGTACTTGGTACCTGAAATTTTCACATTACTACAAAAAATTACTTAAACTTTTTCAAATTTTATAATTAGCTACTAAAGATATGCAAACATGATAGGTTATATGAGCTAACCCCATTTAACCAGTTTAAAAAAGAACGAGCTAGGCTAAAAATTAATCTTGCTTTATTGTGCAAGCTATTTTGCCCTCCCCACATAACCCCTGAACTAAAATGGGCCAACTTGCTGTAGGTTGGGTTGACCTACAGACTTGTAAATTTCTTTTTTTTTTTTTTAATATGACAAGACCCATCAAAGTTAAAAAGGAAAAAAAAAGGGAAAAAATCTAATTGGAGTAAAAAATCTATTTGGATGGTTTATTATTCATCTGTATCTGACTACTATCTGTATCTATATATGTATCGAAACAATACGTAAATATATTCGATTTATATCTATATTTTATTTATAGTTGATTTATTTAATCTTTTTATGAAAATTGCCAAACTTTTTTTTATCCGTATCTATTTCTTAATAAATAATTTGTTTTAAAAAAATTGAAAAAGTGTTTGTACCCATGGGAAAGAGCTAGCCAAACAGACCTTATATTTTCAACATTGCATTGAAAAGAAAAAAAGAATAAAAGAAAACTTTACTAAACTGAAAAAAAAAATTAATGTTGGAAATAATTTTTTATCCTCATGTTATATGTCTCTTTTAATCTTCATCTATTTTTTTTATCCTATATGTGAATAGTTTTTTCAAAAAAAAAAAAAGAAAGAAAGAAAATCTTGGAGAGTTGGTGGGCTAACTTGCATAATCCACCAATTTGTGTGAGGCAACCTAAAAATTTTGGCCCACTACATTAGGGGAGCCAAAGCAGGCCAACTTACATAAACCCAGGGCTAAAGTAGGGTGGGGTGGGTTAGTTTGTTCGTGTAACTTCATTAGTTACTTGTACTTTTATTTTTTTTTCTGCAAATAATAATCTCATATAGGTATAAATGAACTAAAAAAGCATTCACGTAGTAGATTGATTTGTGACATTTACCCTGTTTATTATAAAAAATGAAAACAACTTCCTCATTTTAAAATAGTAAGTCTTTTTCCTAAAAAGTGTTAAAGCTCTCTCTTATGTCATAGTTGGTACTTAATATAAGGGAATGCATTAGAATATAAGGGATGGAATGGAAAAAGAATGGGTAAAGAATCATAAATCCTTTCATTTATTTGGTAATTATAAAAAATATCATTAATTATAAATGTAAATAATAAATATGAGGATGAAAATGTGATTGTAATAATAATCATATATATATATATAAACGAATAAAAAGTAATTATAATAATATCTATTAATTATAAACATAAATAATAAATATGTCTCTTGGCACTTGTCACCCGGTCGAATTCAATATGCATAGCAGTAAAGTAGTGGGCCTACCCTACGTTCTTCAGAACCGTCCACCATTCACCCATTCGCAGCTACTAGATCAACTTGCTATAAGTATCTCATTTTTCCTTCTTGGGAACAATAATGTCACACTCAACCCATTACATACATTTAATTTGCGGTCTTATCATTATGATGTCTAACTTAAGCATTGGAGTAGTCACATCGAACCCATACTTGACGTGCTACTAATCAGGTTTTTATTTTATAGGCCTGTTGTCATACCAATCTTAGCTTAAGTTTTCAATATCTAACCCCTACTAAACTTGAGCAAGCGACAAACATGTAAATAACAAATAAGAGAGTTAGAGAAAACTTGGCACATCAATCTCATTATGAAGGTTGAAAATTTACTTGTTTCATCATTGAAAGCAAAACCTTTATTATAAATCGCTATTAATCTAAACTGCGTAAATGTAACTAATGAAAAGGAATAATTAAATATTTATAGATGTTTAGACACAGCGACAACCATAATTAGTTGACAGAGTAGATGAGCAAGTGTTTTTCTTTTTGCCAAAAGATGAGCAAGTTGGTTTCATATAAAATTTTGAATAAATTTTTTGTGAACCAAGCTGCAGGAACGAACCAACCCAATTATTGCCATTTTTAGCTTACTAAATAAAAACTTCAAATCATCTAATGTACAATTAGTCTCTAAAACCACTAAAAAGTCAAATCCAATGTTTCATATAACAATTGTTAATTTTTTTTTAAAGGGGATACGCTTAGGCCTGCAGATGAGTCAAATTGAGACGGTACAATGTTGTGCTAAACTTCGAGATCAACTTGAAATTTCAAAACTTGAGCTCGGTTTGAGTTTGACCGGGTTTAAGATTTTAAACTCGAGTTCGATTTGAAGTGACATTACGTAATAGTGAGTTCTACTCGATTAAGTTTATTTAAACTTGATTTAATAAAAAATGTATTTTAAATTTTAATTAAAATAATATCAATACCTAAATTTGAATTCGATTAATAGTTAAACTCGAGTTCAATAGTGGTTTATTAGGCTTGTGAGTTAATCCAGATAAACATATTAAGTTCAAGTTCGAATTGATAAACTATTTAAATAATTTAAATTTAAGTACTATTTTACTATTCTCGGATTAAACTTAAGTAAATATTTAGTTGAAGTTAGGGGTGGACATGGATCAATTTCGTTATTTTTTCTAAAATCAAATCAAGCTATAATTTACGATTTATTTTTTTATCATCTCAAACCAAACCTTAAGTAACGGTTTGGTTTGGATTAAAAATTTTCTAAACCATTAAATAATGGTTCAGTTCGGTTTAAATTATGGATTAAATCAAAATTTCAACTAAAAATTTACTTTGTTCTAGTTTTTTTTACATTTATGTAGATACTTAAATATTTATATCACCTTACGAAGTTTATATTATAATCCACGACAAAATACTTTATGATTTCATCATAATTTTAATCCGTAGTTCTCTATAAAATCAGTTATCCACCAATAAAATACATTCACTAATCAATGCATAGAACCATCAATGCAAGTTATAATTTATAATTTTTAACAGAACCATCAAGTCAATCATCTACTAATAAATTTAGCTAAAATGAAAAATCATCTATCAACAAAATTCATCACTGAATAAAATGATTTGCTGATAAAATACATCGAACAACTAATATATAATAAAAGTTTATAACTAAATAAATAAATTTCATACTTTATGAAGTTAAAAACTATTAAAAAATAATAATTCATCATCAACAAAAAAAAAAAAAAATATATATATATACATATATCACGAGCCTAAAAAAACAAATTTAAAAATAAACAAGTTGATTTTAATCAATATTCACTAAATAATAAATATCAAATGAAAACATATAAAAGAGATGAGCGTGTATAGGGTAGGTAGGGTATGAAGTGCTACTCGGTCAAACTCAAACCGAGCTCAAGTTTTGAAATTTCAAGTTGATCTCGAAGTTGAGCACAACATTGTACCGTCTCAATTCGACTCATCTGCAGGCCTAAGCGTATCCCCTTTAAAAAAAATGTATTTTAAATTTTAATTAAAATAATATCAATACCTAAATTTGAATTCGATTAATAGTTAAACTCGAGTTCGATAGTGGTTTATTAGGCTTGTGAGTTAATCCGGATAAACATATTAAGTTCAAGTTCGAATTGATAAACTATTTAAATAATTTAAATTTAAGTACTATTTTACTATTCCTGGATTAAACTTAAGTAAATATTTAGTTGAAGTTAGGGGTGGACATGGATCAATTTCGTTATTTTTTCTAAAATCAAACCAAGCTATAATTTACGATTTATTTTTTTATCATCTCAAACCAAACCTTAAGTAACGGTTTTGTTTGGATTAAAAATTTTCTAAACCATTAAATAATGGTTCAGTTCGGTTTAAATTATGGATTAAATCAAAATTTCAACTAAAAATTTACTTTGTTCTAGTTTTTTTACATTTATGTAGATACTTAAATATTTATATCACCTTACGAAGTTTATATTATAATCCACGACAAAATACTTTATGATTTCATCATAATTTTAATCCGTAGTTCTCTATAAAATCAGTTATCCACCAATAAAATACATTCACTAATCAATGCATAGAACCATCCATGCAAGTTATAATTTATAATTTTTAATAGAACCATCAAGTCAATCATCTACTAATAAATTTAGCTAAAATGAAAAATCATCTATCAACAAAATTCATCACTGAATAAAATGATTTGCTGATAAAATACATCAAACAACTAATATATAATAAAAGTTTATAACTAAATAAATAAATTTCATACTTTATGAAGTTAAAAACTATTAAAAAAATAATAATTGATCATCAACAAAAAAAAAAAAAAATATATATATATATATATATACATATATCATGAGCCTAAAAAAACAAATTTAAAAATAAACAAGTTGATTTTAATCAATATTCACTAAATAATAAATATCAAATGAAAACATATAAAAGAGATGAGCGGGTATAGGGTAGGTAGGGTATGAAGTGCTACTCGTATCCTACCCTATATACTACAGGGTATTGGATTTGTTACCCGAAACCTATCCTGTGGTATCTTTTATCCACCCTATATCCTGTACTTTATAAAACCTATAAGTACATGGTACCCTATGAAACCTGTTGATTTTCTTACGAAATATCTATTTTTTTTATTTTCGTAAATTTCAATTTTATAGTATTTTATATCCTGTAGTATGTTTAACTACTTTAATTTTATACATTCACTGTAAATAACATTTGGAAAGGAATTTTAAAATTAACTAATATCACAAGTTCTGCAATGTGTAGAATCTATTTATGTGGGGAAGTTGAAACTTATAACAAAAATTTATCAAACACGTTTATATGATATTAAACAAAACTGTAGAAATTGTAGCAGATTCTAAAATAAAATACTTTGGAGCAATTTTCATATCAACTAGTCTTAGAAAATAAATAGCATATCTATATAATTTGGGAGCTCAGGTATATACATACAATTATAGGTGTTCTAAAATAAAAATAACAAGCGTTTCTAAAATAAAATAGTACAAATTCTTCTATAATAAAAAAATTTAGAAAATAATTTGTAAAATAATAATCTTGAATAAAATGTGGTCGTCAAATAAAAAATGAAGTATTATTATTTATTTTGTGTATACTAACATTGCTTTATAATATTTAATAAGATAGATATAATATATCCTAAAGTATGTACTAGTACAGGTTTCAGAGTAGGTACAAGGTATGAAAACCTCATACCTGTATCCTATCCTGTGAAAGCAAGTTCCGTAAAATCTATACTCGGACTCTCCTGTAGCCTTTAATACCCACATGGACCCTATTCAGTCGATCAAGATCCGGGTAGGTACCTTATACGATAGGGATACTTGCTCACCCCTAATAAACATGTATGATCCTTAGTCAATCATCATAAAAAATCTATAGTTATAACTTACAAGTAAAATATTATTATATTTTTCTAAGATAGTTTTGTTCAGTTTTATGGATTTGTTTGGTTTATCTATCAAACTAAACTATAAATTTATTGATTGGTTTGGATTAAAATTATTTTAAATCAAATTATTAAATATTAATATTTTTGATTTAATTTGATTCGATTACGGATTTATCTGGATGCTTCGGTTTTTCCCACCCTAGCTGAAGTTGTGCAAAATAACGAGCCTTAATTATGGATGATGATCATGAGATAACAACAACAGCATTTCAAACATAGGGCGTCATGTCCCATGCGAATCGTGATTGCTTTAAGTAAACGAACGTGCGCAAATCTAGAACTTTCCGTAGAAGACAACATGAAAGTGAAAAGGGGGCTTGCCCCAACCCCGAACCATTTCCCGCGAGCATAGGATATTTACTCCCGAGCTACATCATTCTCATACGTTTGTGCGTACTACTTACATTTGTTAGCAAATTCCATTTTTTAAGATTTGATTCAACGAATTACTTCTCTCCTACAGGTTAGTTACTCATCTACGATCCACTATTTTATTATTTCAACGATCACATCCTCCGTGTGTATGATTGCATTTCACGTTTTTTAGTAGTTTTTACAATGACCCATGATGATATTCTCCATACCCATTTGCTAAAATTCGCTTCTTCCTTTTCGTTTCACAGAAAGATTTGACCTTGTGCTGATCCCTTAATGTTTGATTATGTATTTCGTTCGTTTGTTCGTATGTTTGTCTGTCTGTTTTCATTTGCTGTGATGTTAGGATGTGTTATAACTTATAAGTAAAGAATCTCTACAGCTATGTGCGAAAAATCTGGACTTTCTTGTCATCTGTGTTTAAAGATTCAATCTTTTCCAATCGCATGATATATACCTACCTTAATACGAGTGGGTTTTGAAATTCGATAGCTTTTTTCTCTTTTTACATTGCCTTTTTAAATGTCAGATGATTAGGGCAATCTAATCTTCATTCCCATTTGTTAAATGCTAGATTTGGATGCACTTGATGATTTAGTTATTATCGGTTGTAATGCCGAGAGTATATGTTGATTGCTTTGTTTGTTTCCTTTTTAATTTACTAGAGGAATAGATGGATATCGATGATATGTTGGGAGATTCTCGGCCTGTAAACAATATTCAGACTAAGAGTGCTATTTATGTCTGGGGATATAATCAATCTGGGCAAACGGGTAGGAAGGGAGGAGAACACCAACTAAGGATCCCAAAGCAGCTGCCTCCCCAGCTTTTTGGATGTCCCTCCGGACTCAACTTGAGGTGGTTGGATATAGCTTGTGGCCGTGAACACACTGCAGCTGTGGCCTCCGATGGCTCTCTTTTTACTTGGGGTATATTTCATATTCTTTAGTCTCTTTCGCTTTACTGTGTGATTGGTGGATTTTTATTCCCATTTAGTTGGAATGGTCTGAAAGTTGTTCTTTACCAATCTCTCCATCTTAGGTAGAATTTAAAAGTTTGTGGCATTAATAATTACATAGGATCAGTATATGTCAGCTGTCTTGTGTTTGGTGCCATATTATTCGTCATTTAATGCTTGTAAGATTTGGATATCTGTCGCAACAATGGAGATGGACAAGTTGTTATTTCTTATGTGTGATTTAACTTTCCCTTGCTCATCCTTGAATATTATTGTATTGAGAGGATGATACAGAATTTACGTGCTCTTGATTTCATTTACAAGCACTTTTACAATTCATTTTGTAATCTTTCCTCATGGTGCATGAAGTTATGAGAAAAGCTAACCTGTACATTCATTGTCAGGGGCTAATGACTTTGGACAATTAGGAGATGGAACAGAAGAGAAGAAAAAACACCCCACAAAGGTTAAGCACTTGCAGAAAGAATTTGTAAAATCTGTGTCATGTGGTGCTCATTGTACTGCAGCTATTGCAGAACCTCATGAAAATGATGGAACTAGCTCGAAAAGTAGGCTCTGGATTTGGGGCCAAAATCAAGTTTGTCATTTCACATCTTGAATTTGTTTTAATTTAATTGAACGGGGGTGTTTGTTTGCTTCTCTTATGATTTCCTTGTTCCAGGGATCGGATCTCCCACGTCTGTACTGGGGTGCCTTTTCTCCAGACACGGTATGTAACTTTTGGGATCTCTGCTAAGATACACTATTCATGGAGATATTCATAAAAGAGGAAAAAAAAATAATAAAATAAGTGTTTTTTGGAGATAATTACACTTTCTTCATTTCAATAATGATCTTCCTTAAGAATTTAATTTCATTTGTTTATGTTAGACTTCCTTTTATTTGAAGAATACTTTGGTGTGGATTGACTTACTGAATGAATGATAACAAAATGAGATTTCATTAGATATAACCCCTGAAATAATCTTTAGTCTTGCCTTTTTTTCCGGTAAATTAATCCTTGTTTATTCACTTTCTGCTAACAGGTTATTTGTCAAGTATCTTGTGGAGAAGCTCATGTGGTGGCTTTATCTGAAGAAGGTCTTCTGCAAGCTTGGGGTAATAATCAAACCAATTTGCCATTATTCCTTTAATTTCGTTGTCTTATTATGTCTTATACAATCCGTGTATGTCATCAGAGTTTTTGAGTTTTCTGCTGGTAGATGTCTGTTCATACACCATAGAAAAAATATGGAACCAGTGAAACTGTGGTAAAGTTTTACAATGTACTGAATTGGTACTTATCACTCTCCTTATAAATCAGGCTATAATGAGTTTGGTCAGCTTGGTCGAGGTATTACTTGTGAAGGACTTCAGGGGGCTCGTGTAATAAGTGCATATGCGATGTTTCTTGATGAAGCCCCTGAGAATGTCAAGATCAAGCATGTGTCATGTGGGGAGTACCACACAGCTGCTATATCAGATAAAGGAGAGGTGTAAGTAAATTTGAATGGAGAAAACTTATATACATAAACATGACTCTTGTGGTCACCGCATGGCACAATTCATTGATCGGAGAATCTGGAAAAGAAATCCTCTTACTGGAGTTCCTTGTCAGTTGGCCAACAAGATAATGCGAACTGGGTGCATTCTATGTGCAAGTTTCTTAGTCTAAAGTTATAATAATCCAATTAAAAGTAGTCATTATATGTATCTTGCTTATTCTGTGCTAGTGTTTTATGTATATCTCTGGGTGCTTGAGTCATCAATCTTGACATACTGTTCAACATAATAAGTGCAGCCCTAATTATTCTCGTATGCCTGTTTCATATATTTTTCTTATCTCACATGATATAACCTTTAAACAGCTGTACATATATTGTTATTGTTTGGAATCATCTTAATGTTCAAATGGACTTTGCTTCTGCATTTTACATGATGTGTATTCTTTGAGTGCGGCCATCAAAAAGCGTCTTTGCTTGGAGTCACTCAAATCATGGTTTGTAGGAAACATGATGTTAAAAGCACGATCGCAAGCATCCTGCTTCACTGTTTTCAATGACTCTGATAACCTGATACGTTTTCCAACCTGAAAGTACTTAAAAATAATCGCACGTTTTTTATTTTATTTTTTTTGGGAGACAATCTGTTTACAGAAGACATGTAATGGCTTCTTCTACTTCTAAAAATTTAACAGTCTGGCCTAATTCAGGGTCAGATAATGTCTAAACTACAAACACTATAACTTTCTTATTTACCACTTGAAAGCCCATCTGTTTCAGACATGTCATGACCCCTTTTCTCCTAAAAAAATCCAGTGATCGACCTAGTTCAGAGTTAACTATCATGTCAAATTACGAGTAACTAATACATTTTTTCCTTGTTAAACTTGGGAGGCTAGTTTCATCTTTTCTTCATATCTGTAGGTGCATTCTGTTTGGGGTTTTCTCTTAAATTTATTCCTAACTCTGCTGATAAATGCTATTTGTGTTTGCAGCTATACATGGGGCCTTGGGAGCATGGGCCAGCTTGGGCATTCTTCTCTTCAGTCTGGCGATAAAGAGTTGTTGCCTAGACGAGTTGTTGCTCTCGATGGGATATGTATAAAGGATGTTGCTTGTGGTGGTGTACATACATGTGCTCTCACTATGGATGGAGCCCTTTATGCCTGGGGTGGTGGTCAAGTAGGACAACTAGGCCTTGGTCCTCAGACTGGATTCTTCTCGTGTATTCCCAATAATTCTGAAGCATTTTTTAGAAATGTACCTGCTCTTGTTGCACCAAAGGATGTGCGACTTGTGGCATGTGGGCATTCCCACACACTTATATATACCAAAGATGGAAGGATTAATGGATGGGGTTATAATAGCTATGGTCAGGCAGCTAATGAGAAATCTACTTATGCTTGGTATCCTTCTCCAGTTGATTGGTATGTCATAGTTTTGTGGTCGTCCAATGTCTAGTGGTGCTGCCTAATTTCCATCCTGATAGTCTGATAGCTTTGTTATCCACAGGTGTGTTGGGGAAGTGCGTAAGCTTGCTGCTGGAGGTGGTCATTCTGCTGTCCTAACTGATGCATTTTCATTGAAGGAACTGTGTGAATTTAGGCTTGCAGATACTGTGACCTTAGCTAATGCTGCTGAGATTGAGGATGCAGCCATACGATCAGGATCAGATGCATTAGCACGCTTGTGTAATAGATTGAGGTAGTCTTTTCTTGTCTTTTTGTCGACATATGGACTGGTTGGCATATTTAGCATGCGAGTGTTTGTCAAAATAAAATACAATAGATATAGATAAGAATGCATTGAGAACACATTAAGTTTCACACAAAACAAAGATAAGGTGATATAACTAGTAAAGCACAAAAGGAACACAAGGAAACATGAATGCATCACTGATAAGACATAAATAAGAACAAGATAATATTAAGTACGAGCTACCGCTCGTTGGTACAAAAGCTTTAACTACTAGATCTGGTGTAGTTTTTTATAATTTACTTGATGTTCCAACTCACTTATGAGTTGAGATTTTGATTGAAGCCCATCGTATGGACAAAGTAATTAAATGGAGGTGAAATAACGATGCAGAAAGTTGAACTCTTGACCTCTCAGCCTTGATACCGTGTCTATTTAGAGCCACCACCAGCTATTCTAAAAGATTAAGCTTATTGGATCTTGTGTGGATTTATATATATATTTCTTCACATAAAATACATCTAACTTCTCCATATATGGGAGCAACAGGATTAATTTGTAGGTTGTGGTCACTACAACTGGATTTTCCCTTTGTTGTCGACTTAGTACATGCATGTTCTGTCATTTGGATTATATTTATTCAGTTTTGTCATCACTATGCTTGGATGTTTTGGGCTTACAACATTAGCTGGTTTAATAAACATTAGCTGGTTTAATAAGTTCAGCTATGACAAATGGGGAAAATATTGATAGACCTCGTTGCATGTAGAAATTGATGCAATTTCCATCGATTTTTTGATACGGAAAACATGGGTTCTGCATAAGGTTTGATTTTCCATGTCAGGTCCCTAATATCCTATGTATTGAAAAGTTAATGAAAATTGTATCCAGAAATAAGTGCAACTAAGTGTACCTATCTACTTTTTAGGAAAATAACGACCTGTGGAGTGGAGGCATGGAACATAACTAATCTACCTTCATATCCTAGTTATGACGAATAGCAATATGGACATCAATTATTTAAAAACAAAAAGGGGACACATGGCTGATGCCAATGACACGAAATCAGTGGCAAGAAAAAGGTCCATGAAGTGAGTTTCAAGAAAGAACAAAATTTAAGTATCCGTGTCCATTCCTTTATATTTGATATAATAAGACATTGTGAAATTTGAATTACCTTTTTCGGGAGAAGTTGGTGAGAATGTAGGAATGAGGCTTAAGAAAGGTATAATCTTACAACTGCCAAATTTTTAGGAGTTTAATTCCACTCTCTAAGTAGTTATCTGGATTCCAAAGGAGTGACAGTGCTGTGTAGTTCTTCCTAGATACGATAACAGATCGGTATCCTAGAGGTCCTTTGCCAAAAATTAAAACAACAGATTCCTTATTCCATTAAGTTTTATTTTCATCCATAATGATAGGAAATCTCGAGCATTTTTGGTTGATGGGAGGACTTTAACAACTATTTATGTGTTCATTGTGCAGGGAGCATTATTTGCATGATGGCAGCAACTTCAAAGATGCAGCCGATTAGCTTTGCAGTGGAAGAAGTGCAAAGCGATTTAACCATTGTATACTTCTTAGTCACTCATTCATTGTATTATTGCAAGAGAACGTATATGTGATTGTATCTATAATTCACTAGTGACTAGACTCATAAGCAGACCACAGACCCCTAATGGCTTGTATTCGTCTGGCCGGCCGTTGTTGCTGCTGACTTTGTCTAATACTAACTGTGGTTGAATGCAAAAAATATCAGGAGATATCACGTTTATTGTGATACAAACTGAGGACTCTGTGTGTGAACTCGACCTGAAGGAAGTGCCATCTTTGGTTGTGAATGTAAGATTGTGGTTCCTGGACTTGCAAATGGACTTGTGATGTTATTCTTGTCAAGTTTATTATGGGTTTCTATCTCTTTTGGGTGACTTTCTTCTCTGGTGCTATTTTATAGATATATAGTAGACAGCAAATTTAGGTAAAGAGCTTGAGGGAAATTCCAAACCTTTTTTCGATTTTGTCTATTTAGTTCTGACCTTAATCCAAAGATTCGTGTCTTAAGGCTTTATTTATTTTATCTTATTTTATTCATTTTGGTATCATATTTTTATCGTTTTTAAATATGTGTTTGTTAAGAAATAGATGTAGTTTTATTTATAAATTGATCAAATAAATATCATGTTGGTATGATACATATATAATACAGATACATTTTATATGTATAGATCTGATATGGAAACGATACAAATAAAAATTTGACAATCCAAGTAGTCCCTAAGCATTTCGTTCATTAAACTTTTTTATCTAGCAATGCTGATGTGGTAATTTTTAATAATTTATATGCTAAGTTGTTGTGCCGGTTACGCATTGTTGTTGGCATGGTTAAGTGCTTGCTGCGCTTTACACTTGTACCTGACGGGATACCATACTATAGGAGACGATTTCTTGGGAAAATATTGTGGACTCTAAGTGGCTTTCCATGAGGATTACAAGTGAAGCTGTTATACTTTCCCTAAAATTTGCTATCCCTGAATTTTGTTTTCTTTGGAAGTTTTCAGAGGGAAAACACACAAGGAAGGGATCTGGATTGGTTTTGTTTTATCGAGAGGGCCTCCGCTCATAATTTCTCACATTTTGAGATCTTTTCCCCTAGATTTTCTTCTATCTTCTCAACAAATAAACAAGCCCCAAATCATAAAGTCCAATCATTTTGGGTAGGGAATGAAAGAGAATCATGAATATATAAGAATTACTTCATTCAGTCTTATTCCTTTACAAGTATATTTGTGTGATTTAACGTTTGTATTTTTAATTTTGTTGTAGTGAAGTGAAAATTTAGATGCCAAATTTACTAATCAAATTAAAAGTACAAACAATAAAAGTACGTATACTAAATTGGAAAAAATAAAGATTTATACACTAAATTATTAAAAGTGAAAGTATAACAAGGTAAATGAATAACTTGTTATATGGGCATTCAACCGTATTTTGTTCGATAGGCACATTTCAAAATAGGATTTAGGTATAGATTTCTCTAAATCTATTCTTACATGATAAAGGATTGGTATAAGGTATTCATATCTAATTTCACTCTATAACCTATATTCTAATATATAAGTAAGGGTATGGATTCTCAAGGGGAAAAAAAAAGGTATAGATTCCAAGATAATCTGATTCCTTTTTTGATGTTTGTTTTGCTGGTTGTAATTTCTAATGTTTCCATTGGCATTTTTATTGGAATTTTGTAATGGTATTATAATATTCAGATATCAATTATAAACTCCATAATAATTGACATCACCAAAAAGAAGAAGAAGAAGATATTTAACTATTTAAAGGCATTTTTTTCTTTTCCTTTGCATGGAGATTCTTTTCTTTTACTTTGTCTCTAGTCATGTAGATAGCAGTAACTCTGTCATTAGAATTCCTGTATACTAAAACAAATTTGGAGCTGTCGTTATTGTGTTTTCTATCTAATGTGAGGGCGGCAACGAAAAAAGGAAATAGAAACTACCTATACAACTTTGACATTAAGTAGTAAATAAATATATTTACCATAGACAATGCAAAGGGATCCTTGAAAGATGAAAAATTATTATAAAAATTGCTATTTTAATATTGCCACACCGTAGACGGCACATTGTATTACTGCATTATTTTTAAAGTCATCTAACAATGAATTCATGTGTATACATATGCTTTATACTATTATTATAAAGGGCTAATGCCCAATTTGGTACCTGAATTTAAAAAAATTCAATTTCATATCTATTTGAATTTTTTGTATTTCTAAACACTATCTCATTTAATATCATTAAATTATTGCTTAACACGTGTTCACTATTTCAAGAGACAATAGAAGAGTTGGATAGTATTTAGGTGCACGGAAATGTTTATTTGGGTATAAGATTGAACTTTTTAAAAGTTTAGATACCTAATTGACCTTTTCATTAAAGTAGAGGTGCCAAATTAGGTATTTTTCCTACTATAAAAGTGAGAGAGACTTATCATTAAAAAAAAGTTATCGAAAAATTAATGTTTATCTAATATTGATAAATTTGTAATAACATTGCTCTAAAATCAAATTAATAATAGCTTATCTCACTTATTGGTAGGTTATAAATGTAAAAGTAATTACCCGTGTTTGGATCCCTAGAAAAAAAAATGAGCGCTTAATTAGGTCTTAAAGTTTACAAGAGATGCCCTTGGTGTAAATATTGCTTCGCCTTCAAGTAGGGTATTTTTAATTCATTAGATTTTATTTGATAGATATTGAATTATTGTATTTATGTATACTTACAAATTCAATTTTAGCAGATTTAATGAAGAAGCAGATTGAAGCGAAACTTGATTTGATAATTATTTGAGTGGATTTGGAATAAGTGATTCATATCTTATTTATTATATAGAACAAACATCTTTTTATTTGTATTAGTGGTTAGATTTTGATTTTTTTTTTTATGAATTCTTTATGATGTTGTTATGATATGTTCGAATAAGATTACTCATACGTAATTCTTTGCATGATAATTAATTTAATGCAATAATTGATATATTACTTTATTTTGTGAATCTTTTGATTATATTTTATTTTAATTTGACCATATATTATGCAAATACTACAAGATTTTAGATATCTTGTAATTTCATGAATTATAATTAAAAATGCAGATAATGTTGGTAAACACACACACACACACATATACTTTCCAAAAAAAAAAAAAAAAAAATGCGCATACAATAAACTATTTGTAGGCTAAAAGTTGTAATAATATTAAATTTCAAATTAATATGTTTGACCGTTAGGACACAATCTAGCAACCTTAAAATTAATTTAGTGGCAATATGTTCAATCCTATTAACGTTTTAGAACACAACTGTAAAACCTATGTAACACCTAAGATAAACACGGGGGGAAGGGAGTTGAATTGTGTTTATAAACTAATTTTGCTATTTTTAACTTTTTAAAATATTTTCAGTTCATTAAACTTAATTAGTATATACATGATTTGCACGATAAGTGTATGCATATTTTATTTATGTTAAGTTAACCTAATTGTGTATTGTTATGACTTGGCACTAGAGTAAAAATTTATGTTTGTATTTAGTATATTTTCAAGTTTGAAGAACCCTTTTTCTACAAATTAAAACAAGTCTAGTTCATTCTAAACAACTCATTATTAATGAAA
Source organism: Combretum micranthum (assembly GCA_024138025.1). Classification (NCBI taxonomy): domain Eukaryota; kingdom Viridiplantae; phylum Streptophyta; class Magnoliopsida; order Myrtales; family Combretaceae; genus Combretum; species Combretum micranthum. The sequence continues at coordinate 477,663 of JAMXBD010000527.1, read as the reverse complement.
ACCAAGCCCAAGCTCAAAGCCTTTTTCTCCTTTTTTCTTTTGCCTCAAAAGTCAAAGGCATGTGTAGGACAACTACAAAGGAAAACTTTTTGCAACAATCCAAAATAGATCAAAACCGACCCTCACACACATGCCACTTCCAAGCTTCATTCTTCCATCTTCTTCAATAAAAAATTTCTTCAAAACTTGTTAACAATCCCTTCAAGACTTCATCTAAAGACCAAGACTAGCAAATGTAAGGTTTTGTATGCTTTTCTTATCTTTTAAACACTTATTTCTTGCATGAATACAAAATTGGTCTAAATGAGTTTTGATGAATTATAAGTAGTTTGATAGAACTGAGGGGATTTCTAGACTTGAATGATTCTTAGGAACTTGGTAGAATCAATAAATGAATTTGTTATGATTGTTTGATGAATAAATGAATTATATAGTTAGTAGGTTATATTAGTGATGGAGTTGTGAAATTATGAAGGAGGTTGTGGAAGTTGTTTACTGAAGTAGATATCTAGTCTATATATGTTGAATGTTGTTAAGTGTATAATAGGTAAGATATGACGTTGTTTAGTTGCTTTTATAGATAGATGAATTGGTATGATAGTAGTAATACACCAATGATGAAATTGAAGTTATGCATGTTGTTGGATGAAGTAGATGTGATGTTTATGCATATATGGTGCTATTAAGTATGTGTAATGAATATATGTGAGTTGAATAAAACAAAAAATATAAAGTTTAAGTTGTAAAAAGTAATATTCTCTGTTTTCGAAGATAAGCACAAGGGAAACATAGGACAACGTATTTGGGCATGTATCTCACTAAGTATTGCAAATAAGACATATCGAGAAGGAAAAAATAATTTTCACATCTCTTAACTCAGACCTATTTTTGAAATAAATCCAAAATTAAAAAAAAAGTTGAACCTATCATGTTGAAATCTAAACGTACAGAGTTAAACCTTCTCCACGCTATCAAAACTAATTCCTTTAAAAGTCTTCTGACAAATTCACAAGTCTTAAAGTTTTGATCTAAACTTATATACACAATAAGACCTAAAGACCCAAAATATATGTTCCTAGGCGGATGCTAATAGTTGATCTTAACTAGTAAATTGGTTTAGAGTGAAAATTTACTAGACAAAACCTAGAAATTATCCATATCCAACCTAAACTGATGTATTGATTGTAATTTGATAGCAAATCCTATAAACATCAAGGATCGATGGATCATAATTGGACTTTTTTGATAACTGTGGGTCGAATATGAATCAAATAAGAGTTATCAATATTCAAACAAATTCATTTACTTCCCCATCAGCTGGAACCGAAATCAAACGATCAACACACATAAAACAGACTTTACCAGCTTAAAAATTTCAAATGAAAAACAGCTCCTAGCTCATCATTTTTCATATCCCAAACTTCCAACTTGCACCATTCATATAACTTGTTTGAGACTTGTATAAGTAATAGTAATGAAAAAACCAAAAAACATATTTATCCCCCCATAATTCTGACCTAAAAATTTAACCTAAAACTAAATCAATAGCCCTTCTTCACTCCCCAAAATTGGACAAAAACATAGCAACCCCTATTTTCCTAAGCTTCACCATGAAAAACTTACAAAGAAAACAACCAAAGCCACAACAAAACTTCACCCTCTTCTGTAGCTATTACCGTGACAATCTTCCAAGGATTAGAGACTCCTTTAGCTAAAGCAAAAACAAATTTCCACAATCCCATGCTAAAGGTAAGAGAGTTTCAGTTAAGATAATTGAATCTTAGATTATTTCAAACTCACATAATTCTTTTGAATGCTAGGATCAATTCTTGTCAAGAAGGAATACCTAGTATCATCTTCCATATTCAATCAATGTGACTCCTATTTTAACTTTGATTCCCTATTGCATTCATGTCTAGAAACTAGAAAATTCTATAAGTTAAATTGCTTTTAATATAGTATATGCCTTGGTTTTTCTAGAATTAGAAATGAGAATATTAGCTTCATATGTATCCTCACTTGAATCATCTATGTTCTCCTTTTGTTTTGCATCTTGTAACCATACATAACACACACAAACATATCATAACAACAAGACAACAACACAAACACAACATACAACACCAACTTTGCTAAATAGACCGTGGAAGGCATTAAATAGATTTAATAAACTGTATTGATACGTCCATCATAAGCCAAAAATAACCCCCTAATAGAAAGTACACAAAAAATCTTACTACTTATTTGTTAAAAATGGATTAGATATTGCTAAAACAAAAATTCACTTTTGCTGTCAGATTTTTCATGAAATTGCAAACTGTTCCTATGTCTTTTGCCATCTTAGAGACCTTGCTTAGTGAAAACAACACCATCAATGGATTGTACTCGACAAATCCTATGGAAAAGACTATTTATTCATAAAAAACAGACTAGAAATAAGTTAGATATCACAACAACAATTTTTAGCTAAAGTTGTTATGTTTTCATCTGAAAATTGCAAACTTTTTTTTTTTTTATAAATTTGAATACCTTACATGTTTCTTTTCTTGAAAACAACATTGGTATTACAAAGTACTTGAAGAGTATTATCAAATCGACTATATATACACGAAATTAGATTAAAAAGAAGCAAGATATTGCGAAAACAAAAACTTATTAAGTGTTGTCATAAATATACACACTCAAGCACGCAGTGAACACTCAAGAACGCACTCCATAGGTGCTTTGTGCAAGCTCAATAAGCATTGCATAGCGGCTCTAGAGGCGCTCCATGGGCCCTTTGTCCTCAGTTTACACACTTCATTTTTTTTTTTTAACATACTTGATGTTATATATATATATATAATTTATATATATGTATATATATATCCCTATGAACAAGTATATGTATACAACTAGTTTTATTCTATTTCTTTATCCTATTTTATTTATTCTTTATGACACCATTTTTAAACACATATATAATGCCCATCAATAATTTAACTTAGATTAAAGATTACTTATATATATAAATCCTTAATATTTATGTATATGTGTAGTTACTATTTGGTTATTTTCATTATCTCTATAACTTCATTTGCTTCTCTACATATTTGAGTAGTACACTACCTCCAACACAGGTAGTGTAGAAATAGAGCATTACTTTTCCTTCTACAAAAGTCATGTATTGACAGTGTAGGACACAAAACGTCACCTATCCATCTACACACCTGTGTATATCTTAAACCATATTTTCCTTTCCTTCCCATATGAAATCAAACTCTAAGGACTACACCATACATGTTATAATCGTACAAAAAAAAATTAAGTTTAATAAACATTTGATATATATATATATATATATATAAATAACTAAACTTTATGAGAAAAATAAACCAGTGATTAAATGATAGAATATAACCTTATAAATAATAAAAATTCCAGTTTATGAATATAGATAAAGGCTAACAAAGAAAGTAAATAATAAAAAAAAATTCCTATCAAAGTGGGTGCTAAAGAATGTAAAAATAAGTAAATTCTAATAAGAGGGTCTCCTTAAATATAAATGAAAAACATGAGTTAGAAACAAGAGAAACATGATGAAAATAAATAAGAAGTAATAAATACCAACTACCTTAAAGAAGATATATTAAGAGGAATAGGACTTAAAATATTCGATAAGTCAAGTTTGGACCAAAAATAAGAAAATAAGACTAAAAATAATAAAAATCGATTTTTAGGACTTATTACACAACTATAAATATGATAATGAGCAATTGTTATTTTATTTTATAGGAGATAATGAGTCCACCCCGAGTACTTTCCAAGGACATGTCAAGTAAACAATAATGCTCAGGTAAGGGAGTTATGATGATCTATTATTTACTTGTGTTTGCTACTGCTTATTGTTACGTTGGTTGTATTGCTTGTTTGTTAAAAGACCGATTGTTGTGAATACCATCATCTGCATGATCGCCAAAATAAATGGATAACTATAATTACTTGACTAAACTAATTGGATATACTTGTCGCATGTGCTTGAAATCCCTTCTAGGGAATGTCCCAGATTTGCAATTAAAAGTATTTTTGAAATATGTTTTCAAAAGACCACGACTTGGAGAATTTTAGGTTGCTCTTTTATCTTTTAAACGAGTTTTACCAAAAGAGTTTATGAAATAAACATGGGATATTTTTGAGTATTGATTTGATAGTATGTCACGCCCCAATAGTACCCTAGTAGTAATATATATTATGATATAGCCTGATAATCCAGACGATATCAAATACACATATTCATACTAGAACTACTTTGGAAAGTGACGTATATTTAACAAAACAGGATCTTTTTGGTTGCGTGATAAGAAACGATGAAAGTAAATAAAATCATAATACCATAATTAAGTGCTACAGTCTGAATAATAACTATTACAAACCATAGAACTATCTAAGTTCTCAGATAATAAAATTGATGCACTAACATCAATTAATACATATAAATAAAGAAACTATTTTCCCTGTTTCCAAAACTCTTCAAGCTTTAGAATCATACCGGCTCTAAGCTCCTAGAAGCCACCAACCAAGGCTTAAGTGTCATCCTGTAAGGACTGTAGGAGTGTGAGCATAACCACGGGCTCAGTGAATAACCAGACTTATCACAACAAGCAAGTTATTATCAATCATATGCAATGCATCAATCAAACACATGAACAATTACAAGCTTGGACAAACCGGAATCCAAACAGGAAGGAGATTTACGCCCTCTCATCGGGGTTGAAGGAACCGATACCTGAATCACCTACCCAGGAGAAACTAAGTACACAGGAATCCATAATCCTCACAATTATTATCTCTTTATGTTAATGAAGTTTTAAACACTCAGTTCCTGTCTTGTACCTTAGAAACTCCACTAAGTGTTAGCCATTTCACAGCGATACCATGGGCGGCGTCCTTCGTTACCAGTTAGTTCCCATGGAACCGACAGAACAAGGTAAACTTGTAGAACTAATAGCCCATTGCCTAGAAAAACCAAGTATTACCAAGAACCGAAATTCTAACACGTGATAGGTGTTCGTAAAAACATAATGCAGTTTATGCAAATCGTGCAATGCATGTCCGTTTCATTTATAGTACCGGCAGTTGTTAATCAAGTTTAAGGCGATCATACAATTTACAAATCAACATATTTCATAATATTTATCATACAATAGGATTATCGCTTATATTATGATATTTGCCATCAAACCATACACCACGCATCATTGTATCCCAATCCCGCATGCATATCAATTAAATATATATATATTTATTCCAAATGCAACTATACTACAAGCACAAACAATGTAACAAGTCTAAGTCACTCACCTGCTCATACTGATCAGTCGTAGTAATCGACCGGGAAATCCTCGACGAGTCGAAATTACCTATTAAGATGAAATATTCATCAATAATATTTATAAATAGGAAATTAAATTCCTATGAGTGCTTAAGTGTCCTAGATCGGTATTTGGTATTATTCCTATGGTTTATAGTGATTTCCTAAAGTATTAATTCTTATGGAAAAGGAATATCTATTGCTTACTTCTTTTAAGTTTCTTCGATGGAAGATTGTTTAGAGAATCCCATTTAAACTTTCATTTATTTTAAGTTCTGTTATAATTTATAGAAGTCTTGGCATGTATAATTTCTATGAATTGTTCATGACATTTTTCTTGTAATAAAGGACTTCTAATCATGCTTGTAAAGTTTGTTTTATCAAGCTTTATGTTCATATAAGGTCTTAGAAGCTTTAAACATGCATTTAGCTAATTGGATGAAGTTTGAGTCTTGTTTTGTTCACTTGTCCTCAAATCCGAATTTACTATTACCACAATTATAAGACTTCTAAGTGTTGTTTTTCTCTTCCAACAATATCTATGCATTCTCAACACATCATCTATCTCTTGAATTCATCAATAGATTTACAACCTTTATCAACCACAAAACTTTCTTGGAATGCTCAATAATCTATCCTAGGATCTATTCATAAATTTAACAAGGATAGGTTGTAATTTGGAGCTTACCTTGGATTGGGATGGAAGGAGGTTGCTCAACTTCCTCTTAAAGCAAGAATTAAACCTAAACCAAAGATTAGATGATGAGTTTCTAACTAAACACATTAACTAAAATGAGTTTTTAATGAAATCAAATCTCTCACCTTGTCAAGCTAAACTCCTCCTCTTGAACCCTAGGATAACTTAGGATTTTTGATTCGGTTTTGGTGGTTATTGATGAGCTTAGTGTGTGTATATAAGGTATGGAAGTAGGCTAGGGTTTATGGTAGTTACACAATGTTCCTAAGCTTCTTTGTTGATGGTGGAAATGGAAAAAGGAAATGGAAAGTGCTGGACGCACTTGGGTTTGCAGCTGGAATTTGAGAGTGTTTTTGGGGGGTTTATGAGCTCCAAGTGTGTCTAACTTAGGCTTATATACTTATACTAGGATTAGACTAAGTTTTAGAGGCTTTGGAGTTGGTTTTGGACTTGAAAAATGCTTGTAAATGCAGCTGGAATTTTCTACACGAATTTGCAATGTTGGATGCAAAATTTAACTTGGTTTTGACAGATTTTTGGTGGCTATCTTTGAGGGCTTTAATGGTGTTTGTTTGGTAGCTAATTAATGCCATTTATGTGTGTAAAGATAAGAGATCAACTAGTGTAAAAATCGGGTCAAAACTTGTTGAAGTTTAAAGTGTGAAAACTGAAATTTCTGGAACAATTTCACCTTGATTTTTGGACGAATTTTGGATCCGATTTTCTTATTAATTTTTGGTGTATGAAGTGTCCATTTGAAGGCTCCTTATTGGTGTTTAATTGGTCAAAATTTCAGCTCATTTAATCCTAGGAATGTTGCAAAAATCGAAGTTAGATTTGGAGATGTGTGCTGCTGTATATTGTGGAATTTCTCCTCTGCTGCAGCTGTAATATTTGATTTTTGGCCAACAATTTGGAACGGTTATGGTTGTTTTTCTAAGCTGAAATTCTCCTCATTTAATGTTATTCACATGTGGAGTGTTTTGATTGGCTTTTGGGTCAATTTGGTTTGAATTTAGAAGCTCAAATTTGAATCAACTTGGTCAGCAAAATTTGGTCTCTGCAGCAGGGGATGTTCTTGCTGCTGCATCACGATTTTCTAGCTAAATTCGGAGTTGTTTTTCTATCCCATTTGGTTTGTAATTCTTGTACATTAATTGTGGGGTATAGATGTAGATTTTGGATTGGTTTGGGTGTCCTTTTCGGGTTGAAATTCGTTGGAAAAATCGGATCAAAGTTGGATGAAAAATCAGCTGGTTGCAGTGCTCTGTTTCGCTCAAATGTGCTCTGTTTTCCAGTTGGCCATGCTGTGCGTGTGTTGGCCTGTTGCTGCTGCTGGTTGCTGAAGCTGCTGCTGTGCGTGTTGCTGAAGCTGCTGCTGTCCACTGCTGTTTGGTTGCTGCTGCTGCTTGTTGCTGAAGCTGCTGCTGTCCATTGCTGTTCGGTTGCTGCTGTTCACGTGCGTGGAGCTCCTTCCTTTGCTGCTGCTGCTGCTGCTGCTGCATATGAATGCAGCAATTCTCTGCTGCCCGATCCACGCCCAATCCTTCATGCGGCATTTGAAATCCAATTTTCTTCTTTTTTTTTTTATATATTTACATATTTAATAGTTGCAGAAAAAAAATATTTTTACTAAAAATATATATATATATATATAAATTATTCGCGTATATTTATACTCGTTATATTTACGTTTTATCAAGATAATATTATCTAAATTACTACAATACTTTAAATTATTTGTATTTTCAAATTTTTAGTTAAAACTTCACACGATTAATTATTTTTAATATTTTTAACTTACATGATTAAATTTTCAAATTCGACTAATTAAATTAGGAATCAAGTCCTAATAAAGCTAGAATTTCCTAACAATTAAAACAGCGGGTTCGAAATTTTCTTTTTGTTCTAAGTTGATAATTATTGTTCAGTATTAGTGTTTGTTTGTATTTATAATCTATTATTTTATACCGATAAGCTCTATAAATAAACTGTATCTTATCGGTTTCGAAATTTTAAATCTATTTCTAGTTATATCTTGAATTATCAGTTCAAGATACGAAATCTCTTTATATATATATATATATCTATTAAGGTCAAGAAAATTTTTACTCGGGTTTTCATACTAGAAATGAGTATATCACAACTCATTAGTCTATTATAGGATTTCTATCGGTTTCTAAATTTACTATCTATTTTACGTTTTCTATTTTACTACGGTATACTATTGTGAAAATTTCCGGGGTTTACATAGTACATGTTGCTTGAGTTGGGGTCCACTTGTCAAGTGGTGATAGATGTTGCCTGAAATGAGGTCTACTTGCCTGATTCACCATTATTTGGTGATGGATCATTTGGTGAATGGATCATTTGATTCACCATTATTTGGTGATGGATCGTTTAATTTGCCAATATTTGGTGATGGTTAGATTTAAATATTAACCAATATTAACCAACGTAAATCATGTGACCACGTTGGGGAATATTGCTTTTTACCAATGACATGTAAGCATTAGTTGAATCTGAATGGACACTACCACTAGGCAACCTTATTTAGAGTAAGACGAGATGTCCCGTGCAATGTAAGTATGGGAGACAACTGATATACAGATAGTGTAAATCTACATCGTTTATGGCTTTGGACTCCTAAAGATGTGTTGCCTGCATTCATCACGTATGCATTCATATCACATGTAGATGGATTTGCATGAATGTTTAATTAATGCTTGGTTACTTACGAGACTGATAATAGTGAGGAATGAACTCATTGAGCTGTGGTTTCGCCCAATCCCTAACAGTTTTTATGCAGGAATAACGTTAGCTGGGATTAAGCTAAAAATGTGTGAATAGTGCTTTTCTATCAGACCTTCTTGAAGCTAGAAAGTTAGATTGCTATGAACTTAGAATGGAATTTTGAACAAATTAAACAAATAGTTGAGACTACATTTTGGAGGATTGGAACCTTATTTTTACTATTTGGTAGGAGATATCGATTCTCTGCGATCTTGGTAGAATGTGAAAAATTAGATTCCATAGTTGAATTTCATTAATACTATTATACGTATATGTATCAGCTAAGTAAGAGATATTAATAAATAAATAGAGTCTTGTAATATCTAGCTTGCAAGATAGTTCTCATATTACGAGTGCATATGTGGTGTGATAACTTTAGGATAATCCTACTTGGCCTCCTTTTGAGGCACGACAATGCGTGTCCTTATGAATCATATAGAGGTGACATACTGTGTCATGATAATTTTTTGGGACACAATATATTTTCTTACCATACTTATTAGGGCACTTTAATCCATCTCAATAGTTACCAATATATTAGAAAACATATCGTGTCCTATTAACCTATTCCCTAGATGATTTATCAGGAGACATAAGTATCTCAAGTCCTAATAAAATTTTGTGCTTTGAAAACATTTTTATTATGATGAAATAGCTGTTCCAATACCGTCAAATCTTTGTAGTGTATACTTGGTATCTCCCAATATAAAATTATTGTATAATATTTATAAATGAAAAGTAACTAATAATTTTATTATTTTTGTTCCACAAAGTAAAAATTATATAGTTTTTTTATTAGTAAATATTTTTTTTGAAAAATAGACCCATATCCGCAAGATAAGAAGTATCCATATCCTCAGCATTTTTTAACATTTCTTTTCTCTTCTTCTCTCCAAATTGATAAGTAGTAGCTTGCTAAACTTAGTCTATTGAAGCTGCCTCCTATACTTTCTTTTCTTCCCTAGTTCAAAAGCAGTTTCTTTTCTTTTCCTTTTTTTTTTTGTTTGTTTTTTAACAACATGATTCAAATGAACACAAGTAACAATAATAGGACATTTTTAAAATCTCAACCCTCAAGTTTTACTATAGCTATCGTAAGTATTTTGTAGTGAGTTTTGCATATGGGAGAACCTATGATATCATATACAATTTTTTTTTATATCACATAAATTTAAAATTTATGAAAAGATAAACAAAATTTATAACTGCCTATAGGTTTTATAACATGCAGCTATGTTAGACGATAAATTTTGGACCAAAATTTAGCGTAAGATACAAGCAGCGTCCCATATCTCATCCACTCCCTAATCCCCCATCCTCCATCCCACCCCCACCCCCCAACGAAGAAAAAAGAAAGAAAAAGGTGACAAAAGCATATTCAAAAGTGCACTCATTGCTTATGCCTTCTCTGTCTCACTCACACTCCCATTCTCTCTCTCTCTCTCCCCCCTCAATCTGCATCCACTTAGTTAAAACCCACTTCACTTTTCTCTGGCTTCACCTATAGGCTATAACCACTTGGATTTAGCCACAACAGTCCACTCTATCCACGACCATGATACCGCGGTCATCCGCATTGGACATCAATACATTTGAGGAACTAGTTTTGAGGAATTTGACACCAGTAATTTATATTAATGAAGCAATCGAATGGGTTATTTTATAGGAATACCTAATTTGTGTACCCTACACTTATCTTATAGGATAGTTACTAGAGGTATTGGGTTTTGGGTCCAAGTCTAGCTTTAAATCCTTATAAGGTTATTTTATCATGGCTGATGAGTAAAATAGAATTTGATAGAAAACTAGAAACTTGAACCCGATATAAATAAAATAAAATAAAATATTAGTGTCTACAATATGCAATAATATTCAATAAAAAATAATAAGATATATATATATATATATATTTTATATTAAAAATGCTAACCCGCTATCATTTGGTATATCCATGATAAAAGATATCTACTAACTCATATTGATGAAGAAAATGTATACATTAATGCTTTGGATTTATATACCATAAAACCTTCTTTAATTAATTATCCATTGGGTAAACGGATAGACGAACTCTAATAAGATCAATATATAGATTATTCACGGTCAGTTTTTAATCTTTGTTATTTGGTTTGCCGTCTCTATTTGGAATTTACAGACCCACTTTGATTTCAGTGTGGCGAATACCACTGACATGGAGCATGCTAATTCAAAATAACAATAAAGATGATCACTAAAAATCCGAACACAAAAATAACGTGTCAAATACGTCTTAAGTCATGCATTTTCACGGGACCCATTAATGCCCACGGAGGGAGTTATGATAGGGTGTTTCATGTAACCAAAGCATAATACACAAGAATCGTTAGGGGACTTAAAAACTCGTAAATGAGCATAGAAATTCTACAAGCATTGCTTTGTGATAACATCAGAGGGCGGTGGAAATGGTTTCATTCCCTAGCTATACCAAAATTAAAAAAAGAAATTAAACTTGCTTTACATCATCGAAAGGAGGATGTGCATGCTAGGGTTTAGCTGGGATCTCCCTTATACTCGGAAAAATTGAAAATCTAGAGCTCACTTCTCGCTGACAAGGCGGAGCATCCATGGCGGCATGTGTGTCTCACTGGCTCGAGCTTGGCATCGTACTTCATCGTCTTCTGATGCTCCTCGTGTTTGAAACATACTAGCAAATCATATATATAAAGCACATGTACGTCAGTCCGTATGTTGTTAATTTGAAGAACTTCACCCCTATGTCGGTGCATGGAGCTCCAAAAATATTTACAAAAACCTGAGCAAAAAAGTTAGTTCTGGCCATAAATAAGAGGGGTAACCTATTCTTTGTTTGTTAAAATTTGTACCAAGCAAGACGGTTGCGAGCTAACAGTCGACGGTTGACGTTAGTGTTCATTAGTCTCGGTAGGGATAGTGTCAGAACAATAGACTGAATTTTGAGCCTTTTTTTTGATTTTATACTTAAAAAGAGTTTAAAGTTACTAAAAATTATCAATCGAGTTTTAATATAAAACACACATTATGTATTTATTAAAAATAAAACTTAGATAAATTATTTGTAAAAATATTAAAACATAGATTATGCTTTTAGATTTAACACTAGAAATGACTTTTTGCATTTAGCACTAAAAATTACTATTTCATATTACACTTCCAATTTTTTGTTAGGAAGTGATGACGGGAATATAGTAAATTTAAGAAGTTAATGTTCGATCAGGAATGATTTGTAAAAACTGAAAAGTGAGTGTTGACACTTGGCTAGCTCAATTAGGCGTGATGTGTAGTAGGTTCAAACTTTAACTGAATAATTTCAAAATCATATATTACATAAAATTTAGATAGTAATTTTAATATTATCATCTCCAATGTAGAGATGGTCTAAGAATTTCTCGTGTATGTAGGTTTTACCAATTTAATGAAACCTAACAATTTCTAATTTAGTAAATCTAATTTTCTTTTGTATCTTATTTGTATATGATTTTATCTATTCATAAATTAAAATGTGTGTTGTTCATTTATATCTGTTTTTTTATAAATAATCTGTTTAAAAATAATAATGATAAGATGCTAAAATGACAAGAATAAGACAAACAAAACAAACTCTTAATTTGCTGACACATGGGATTAGAATTGAAGAAATGGAATGACCAATAGCATGATATAAATCTATTACTCTGTTATGGTATATTGGGATTAGAATGGGTTTATAATAGGATTTATTAAGGATTCCTTAATAATAATTATAGATGGTAAGTATTTACTAAAAAAAGGAATTAAAGTAGTATTCATTAGTGCAGAATAGAGTTGACAGTTTTTCAGAGGATAGAATTGAATTCCTCTTTTTACGGGAATTGTTGATTATAAGGAATCATTTTAAGAATGCTTTAAAATGTATGAAATGGAATGGAAATTGGTATCACAACTTCATTTTAAAGTAGGATTTCTATAGTCCAGCATTTTGGCATTACCTAAGTTGGGGAAATAACGGGAAAATAAAATTATTTATATAAAAGATAAGTTTCTCTAGCCTTAATATAACTAATTCAATGAAGGAAATAACGAGAGAGAGAGGGTACCCAATTGTGAGAGAGGTAAGTGAAGGCAATGCCGCAGCTGGTGATGACACCAGGGCGGACGCATCCGGCAGGTGGCTCGGTGGCTCTGGCTGAGCATGTTCCGTACTCCCTGCCTTCTCTTGATCTTTTAGCTATTTCAGACCCAAGGGAGCTAAGTCAAATATGGAAGCTTACTATAGTAAACCAAATTACAGAAGCAATAGCTACCTTCTTTGCAAGCATATTGTTATGCTCCTGCAACGACTTTTCCTGCAAAGACATACACCATTTAACATCAAAAGCCTTCAAATGCAATTACCTTTTAAATCTAGGTTTAAAAGCTGGAATACGCAATTAAGATTTAAGAGCCATATCATATACGATAACATATGTGAAAAACGCCAAATTTAGGTTTTATGTTCTTAATACCACACTATTGAAGATTACCTTTTTCTGCAGCTCAGATATAGACTCATGCATAAGCATATTCTGCAAATACCAAATATTGCTAGATACAGTCAGTATTTATGAAAAGCTAATACTCCTTAAACTTTTAAAGTGCGACTTCATTTTTTTTTTGAACTTTTTAATATGCGTAAAGGATTCCAAACAATTCAATATATGAGAACTAAATGATGGTCTAGGGCTTTCGTGGGAGATGAAATCACACTTTAAATTTAAAGACATGCTGAGCTGACTAATAGTTCAAGGGATGTATCTGCACTTTGCCCCGGAATTAATTTATGAAGCCCCTCTCACCTTTCTGGTCCTTATTCGTTTAAGGGCAGTATCAAGCTGTTGTTCTAGGTACTGTAGCTCTCTCAGGTTTAAAGGATCCAACTCTTGTCCAGTCAAGTTCCTTCAAGTAGAACGCAGCAACAAAATATTATGATCAATCTATGAGACAAATAAGGGTATAGCAATTTGTATAGCTCTTTCTAATATATATACCTGTCTACTGCTATTTATGGTTGATTAGAAATGAGAAAAACATGTTAACTTGAACCGCTTGAATGAAGTAATGAAAAGTAAAAACGGTAGAAATAGGTGCATTCAAACATATCTTAATTATTTTCTGGTCTTGTGCTTAAAACTTTTCAGGTCTATAGTACTACTACCCCACAAATTACAACTTAATCTTCAAAAGTTGTAATGTCAATGGTATTATAACTTAATAATATCATCCTGGTTTTTCAAATGAGAGATATCAGGTTGAATTCTTTCTCCTATTGTAATGGCTAAAAGAAAAAAAAAAAAAATCTTCAAAAGTTGTAAAATCACTCCAAAAATTTTACACTCACTCAATTTGACTGAGCTTTTAAGCAGATAGATAAATCCATTGTGTCTAGGGTTTCACTTTTACCTTAGGAAGCATGTTAAGGGCATTCTTTTAAAATTATTATTGGGGATAAATAGACAAAATATACTTCTAATCTTGAACTTGATGTGGTTATATTTTTAAACTTTTAAATTGTATAAATAAACTCCTTAAATTTTGACTTTGTGCATATGTATATTTCCTGATCTTTTAACTGTTGGAAACCTGATTAATTCTGAGCTTGGTGGAAAATACTCATCAAGCTTATTAAGAGTATACTTTAATATTTCTTAAACTTCAATTTCAGGGTGCTTTTTTCAATTGAAAAAATAATGAAATAAATAAACTCTTTATATTATGGATTTATTAGAGATTTGACATAAATTGACAGGTACATTTATACTAAGTTCAAAGTTTAGAAAAGGATTACTTGCAAGTTTCTTTCATTATAATCTGATCTTCACATCTGCCAAATATATCAAGTCACTTTCCGAAAATTAATTGTAATTGGTGGCTTCTAATTATAGTCAATCACCACCAATGATTGCTAGTCATTACTATAGCCTATCGGTCACCATCTTACATTGTGAATTACTAGTAGAAATTATCCATCATTATACCACATTAAAATTTAAATCATAATAATTAAATAAATATCACAAAGTTTTAAAAAAAATATTTTTCATAATAACACACATTCCTTCGTAATCATTTTAATATAAAGTTACAAACCGTTAGTATAAAACGAACTCTACAATATGTGAATAAATAATAATGTTCTGAATTCTGACTATCCTTATTTATATGGTGTAAGAACTAAATAGTATAGGTAGCGAAGCGATGTACCTAAGGGCTAGAACTGTAGGATTGGTTATTGGAATATCTGGGTGTTGAAATCTTGGGTGCCTAGACCACCGTAGCTTTTGTAGGCTACCATAAAAGGACCAGAAATAAAGGCTACTTGAAGTTGAAGTTAGGATAGATTTCATAGACTAGGAGATAGAGTAGAATTTTAGATTTTTCGATAAGGGGAAGCATACATAAAATAGATATGGGAACAGCTAGTTTCTTTTTAATTATTTAAATTTAAAAATGATTCTAATAGGTATAAAAACCATATCATAAACCTAGATATTATATTATATTACATTGTATTATATTATATACAGGGATGAACTCAGAAGGGCAAATAGAGGCCCGACTCCCTCTTATTCAGAAATTTTTTTATAATTATAATGTATTTAAATAAAAAATACATTATTTTTTGATTTAAAATAAAGCAATATTGATTTCTTAGTTATATAATTCTGTGTCTGTCCCTGATTGTGTGTGTGAATATATATATATATATATATATGTGGCGGTTCATTGTAGTTCAGTGAGTACATACCTTATGTTCCTTTCTAGCACTTCCATCCTTGCTAGTAGCTTAGGGCATTCCAGTGACCAGCTTCCCTACATAGAGGTCAAGAAAATGTCACTTGATTATATACATACAAATACATCACTTTACCTCACATAATCTCAATACTTAGAAAGTCACTACAAGAAAATTAAGAAACGAAAACCGTAAATCAATGGTGGTTTATAAATATATCTATCAATTTATAATTTTCATTCTATTTTAGAGAAGTACTTAGCATGTTGTAAATTTATTTTCCCCTTATTATAAAACTACCATTGTAAAATGTACTTTTACTATCGTAGCATACCCAATACTTTTATACCACCACTAGTTACAGGAAGTTTAAAAATTATTGGATTACTATACATTAGGAAAATGCTATTTTCATATACTCGTTAATATAATACTGCTTATTTATGGTTTTCTCTCTATTTTCTTATAATGTATGGGATGGATATCTCTCTGTCAATGGCAGCACAATTGAAATAAATATTTAGTTGGAATTCTTTTCTTTGAAAGAATGAGGCAATAAATAGAGACATTAGAAAGAATGAAGTCACCTAAATTTGTCTCAAACACAAATGAGTATTTGCTGTCCTAATAATGTTGTGCCAATAGTATCTCTATTCATTACAAGACATCACTTAGGCACATGGCATAACCAAGGAGTGAGGACAATTTTTTACTAGTTTTATCACTTACGTGTTTTATTATGATAAATGGGAAAACCATTAGGACAACATATTAGGAACTGCAAATATTTATCTCTCCTATATGAGAAATTAAGAAAAGAGTTGCATTAGTTATTTTTTTTCTCCCATGGTATTTGCTTATAGATAATTGGTTGTAATCACAATATTAGGTTGAATATGTTGTTTAAAGAGAATAGAAAACAGAAGTATGCAAATGCAAGACTTTATTAGAGAAATTACCATAACATATCCATAAAGAAAATTGGAATATCCCTAGAATTTTTACAGCAATTTCCTCATTTATAACTACTTGCACTAAAATCATCTCTTTATCAAAGTATTTTCGAAGTTTCACTTGTCTAACTCTCTATATATACCTTTATTATATCTTAATGTGCTAATGAAAGCTTTGTAGAAGCCAAGTAGAATCGAATTGTAAGAATAGTTAATTGTGATTGAGGGAACTTTGTACTTGTGTGTTGTGTAGAGGGATTAATTTGCAAAATATTATTCATATATCAAAATTATGGTAATTGATTAAGGTGTAGGTTAATTTATTGTCTTGCACATTTTTAATTTTTCTCAGCAAACTTACGTATCATGTAAAATTGACCTCTACTCTTCTTTCTTTACTTCAATAGTGTCAACAAACCGAAGTAAATATTATCCACTAATAATTCATATGATCCATCAAAAGTTGTTACTTGTGTCTCATTATAAATACATAAGTTTGTTGCTTGTGAAAGAGGATTGTAGACAGAGAGCCTCCATAGTATATATCTATCACTTGAAATTTAGACTTGCATGGAATGTTTATTCCTTTTTCTTTTGAAGTACATGAACACACACAACATGCAAATGATACATGTAAAGAACCCTTACATCTATATGTGGCTATATTCTGTTACATCTTGTCTCCCATGTATACATATATTTATTTAACTTGGGTTTTGGTGTTTTCATGTGTTATCTTTGTGTTTACTTCTTATTTGTAATAAAATCTGGTACGGCTACATAAATTGCCACAAGAAATTGTTATTGGAGCAAGGTTTGCTCCTAGAATTGGGATTAGGATTGGTGATCATTCACACACCATAAAAATAAAGATAAAGAGTGCTGTCATAAGTTTGATGGATGCATAAAAGGTTGTTTCTGATGAGTGAGAATTGTTAAAGAGATATCACTAGAAGGATAATGTAACAAAACAAAATAAAGATATATTGTTATATGCTATATTATCTATTTTAATTTATGCCTCATTTAGGAGATATAATTGAAGATTATCAATATGTCAAGAAGATTGTAAGTATTCCATGTGGTACTTCTAAGGATTTTAATCTTTGAGAAAATTATTAAAAAAGGCTTGTACACATAGCCCTTCTTTTCAAGAATAAAGCAAATAAAAAAAAATTAAGTTATTTGATCTTAATTACTATGTGCTTATAGATTGAAAGGTTCTCTCTAAGAAGCATACAAAATTTAGAAATGGGATGATTTGCTCCAGTAAGTGTTCAATCATTTCTTTTATTTATTTTATATAAGATGAGATCTTGCACCAAATCTCTAGAAAAATTCAACTATATTGCAAATCAATTGGATTTGAAGTAAATGTTGTGTTTGCTTTGCATAAGTGAGGGTTTATTTGAGAGACAATAGATCTTTGGGTTCAAACCCTTTAATTGATGACTTAGTTTGTGAAGTTGGATTTAAAAGACTAGGTAAAATTTGCTCTCTTGACATGTTCATTCCATGAATTTTAGAAAACCAAGATCTATAGATTAGCCATCTCTTATTAGACAAGGGTCAAAAGCAATTCCTTGAGTAAGAATCATTTAGACAACAAGACAAGATCTACTAGCAATGAGATTGTAGACAATCTAATTGCCAGAGATCAACAGAGATGGTAAGAGTCTAGAGGGGAGTCTAAGAGTTTGGATATAATTGGGTTTAACTACAAGTACAAGGGTTACAACAAGGTAGAGTTTACAAAGAGGTATACAAAAGGTCAAAATCGAAATGGTAAGGGCGTGGTAGTTGTTGAGGCTCTTGACTTCTAATAAACAAAAGATGGATTTAAGGTATTTTTGTATTTTCATGTTAGCTGTATATAATAAATATTGTGACAGGGTTAGTGAAACTTATGAAAATAATGTGACACTGAAGTAAGAGGTCATAAGTTTAAATACTCATGCACTTATATTTACAAGTAAGTCGGAGTATTATTTAATCAATGACTTATATCATATCTACAAACTTAAACTTTATAATAAGATAATTGTAGCATTAACTTGAACTTTATGTATGTTGTAAGAGATGCTATAATGGGACCTATAGGCTTGTGCATAGATAGTTGATAATTGGTGTAGGTGATGTTTATATCATATTATATGATGATTGTTACACACCATATAAGATTTAGTGGAAGCACAAAACTTTAATAGAGGGCTTGACATATCAAGAATCCTTTCGAGGGGCATGCTTTCTAAAACGTGGGCATAAGTTGTTCATAGCTATTGTCAACTTCATCTATATGCATGTTGTCATATAGTGTTGTGAACCATGATTACTGGATGCTACTAGACATTGGTACATTAGATCCGATTACGTAGAGGTTTTCCACATTGATCTAGTGTTACTGGGGAATATAAGTCTCTAAGTAATTTATTACATGTGCCAGATGCTAATTTGTCCAAAATTAAAAGTAGATACTTAACTACTTATGATATATTTATCCTAACATATGTTCCAAATCTGAACAAGATTCAGGATATCCATTAAGAATGGCTGAAAATTGAATGTGCATGCAATTAATTAATGAATATATATACCTGAGATTCGGTATCTGTTGGAACTAGCTGCCGTTCTGCGTATGTGTATCTCTCATAGCGCTCCAAGATTCTTTCCATGCTGTGGTATGAAATAATTCATGCACAATTGAAGTAATTTATTGCAGATAAAACAGTGCATGAAACATGGAAATTAGGCAATTATTTGAAAGACCCAAGTCTGCGGATCAAAAAAAGGGTTTAATGTCCCAAGTATAAAAAACCGAAGAACCTTATTATGAGAATACATATAAAACCACATCAGAATAATTATCCCTGGAATAAACAATTTTTTTTAACTGTATTAACACAGACAAGACAACTAGCATCAGCAAGTACTATATTACAACAGATGATGTCATTTCAAATCTATTATCTATTAAATGTTAGTAAAATTATGAACTGGTCCTCATCGACCAAGAACCGATTAAAATTTTAGACATTTGTGGCGAGTACTTAAAATAGTTGATTGATTGCATAGAAAATTGATCTTTTTCTGATGTTAATTTGGGCGGCTAAAATCCTTTATGAAGGCGTTATTACCGATATCTAAATTGATTTCAATATATATACACCAAAGTCTTGTCAAATCCGTCATATACGGACTTCCATGCCATAATGTACACTGAAACTGGAAGGCTAAGAGTACTATATCAACTTGAAATTATATATGTTCATAAATATATAATATAATATAATATAAAATTAAAAACGCATAACACGTGTGCAAAAACTTAAATACATATCAACGAAAAATAAATGTCCCAAATATCCCAAAATATAGATTTATATATATTATTATAAGATGTTGGCAGAAAAAAAGATGGCTTCACGCTTAAATTAAATTTGAGTTCATGTATTTGCAACTTAGTTCAAGCTAGTGTTCATGTAACAACAAATTATTATAAACAAACAAATTGCTATCTTCATATCAAACCACACGTCGTGTGCATATACATGTATACATACACACTTTTAGTACAAGAAAAATAACTTTACATACAAAACTTCAGCAACAGAAAATTGGTAAAATAAATTATATCTTTGTAAAAATAAAGAATGGTGATTTTTGTGACACGAATTAGAAATAGAAATTTTATTTTTAAAGTTCAGCTTTTTTGTAATATTATATATATATATATATATATAGGCAAATAATAAAAGGGGTTAAGGGATTCATTTTGAAAGTATCAAGGATGAGGGCAGTCGCTGGGCCTTCTTTCTTTGAGTCACTCGCTCCGGGGAGATCCTCTTTGGTAGGGATGGGACTAAAGAGCTCTAACAGAAGAGCGGCAACAGCTTATCCGAAAAAACCTGTTCTCTTATCGAGAATGTCACCTGCCTACTTATTTTGTTCTCGATCCGCTTCAATTGAACCCTACCTCTACCCATCTCCCCACTTTTTCCCCCTTTCTCGTTGAAATTAATAATTTGATGAAAGCACCAAAAGTTTGGATTTCTAGCTGAAAAAGAAATAATAAATATAAACAAAAGTAATAATAAAATTGTAGAATAGCAAGCAAAATAAAAAACAAAAAGGAAGAAAAGAAAAGAAAAGGGTTCAAGAAATGATATTAATTTATAGGAAATAAACAAACCTTGGACTATAAGATGGGGCAAAGACCAATAGCTGCAAAAGAAGAAAAACCTTATTTCTGTTTTTCTAATAGTGTGTGCTGAGCTTCTTTTCTATTGCATTAATATGGTATATCGACTAGAAGAACTACATGTGGTGTGTTCAAAAATAGAAGTAAAAGCAGGAAACAGAGAGAGTACTAGTACTAGTGCTGCTTTTGCGGCCAGGTCTGGCATCAAAGAGTAAACTTCTCACCAGTAAAATGTACAATAATTAATGATATATGATAAACTTTTTCAAGACAATTTAATCAAATAATTCAGTTATTATTTAACTATTGGTATTTTAATAATATGATTATACTTAAATGTAAATCTAAGATGCTAAATAATCAACGAAATTGGTGTTGTTAAAAGATAAGAGTCTGTTTGGATTATTTGATTTTTACTTATCTTTGAATTTTGTCTGTATTTAATCTATTTGATCTATTTATAAATAAAAATATCTATTTTTTATTTGTATTTATTTTTTATAAAAATTTATTTAAAAACAATAAAAATAAGAATGCAAAACTTCAAAACAAACTCATAATATTGATATCTTTTCACTGCTTATTGGACAAGTGATTTTATAGATATTATTAAATATATATTTTTAAAAGAAAAAGGGCAAAAAAAAGAAAACTAAGTAGGAGAGAGATAAACCAGTGATGGGGATAAGAAGTGGTATAGCAAAACCAGAGCAGTTTCGAAGGATGTGCTGTCGTAGCCTTATAGGGTAAAATTCTAAAGACTTGGTGTGTCTCATTTTGGGTCACACATTGCCAGGGACAGCCCTCTGGTGATCTGGGAGTTTGGAGGTCATTAGTCATTACATATGTACGAACTGTCAAGTTGATGTGATGTTTTTTAATTTTAATTTTTCTATTTATTCTTCTCTTTTCGCATTTATTTTTGCATATCTTAGCTGTCTACTGCATTGTCATGTTCCAATCATGTAATCACGGTTGGAGAAACATGACGCAACCATATATACCTGTTTGTTGTTTGCGAGATAGCCTCGCTATGCTTTCTGAGCTCGTCACCAAATTTTTGACACTATTACCAAATTTATTATTCTTTTCTGGGTAGATGTTTTATTTGGTGCCTGGATTTTATTGGTTTGTATAATTAATTATTTGAATTTATTAGGTACGAATTTTTAAAGTTTATTTACAATACATAGATAGCTTAATTAATTCTTTTGGTTGTTACCTTAGTGAGTTAGTTTAATTACATAAACAAATAAAATTCACATAGCTAATAGCAAAATTCGGCCAATAAAAAATGAAAAATTTGGCAAAAATCATCTAATTCATTAAAAAGGTAGGTAGAATTTAGATGGAAAATCGACATATTTAAACTTCATGTATTTTTTTTTATGCCAAAAAACTTCAGATAATTAATCACATAAATTTGAAAAGTGCAGGTACCAAATAAGACATTCAACTTTCTTTTTTTAAATTATGTTTTTGTAATATATTACTATAGATTCTTTGTATGGATAAAGAAAGACTAAAAAGCCATCATTGGTTGGTCATGTGACATGGTTAGTTGGGTTATGTTGTTGGCTAATGCTGTGGAGTGCTTTGTCTTTCTAATTTCGTGTTTTTATGGTAGCAAAATTAACTATTATGATGAATTGAGGTTTTGAATTTTTATCTTTCACATGTATATACATGTGTATACTATCATATGTATCAAATAAAGTTAGGACTTGAAGAGAGTTATGTGAGCCATTTGTGGAACTTTGCTATGGAAAGATTGTGAATCGTGTGTCATACTTATATCTATTAATGAATCTTCATTAACATACCTATGGTTTTTTACCCTAGTTGTTTGAGGCTTTCCATATCAAATCTTATATGTTATATTCTCTTTTTTTCTTTTGTATATTTTTATTCCATGTCCTTTGATGATAATTTGAATTAAATCATCAACAAAAGGTGTGTATTTTTTCATGTATTCTAGGAAATTGATATAAAAGCTAGAATCGATAGAATCAAGGATGGTAGAGTAAGGTTAAGGACATATTGACTAGAGTAGTAGGTTGTTTAGAGCTCGATGTCTTATTTGTTACAAATGTTAATCGCTAGTGTAGTATAAGGAGATCGAGGATTTAAGTTTTGTGATATACACACACCTAGTAAAGTACAACACCAAGAGGATTTGATGAAGATATAAATTTAGTTTATGGCTAGAACGATCACGGTAGAGTTAAATTTGTGAAGGAAATATAAAGAAATTTGACTTTATGCACAAATGTCTGGCTATAGAAACTGGAATAGAAGATGATTTTATATTTGTAATAATCATGATGTGCTCTCTTGCTCCTTTGATTCATAGTATTCAGAGACAATTAGTGAGTGGGGACTGTTAGATCATTAAAGGGGTTTAATAATAGTTTTCTTGCAAACAATTTAACTATTCCAAAGTAATTAATATCTTGTAGTAGCTCTTTTTCTTGAGGAATATATACATTACTTATAAGTTGCTTATATGACAAAAAGTCAGATAATCAATTCAAAATATAGGATAGTGAAAATAAAGCTATTATTGAATTAATAGTCGATAAGCTAATAGAATGATAAGCTAGAAATTGCTAGTTTTGCTATGGTTTGACTTATATTACATGTTAAGTTAAATGTGAGGAATATGTTAGGATCTATCTATACTACTTGAATTCTCAATGATAGAGGAATCAAATTAGATCCATAGAAAAGTGGTTGAAGAAGTCAGGAATCAAGGTAAAATAGTGGTGTTATTTTTATAAGATGCAAGGGAGAAAAATGGGTCTAAAGAGAATGTTTGAGGCCAATTGAAGGAGATCACCTGAAGTGCTAATCGTTAGTCGCCCCATGTTGACTAGTGTAGGTTGTGAGACATGAGAATTGACTTATATGTTCGTTTGTGATATCTATGGTTTAAGCTAAAATGTTAATTCCATGTATTATTAATATGTCATCTTCCACTCTTGTTATGGCTATTTTAAGATTGAGCCATATCTTAAGTATCTTATTTATTTGGTATCCTATTGTTTAGTCAATTGTTAATTATATTAATTAGGTTATAATAGGATTGTCAGATGACTCACTAGTATAGAGAGTTCAATTAGTTTTTTCCTCATTTCGATTATTTACATTTGTATTTTTCTCTTTGAGTATTATGTGATGTTATATTTCTCTCTTTATTCATTGTGTGTGTCTTATTAATCTTGTTATAGATTATGACAAACACATTAATTGAATCATTGATTCTTTTAACACGTGCTAGATTTATAAGTTATGTATCCAACAAATTTATATATCGATCACCAACCATTAGTTTAATTTTAAAATTCATGGTATATGTTAAGTATTAATGTATCTATATCTCTATTATATTTATCAAGATAATTAAAAAAAAAACTATTTTTAATATAAAATTGGTAACCATGTTAAATTTGTATCATTTTGGTTTTAGAATGAGAATGGATTCACATCAGTTGGTATTAGAGTAAAGGTTCCATGTTTCTTGGTAAGTCTACAAATTCCTTCTTATTTGGTTTTTGAAATTTAGGGTTGTTTGACATTACGAGTTTGTTGAATTTATTACTTTGAAAATTCTATTGACATTAAAATGGCATTTAGAGAAAAGAAGAGCACCCATGAGAGATGACTTGATAATTCAAAGGAAAAGATGAATGCAATAATCACATTCTTTGGGCTCTCATGAAAAGAATGAGTTTAAAACCTATTAAAATTCAAGCTCTTTGATCTAAAATTCAATGATATCAATTGGTCATCTAGGACTTTTATTAAGGTAAAGCAGTTGAAGGTTGTAAAAGTAGAACCAAATAAAAGTAAGATTGAAAGAAATATTCTTTGTGAAAAAGGTGTTAAAGTTGAAGAGAAAATAAAAATTCAAATTCCTAAGAAAGATGAGCATGTGGCAATAGGTGATGCTGTGGTGAAATCTAACGATGTAAAGAGCTAGGTTAAGGAAATTGTGGAGGAAAAAGAGGATGTTTTAGCTATTTATAAGCTTACACCGATTTCATAAGAAAACTCTTATTTGTAGGTGAAGGAAGATTCTAGTTAATAATAGAACTTGTTTCGTGCACATTGTTTGATTCAAGAGAAAATATGTAAGTTGGTAGTATTGGAGTTAGCTGAGTTAATGTGGTATCATAAGATTTTGTTAACAAGATGAAATTACACGTAATTCCACATCTAAAGCTACATAGCCTACACTAATGGAGTTCTTAAAATGTCATGTATGGTAAAAATGGACATGGGCTTCTATATGCATAAGCAACTTGCGTATAGCTCCCATGGATGTTACTCATGTGACCTATCTATGATGGGTATAGGAACACTTATACAATTCAGAAAGGTAGATGACTATTTATGTTGTTTCCAATTACTTTAGCTAAAGTATAACAGGAAAAATTTGAGTATGCTAGAAGTGCTAAGGGTTAGAAAAGCTTAGATTTGATAGCAAACTTTTCATGCCTTAGAGCAATGATAGGAATTAGGAAGAGAGAATAAAGAAGTGAGGAATTGGGGCAAAATAAAGGTATTATTGCACTTTAAAAGACCTTAGGAAGCGAAATGGGTATAAAGAGAATGCACGAGGTCAGCTAAAATGGCCAGCCAAATGAGACTGGCTGAAACACTGCTGGTTAGTTGACCAAAAAGGCTGGCAAAAAAAAAAAAAAAGGATTGCCTATTATGTTCATTTGTGATGCTATTACTAAATTGATTCAATGTATTATTACTATGTCATTTTCTACTTTTTTTCTAGTCATTTCAGGATTTAGTCATATTTTATGTATCTTATTTTATTTGTTATCCTATTGCTTAGTCAGTTACCAATTACATTAGGTCAGAATAGGAGTGTCATAAGAGTCTATAAATAGATATGGTCATATCACTAGTATAGAGAGTTTAGTTACGTTATTTTCTTGTTCTCGGTATCTACATTTGTGTGGTTTTCTTTAAGTTATATTTATCTCTTTGTTCATTTTGTGTTCTTATCAATCTTGTTATACATTCTTGTGTTAGATCATTCAATGAGTTCAAGAGTAGTATGCTTGCAACCAATCTAACTATTCCAAAATGATGGATATATATCATGTACTAGCAATTTTTATTGAGGAAAGTATATATACCCATAATATTTTTACATTACAGAAAGGCACATGAATGAAATCAATATAAAATACAGGATAATAAGAAAAAAGCTATTGCTGATTTAGTAGTGGATTTTTTAAAGGTTAGGCTTTTTCCTATAATAAATGAGCGATTTTTGAAAGTGTGTTCCATGTATGTTGCATTTAGATTATATTCACACCACAAGCCTATGTAGAACAGTTTGCAAAGATGAGCAATGGTGAAACTAGAAATTGCTAGTTTTGGTTAAGTTTGAGTTAGACCACATGTTAAATGGACTCGCACTATTTATATGTGAGGAATATGTTAGGATATTCCTACATTGCTTTATTTCTTGATGATAGAGGAATCAAATTAGTTCTAAAGAAAAGAGGAGGAGGAAGTCATAATTTACAGTAAAATAGAGGTATCATTGCTCTTTAAAAGACCTAGTGGAATGAAATGGGTTTAAAGAATCTTGAAGTGCCGACAGTTAGCTACCCTTGATTGATTAGCCTAGGTTATGGAAGCAAGGATTGTCTTGTTTGTTTGTTTGTGATGTTATCTATGGTTCAAGCTACTATATTAATTCTATATATTATTAATATGTCATTTTTCTATTTTTGTTATAGTTATTTTAAGATTGAGTCATATCTTAAGTGTCTTATTTATTTCGTATTCTATTATATAATCAATTATTAATTAAATTAGGTCATCGTAGGGTTGTCATATGAGTCTATGAATATGCTAGGTCATATCACTAGTATAGAGAGTTTATTCAACTTATATATAATAGAAATTAAGGAGTTAATTATGGAACAAATTAGATGAGTTTTTATTTCTTTAGAAAAAAAGGATTGAGTCAATCCTTGAATATAGGATTTTTCATTCTTTCCTTGTATAGTTAGTCAATCATTGATTATAGGTTTTCATTCTTTCCTTGTATATAGGATTTTTTCTTTCTTTCCTTGTATAGTTTTATTCTATAGTCTATATATACTGTAACTCTTCTTTTGTTAAAGATGAAGAAATTCTTTCATAATTGTGTTTATTGAGATGGTATCAGAGCCTCCTTCAATTTCCTTTGAAATTGAAGCTAACACAATTATTATTTATGTTTAATGCTTCTGTTATAGTTTCTTTCTTGTACCATTGTTGCTATGTTTGATCCTAAAAAAAGGTGATAGTGGTTCTCATGAGAAGAACGACAACTATATAACTATTTTTCCTATATAGGAAAATTCTCTTATAACCCTAGAACACCTTGATGGAACCAATTATATTGAATGGTCCTTGAACGCTCAAAATAAGATCCATAGAAGAAAGCATTAGGGTTTTATTTTAGGTACAAGTCACACGAAAAGATGAACTTTCAGAAGAATATGAATCATGTCAAGAAGAAAATTGTCTGGTCAAATCATGGCTTCTTGATGCAATGACAAAGGATATCAGATCATTATTCCTTTGCTTGGGCACAACAAAAGAAATCTGAGATGCTGTGAAACAAACATATTCCATCGAGCAAGATGTTGCAAAGGCATATCAACTTCATTGTGAGGTAATGTCTATTTGCCAAAATGGAGAGTCCATCATTTCTTATTTTGGAAAACTACAAAAGATATGGCAATAACTTGATGATACTGATGATTGTACTATGGAGTGTGCAAGTGACATCACCAAATATACTGCAAAGGTTAATGTACAACGTGTGTATATTTTCTTGGCTGGATTGGATTCTCAATTGGATGGGGTAAGAGGCTGAATACTTGTTACTAAGCCACTCCCAAATATCCAAAGTGCGTATGCTGTGGTCTGTGTAGAAGCTAATTGATAGGTAGCCATGCTTGGAGGGACAATCGGAGAAGGAGCTGCTCCTCTTCAAAGAAAGATCGTAAATGCACTCATTGTAATGGCACTGGTCACACAATGGATACATGTTTTCGGTTACATGGGTATCCGGATTGGCACTCAAAAAGCAAGAAAACATCCTTTAATAACCAAGAGGAAAACACCAATCCAAAGGTTAATCTAGCCACAAGTTTTGGATTTGCTGCTCAATCAGGTACATCCCTTACTAGTAATAGTGATTGGATAATTGATTTAGGTGTAACAGATCATATGGCTTGTGATAGACACAAATTTAGTCAGTTATCTTCTAATTATTCTATGAGTACTGTTACTAATGCTAATGGAGTTTCTTCTCCAATTGTTTGTATTGGTACTGTCCCATTATCTCTTTCTTTCAATATAAAAAATGTTTTATTTGTGCCATCACTAAATTATAACCTTCTTTCTGTACAAAAATTAACCAAGTCTCATAATCTTTCTTGTACCCTTTTTTCCGTTCACTGTATTTTTCAGGACCTTCACGCCAAGGAGAAGATTGGCAGTGGTAGAGAAAGAGGAGGATTGTACTATCTGGAAGATGGTTTTTAATTTTTCAGAAAAGGTAAGCTCATGCGGTATAAGAGAATTCAGTTGACAAGAAAAAAGAACAGATCTGGTTATCACATAAAAGATTGGGACATCCATCTTTCTTCTATTTGAAAAGATTATTTTCTTTGTTATTTATTGGATTTAGTGTTTCAGATTTTACTTGTAAAACTTGTGATCTTGCAAAATGTCATTGTGCTTACTTTCCTTTAAGTGAAAATAAAACAAATATTCCTTTTTCTTTGGTTCACTTTGATGTTTGAGGATCGGCACATATTTCAACTCTTAATGGAATGAGATGGTATATTTCTTTTGTTGATGATTACACTAGAATGACTTAGATTTATCTAATGAAAAAGAAAAGTGATGTAAGTTCTGTTGTCTGCCTTTTTTGTAAGATGATTTTAACTCAATATGGTATGCCAATAAAGGTTTTTAGATCAGATAATGGAGGGGAGTATCTCAACCAAGAACTAACAGAATTCGTGGCATCTGTTGGCATGATTCATCAAACAACGTGTCCTTACTCACCACAAAAAAAAAAAATGGCGTTGCAGAACGAAAATCTAGACAACTCTTTGGAGTTTACTTGATCATTTTTAATTGAAGGAAATGTTCCCTCTTACTTATGGGGTGAAGCCTTAAGTTCTGCAGTTTACGTAATTAATCGAACTTGAAGTACTCCCGATTATCGACAACAACTAGATGTATTGACTGATCACTGTAGTCTTCTGCCTGTTGTTCATTTGCCCCCTTAAATTTTTGGATGTGTGGTTTACGTTCATTTGTATCCCCATCAGAGAAATAAGCTTGAATCTCGAACAGTAAAATGCATTTTGTTGGGATATGGTAGTTATCAAAAGGAATACAAATGCTATGATCCTTCCTTCAAGAGACTTTATGTCTCTATGGATGTTGTCTTCCATGAAAACGAGTCTTTCTACTCTGTAGATTCTTTACTTCAGGGGGAGAAACATAATGAAGTGATTAATCTTGATGATGCAGTGCAGGCATTTCTTCCATTGGATAAAGATACTAATAAAAAACAGAAAGATGACATAGAAGTAGC
Source organism: Combretum micranthum (assembly GCA_024138025.1). Taxonomy (NCBI): domain Eukaryota; kingdom Viridiplantae; phylum Streptophyta; class Magnoliopsida; order Myrtales; family Combretaceae; genus Combretum; species Combretum micranthum. The sequence continues at coordinate 448,265 of JAMXBD010000527.1, read as the reverse complement.
ACAAGGAGAGCAGAGACATAATCAAGAAATTGCAGAGAGAGGTGATAAAAATGCTGAGTTGGATGAATGTGATCAATTATAAGATGATCTTCTCATAGATAATACTAATCCTCCTACATCACCGGGCCAACCATGTCAATCTTCTCTTAAGGTAACTTCTGACTACCATATTCCAGCTCATGCTAACCGCGGTATACCTTCTACTAGATATGAACCTGATCTTAAAGCCAAAACAAAATATCCCATTTGTAATCATGGGTCTTATCATCATTTATCAAAGCCATATGCATTTTATGTACTACAGTTATCATCTATCTCTATTCTGAGTAAACTGCAAGAAGCCTTAGGAGACACGAGGTGGACCCAAGCTATGGCAGAAGAAATGACTGCACTTGAAAAAAATGCTACTTGGGACCTTGTGCCTCTTCCCAATGGAAAAAAGATAGTGGGGTGTAGATGGATATTTGCTGTTAAGCATAAAGCTAATGGAACGGTTGAAAGGTTCAAAGCACGGTTAGTTGCAAAAGGGTATGCATAGTCTTATGGAGTCGATTATCAAGAAAATTTTTGCCCGTTGCCAAGCTTGATACAGTAAGAGTACTGTTATCCTTAGCTGCTAATCAAGATTGGCCTCTTCTTCAATTTGATGTCAAGAATGCCTTCCCTTATGGAGATCTTGTTGAAGAAGTTTACATGGATCCTCCTCTTGGAATTGAAAAGTACTCAAAAACTATAATGGTGTGCAAACTAAGAAAAGCGTTGTATGGATTTTAACAATCTTCAAGCGTATGGTTTGGTAGATTCACGAAATCCATGAAGTCTTTTAGGTATAAACAAAGTAACACATATCATACATTATTTTTGAAACACAGACAGGGAAAAGTGACTGCGTTGATTATCTACGTGGATGATATGGTGCTAACAGGTGATGATTTAGATGAATAGAAGATCTACAAAAATACTTAGCCTTCGAATTTGAAATGAAAATGCTTGGTAATCTGAAGTACTTCCTTGGTATTGAAGCAGCTTAATCAAAGAATGGTATTTCTTATCTTAACGAAAATATATTCTTGATTTGTTAGTTGAGACAGGAATGCTTGGATGTAAACCTGTGACTACTTCCATTGAGCAAAGCCATAAGTTATATTATTGCCTAGGTGAATCTTAAATTGACAAAGCAATATATCAAAGACTTGTGGGAAAATTGATTTATTTATCTCACACTATACCTGACATCACTTATGCAGTAAGTTTGGCGAGTCAATTTATGCATTATCCTCGAAAGTCACATATGGAGGCTGTTGAACGCATATTAAAGTATTTAAAACATGCTCCAGGAAAAGGGTTACTTTTAAAGAAGCATGATCATTTGAGAATATATGGTTATAGTGATGCAGATTGGACAGGATCAGTTGATGATAGAAGATCGACTTTAGGTTATTTCACTTTTGTTGGAGGAAACCTTGTAACTTAGAGAAGTAAGAAACAACCAGTTATTGCAAAGTTAAGTGCAGAGGTAAAATACAGAGGCATGGTTTTTGGAGTATGTGAATTATTGTGGTTGTAGAAATTGCTAGAAGAATTAGACGTTGATTCTTAAGGTTCAATGAACCTATATTGTGATAATACTTTAGCTATTGAGATTGCTCGCAACCCAGTTCAACATGATCGAACAAAGCACTTTGTCACATAGAAGTTGATAGATACTTTGTCAAAGAAAAACTTGAAGCTGGAACCATTTCATTGCCTTTTGTAAAGTCTGAAGATCAACTCACAAATATACTTACTAAGGCTATTTCTAGCAAAGTTTTTGATAAAGCCTTATGCAAGTTAGGCATGTGCATCAACTTGAGGGGGAGTGATAGAAATTAAGGAGTTAATTATGGAAAAAATTAGATGAGTTTTTATTTCTTAGAAAAAAATGATTGAGTCGATCCTTAGATATAGGATTTTTCATTCTTTCCTTATATAGTTAGTCAATCCTTGATTATAGGTTTTCATTCTTTCCTTGTATATATGACTTTTTCTTTCTTTTCTTGTATAGTTTCATTCTGTAGTTTATATATAATGTAACTCTTCTTTTGTTAAAGATGATGAAATTCTTTCATAATTGTGCTTATTGAGAATATCCTTATTATAAGTGTTTATAGTTGTGTTGTTCTCTTTGAGTATTGAGTGAAGTTATATTTCTTTTTTTTATATTTTGTGTGGTCTTATCAATTTTGTTAAAATTTTAGTGAATGTGTTAATTGAATCATTGATTCTTTTAACACTTGCGATTGATTTATAGGTTATGTTCTTTATCAATTGGGTTAATATCATAAATGATATTTGAACTTTGACAAAATATGCATTGGGTATTTGAACTTTAAAATTGATCAATTTAGCACCTGAACTTTGAAATCGATCAATTTAGTACTTAAAAGAACTTTTCATGCACCCTAGTAGTACTTCTGTCAAGTTCTTTTAGGTACTAAATTGACTAATTTTAAAATTTTTTAGGTACTAAATTGATCAATATTAAAGTTTAGTACTAAATTGACCATTTTTTAAGTTTAAGTACTTAATTGCATATTTTGTCAAAGTTCAAGTACCGTTCATGAGACTATTCCTTTGTTGATTTATATTTCGACCATAGACTGTTTTGTTTTTGATATTTGTGGTAAGTAGCATGTTAAGCACATCCGTATCACTATTATATTTAAAATGATAATCACATTCATTTCATATTGTTTTGGTTTTAGAATGAGAATGGATATGCATCATATGGCATTAGAGCAAAAGTTCCATGTTTCTTGGTAAGTCTACAACTTCCTTCTTATTTGGTTTTTGTGATTTGGGGTTGTTACTTATGAGATATGTGTGTTGTTGTTTCGTGATTGTTCGATATTATGAGTAGGGTGATAATTGGGATGAAAAAGATGAAGGAGGTAAGGGAAGAAGAGCAATTATGAGAGAAGGCTTAATAATTTAGAGGAAAAAGATGAAGGAGGAAGAGAAAAGAAGAGCAATTTTGACAAATGACTGGATAATACGTAGGAAAAAAATAGAGGAGATAAGTCATACTCTTAGTGATCTCATGACAAGAATGAATTTAAAACCTATTTAAAAATTCAAGCCTTTTGATCTAAAATTTAATGAATCCAATTTGTCATCTAGGAATTCTATTAAAGTGAAAGAGATGAAGATAGTAAATGTAGAACTAAAGGAAAGTAAGGTTTAAAGAAATATTGTTTGTGAAAAGGGTGTTAAAGTTGAAGAGAAGATATAAACTGAAATTCTTAAGAAGATAAATTATTTCCATATTGGACCTTGGACATATAATAGTTCCAAATTGAATCTCTTTAGAAAAAAGATTTTTTTGTCTTATGATAGCCTACTCCAATTCCCTTACGAAACTTTCATTATTGGATTAGCTATACACTTCACATGTTTCTAATGACTCACATGGTGTTATCAAATGACATAAGCCTTAGATAAGAATCTACAATGCACTAGAGCGCTTTTATCGATGATCCTTTACTCTAACAACATCTAGGGTTCCTCAAACAATGTGATATCTCACATTAGGTAAATCTTTAACCCTTTTCCCTCTTGCTAAGACAATGGAATGTTCTTATGAATTATGGTCAATACCAGGTATATAAGCAATGATTTTAAATCTAGAGGTTAATCGCACTTTGGCAACTTTATGTAAGGCGATGCTTTGTTATTTAGGGGTAATAGTGACAATGTTGACAAATCAGTGAAGCTTACTGCCACTCTACAAAGTTGCACATGACATTTTCACCTCATACAACTCTTCATTCAATTCTTTCGAAGTCATTGGGTCCTTTTCGCTGTTCGGGAAGAGTCATATTATGGAAATTGTGGAGGAAAAAGAAGTTATTTCAACTATTGATAAGCTTAAGCTGATTTCATAGTAAAATTCTTATTTATAGGTAAAGGAAGATTCCAATCAACAACAAACTTCGATGGAGGTAGTTATGCTCATGTAGTGCCACAAGATTTCATCAACATAATGAAATTGTAGGTAATTCTACATCTAAAGGTATACAACCTACACTGGTTGAGTTCTTAAAGTGTTTTGTATGTCATCAATGAACATGGCTCTCATATCCATAAGCAACTATAAGGACACGATCGTTGATCCCATGAATACTACTCATATGTTGCTAAGAAGACCTTGGTAGTATGATTAACAAGCTATCTATGATGGGTCTATGAACACCTATATGATTCGAAAACACGTTATTTCTATTGCTAAGTAGATCATCTAATTAAAATAAGCCACAAAATATATTTCATGAGAAGAAAAGCCAAGATTAGAGAGCAAAATTTTTATGCTTCACAACAATGATAAGAATCAAATTGGATCCGTAGAAGAGCAAACAAAGAATTCAGGAGTTGGTGCAAAATAAAGATGTTATTATGCATCAAAGATCTTAGCAAGCAATGATAGGAATAAAATTAGAATGCATGAAATTTACTAAAAAGGTCAACCAAAGAAGATTAATTGAAGTGCTGGTAGATGGCTGACAAAAAATGTTGGCAAAAAAAGTATTGACTTATTATGTTTGTTTATGATGCTATTTATGGTTTGAGTTGCTATATTGATTCCATATGTTATTGATACTTCATTTTCTACTTTCTTTTTCTAGTTAATTTAGAATCTAGCCATGTTTTAAGTGTCTTATTTTATTTGGTATTCTATTGTTTGGCTAATTACCAATTATATTAGGTTATAGTAGGTTCGTCATAAGAGTTTGTAAATTGGTTGGGTCATGTCACTAATATAGAGAGTTCAATTGAGTTATTCCTTTGTTTTGGGTATTTATATTTATGTTGTTTTCTTTCGGTATCGAGTGAAGTTATATTTACTCTTTGTTCGTTGTGTATTGTTATGAATCTTATTATAGAATGTGGTCATTGTGTGAATTGAATTTAAATTTTTTTTTTTTAACACCTATGATAGATATATATTTATAGATTCTATTGATCTATATTTGGACGACAACGTAATTTGCTTTTAATATTTGTCATATGTGAAGAGTATTAATTATTTGTATCTTTATTATATATTTAGCTTAATAATTTGGAAAAAAAAAGTTTTCACATAAGATTGATAACTCCATTAATTTGGTATTAGAATGGTTTCAGAATAAGAAGGATTTATATGGATTAATTTAATGAATAACATTAGTTCCTAAATTATAACAAGGTCTACTATATCATGGATATCTAGTGGCTATGAGAGGAGTTTGATTTTGTAACTGATTCCTATAGTAAAAGAATATTGATTCATAATTGTTTTAGGTTAGATGACATTATTGGGGTGGTTAATTCACATCTAACAAGAACAACCAATTGACTAGCTAAATGACAACAAAATATCATTTATTTCACTCAAGCATTGCATGGAGTTCGTAGGTGACTAGATTTATACTAAGTGGAGGCCTTAAAAAATCTAAAGAATATGTAGTGTCTTTGATGTAGTGGAGCAGATGTCAATTGAAGTATGTGAAAACATAGTCTAGGATGAGAAGGAAATGGAGGAATAAGAGGAGGAACTAGCTTTGAAAAGCCTGTACACTGGCACTTAGGTTGCCGCCCTTGACATCTACGCCGCCGGCCTTCATTCCTACACCACCGACCTTGACGCAAAAAATCACTATCTTTAGAATATCATTTAATATTTTAAATAATATCTTTTAGTCAGATTTTTTTTTTCAGATTTTATGGATTAATTTTATTAGGATTTTTCCATATCTCTTTACGATAGGATTTTTTTCCCTTTTTAATAAATTTTAGGTTTCCTATATAATGTAAGCCTTAGGGCTAAACAAGGGGATTATCTTTTGACATTTTGAATGATATTTCTTAGAGTTTGTTTTGCTCTTTATCCCAAATATCGAATTATTGTGTAAGATTTCGAATTTGATGCTAATTGCCTAATTATTCTTAGAATTCCTTAGGCTTTTGAAGATCATAGGACGATAATCGTGCGTGATTTAACGTCTTGCAATAATCCATTTGCTTGTATGCTGTGCCGAATTGGTATAAGAGCCTCGTTTGTTCTTGGAGAAGATGCCTCCCAAACGATAAGATAATCAATATCGCGCTGCAGTGGAAGAGATCTATAGTCGTGATGACTTAGGTCGACAGATCGAGCAGAAAATCGATCGGTGGCTAAGTGTTATGGTGGATTAATTTACAAAGAGAATGGAAGCATTTGTGATGAATTTGAATAAAGGTAGAAACCTTAATCCTGATTTGATGCCTAATTCTGATCTAATGCATGATGTAGATTTTGAGGAATCAGATGATGACTACTCTTTTGTTAAGGAAGATAATAGTTATTGAGAAATGGGGACGGAAATAGAGATCCTAGAATTTAGTAATGTCTTTGAGACTGAGGGAAATGGAAACTTATTTTTGATGAAATTAAGGAGGAAGAATATAATGTTGTCTTCGAAGCAGGAAGTAATGATGAACCAACTTATAGCGAAGAACACGGTGAAGAAGAAAATGTATTTGAGACTGATGAAAAGCCAATTTTCGACACTTATGTTGATGATGAAAAGAATGAAGAAAGGGGTGACAAAGTTATTTTTGAGGCTATTAAGAAACCTATTTTTGATGATTATGAGGAAGATGAAAAGGATGATTTTTCTTTTATTGAGGAAGATGAGGATGATGAATATGTGATTGAAGTTGGGAGTACTGTCTTCTACATTGAGGAATAGGATGCTGTCTTTGAGGCTGGAGTGGATGGAGAACCTCTATTTAATACACATGTCATGGAAAAAGATATTCTCATAAGTGATGGTAGGGAGAATCGTAATATAATCAGAAGGGAATTAAACCCCTAATTCTTTTTGAGGATGCTAATATCACTTTTTTCGAAGACCATGGTTTTACTTCATCCATGCAACACATTACTGAGACAACAAAGGATTCTATAATTCTGATCAGTAATGAAAGCAATGTTGTCTCATTAGAAAACTTGGATGGATTTGAGATATGTTTTAAAACAATACCTCTAAAGCAATTGCGTGTTCCATCATACATGGTTTGTGCAGCAGAAAACACAAGAGTTCAATCTCAAATGGCTTAGATGATTAATTGAAGGTGGACATCGTGTAGCCTCGTGAAAATTCGACGATGAATGTTGTCTAACTAGTGTAGTATGATGCAGTGGGTTAGATGACAATTGAAGTATGTGAAAACATGATCTAGGATGACAAGGAAAAGGAGGAACAAGAGAAGGAGGAACAAGCTTCAAAAAGCCCATACTTGGTACTTAGGCCATCGGTCTTGATGTCTATGCCGTCGGCCTTCATTCTTACACTGCCGGCCTTGATGCAAAAATTCAATATCTTTAGAATATCATTTAATATTTTAAATAATATCTTTTGGTAGGAATTTTTTAGATTTATGGAATATCTTTATTAGGATTTTCCCATATCTTTTTAAGATAGTTTTTTTTTGCCTTTTTAGTAAATTTTAGGTTTCCTATATAATGTAAGCCTTAGGTCTAAACAAGGGGGTTATCTTTTTACATTTTGAATGATATTTCTTAGAGCTTGTTTTTCTCTTTCTCGTAAATATCAAATTCTTGTGTAAGATTATGAATTTTGATGCCAACTGCCTAATTATTCTTGAATTGCTTAGGCTTTTAGAGATCACAGAACAATAATCGTGCATGATTCAATGTCTTGCGATAATCTATTCGCTTATATGCTGTGTCAATCTCTTTCAACATGCTATAGATTGATGTAGCTTAAAGGTTGATGCAATGCACATGCTATGTAAGATTAAGTGAAGAGAATGCTAATGATTATAGTTAGGTACGTGTAATTTTTGAGTAATTGAGTGGCGTTATCTAAACAAATGATATATGAGGCTCGAAGGCCAATGTGGTGCACTTAATAGATTGGAGATGAGTGGGTTGCAAGACCAAACATACTAAATGAACGTAGGTGAAGATTTAATGTGTGTACATTTGTTGATTAGAGCAAAATTGAGCTAAGATGGAGATTTATTGTATATGATGCGTTTGGTTTGTTGGTTTAATATTGGTTTAACATCTATTTTAATTAGATTATTTTTCAAAACTAGATAAAAATGAAAAATAGATATTTTTACTCATAAATTATCTTTACTGATCAGATACAGATAATATAATGGATAAAATATAGATACGGATCAGATATATATAAAATGTACATGAAAAATAGAACATAAACCCTTTTTCTTTTTTGATTTGATAAGGCTTGAGTTTTGTAGCAGTGGCTGGCAAATAGGATAGTGGGTCAAAGTTAATCTAAGTGATGCCAGAGCATAAAATAGTGGAACAACTCTTGACTAATCATGTGGTGTTCGCATGCTTAGCAAGTCGTAATCAATCGAGGAGGCCGTAGTTAACCATGTGGCATGGTTGTCTGGTCAATACAGCAGATGAATGCTAAGGTGGGATACTTAGCATTTTCCCATTTTGTGCTTTCTTAGTATCTAAACTATTTTCTTTATTGAGTGAGGATGTTGGAGGGTCCTGTAACCATACGTATATATTGTTATGTTTATTAGATGACATTAAGTTTGAAAGAGTTATGTAAGTTTTAGTGGAATTAAAATTAATCATGGAGTGTTGCATCCAAATGGTTGAGAGAACCGTAAATCATACAGTTATAATAGATTATGCAGTCTTTCCATATTTTTCTTTCGCTCTTGATTTGCAAGTTAATTTTTTTTTAAATGGCATTTTCCATACATGTTTATCTATTGTAAGTGTTTTATGTGATCTGCTATGGTTATCTAGAATGGAACCAAAGCATAGTGGGTTTTAGCTTTGTATGTTCCAATATGGACAATCTTGATGTAAAAATTTTTCCGTATCAAAATATTATATTTATTACCTATTGTTTTCACACCATATATCACTTATAGTATTTAATTTTTTAGGTAAATTGTAAACACAACTTCTTTATGTTTGTTTTGTGTGTACTTTTGAAATCGTAAATCATTGAAAATTTTGCTTTTAAGGCTTATGGAACTAATTTATCTTGGATAAATTGACCAAATAAGAGTCTGAATTTACTTTTTCTTTTCCTAAAACTGTTGAGATATAAATGCTCAGTTTCCAGATAGGAGGAGTAACCTTACTGTTACAAGACAGTATCTACAACTTATGAATTATATATTCTTAAAAAGCTTGTGGGATTAAGTTTTTCATCGGAAAAGAAATATCTGCTTTCTGCTCCACATCATATGTATGTACGGCAAATATTCTAGTAGTAGCTAGTAGGACTTAGGGCACAGGACACCCTTCGCAAGAAATAGGAACAAAGGTATCTTCTATAACTTTGCTAGTTTATTTATTATTTTTTTCATTTTATTATTTTTATTATTATTTCTAAAAAAGTTTGCTAGTATTATGATGTTGTGCTATGAAACAGAGTACAGAGCACATCAGGCACCACCTGGAAACAGATGCAATCGATCTATTTTTCTAAATACTGCTGGGCCATGATCTCTTGCATTGCTTTGATAACTAATAAACTATTTTATGTCCACTAGAAAATAGGAACTGCCCAACTTTTTCAAACAAAATGGAGGCAACTTGTACTATTTAATATTTGGGTGTTATAATAACCTGTCCAGAAATATTGTCCAGTTGCTTCCCTAGTTTTTATCATATTTTCTATATGGCAATTTATCATTTATACAGTGTGGTAAAGGGTGGTCAAAGATTAAGTAAATTAATCACATATAGAATGGTTTGATAATACACACTATTTTTTTTCTCATTTGTAAGAAAAAACCGTTTAATTAACTATTTTACTTAAAAAAATATAAATATATAGACCACAAACCCCTTCCAAATACTTTAATATTGTAAATAATATTTTACATCGACAGATACGGTATAAATAGGGTAAAAAGCCTTACTACCAGAAATTTTAAATTGGTATTTATTGTTTTTATCCTTTATGATTACATGATCCATCATTGTGCCATTGTTTATGTAGGTTCCAGGTACGTTTTGAAATTTGCAACTTTTTTTTTTTTTTATTTCATTAAGTATTGTTTCACTTCATGTTAATACTGTAGTATTTGAATTGGAAGTTAATATAATTTAAATATAAAAAAATGTGGTCACAGTGTATTTTAGTGAAAAACAAAAAAACAATTTGATTAGAGAGAGGAAAAAGTCAGTTTTAAATCTTTTTATGCATCTAACTCTATGGTCTTTGCCAACCAATTCTACTAAATATATAAAGTTGATGTTTAATCAAGTGCAAGAATGCATGTTTTATGTTCTGATCTAGTACTAGTCCTAACAATTCGGACGTGTTGGCCAAATTTTGTGTCATTTGGTTTGGGGTGGCATAATAAGGATGGGTTCATGATCGTTTCAATTTTAAATAGAAAAGTAGATGATATTGGGTTTTAAGCTATAAATATGATTTATCATAAAGTAGTGACGCTAACTATATTAATTTGCGTCATCCTCAGCATTAGCAAACTTTCATTGTATAACTACCCTTTTAATTTGTTGTGAAACCTTGCATAACGTCCAAAAAAAGGAAATGTCTGAATTTTTGAATCGTATACCATTAGAAATATAAACCTGTAACATTGATTAATATCACATTTATTTAATTAGATGTTATGTCAACTAATGTATAGATAATTGAATTAAAATAATTGACAAAGCCATCAATAAGGAGGACCATTTGTACTTAATAAAGAAAAAAAAAAACTTTGGATATTTGAATTTTCGTTTAATTTTATTTAAACACTTGCTCTTATATAATTTATGCTATCGAATATTGATAAGACTTGAAATTTATATACACCACCCTCTTGAATTGCATTTGTGACGTAGTAACAAGGAACTATCTACGCATATGCATCAATATGCCTAAAAAACTAGGAGCCAAAAAATTTCAATTAGGATATAAATTCGAGCTTAAAAAAGTCCTAGATGGGGAAAAACGTGGATTATGTAAAGAATTTATATTAGGGAAGACCAATTAAATACCTTAACGTTTTTGGTTATATATGGTGTCAAGCTCTTTTGTGTGTTCCTTCATAAGGCCTTGTATAATTAGGGATGCAACCGGGTCAGGTTTCGAGCGGGTCATATAAACCCAAACTCGAGCCCGCTATATTATAGGGTATACCAGACCTGACTCTATAACCCATAAGGTTTTCTTTTTATATCCAAACCCATTCTACACAGTTTACTCTAAAACCCACCACCTGTCCGATTACATGCTTGATTACCTGCCTAACTATCAACTCGATTATCCGCTTGACCATCCGCCTAATTATCAACCCAAACCTATCTTGCTTATTGTTTTTTTTTAATAGATTCAGCAGACTTAAGCCAATGAACTAATAGTCTAATAATATAGCAATTCACCTTCTCTTTGCCAACATGTTTTTAAATTTAGCCTGTTATTATGTTTATATTTAGCAAATGTATTTACACTATAATTTTTTTACTAGAACTAATGGGTCGGGTGGGTATCTATCGGGTTTTAATAGTATCCAAACCTGAGCCTAATATCCTTTAAGGTTTTTTACCTATGTTCAAACCTGACCCCATTATCTCATAGGGTTCAACCCTATAGGGTTTTTATTGGGTAGGACGGGTCGAAAACCCATTAATGGCCGACCTGGTTGCATCCCTATGTATAATTTCTTCTCTTTGAAGTTCCCTCCTCTTCTTAACAAGTGGTATTAGAGCCATTGAAGGCTTCATCCTTTCCTTAACAAGTAGTATTAGAGTCGATGGTTGGTTAAGACATATACTCTTATGGTTGACCCCTCAATATGGAAAGGAGAATTTTTCGGTGGTGACTTATGTGTAAAACCTATGATGTATTGTAGAGACTTACACTTGAGGAGACAATTGGTAGGATACATATATAGAGGACTCATCAAACTAAGACATTAAAGTTTTGGATTAACTTGTGTCAATCTCATTAGTATATTCTTTTACAAGGATTATTTATAGAATATCTCCTCATTGAAAGCTTCATTACCTCCCTAATAATTTCACCAGCTAGTTTTCAACTTTTCATGAGAAGATATAAGGTGTTTTTATGCACTTATAATACTATGGGTTTAAAACTTCTTCTTGGATAAATTGTTTTTCCAATCTATTGGTCTTTTTTTTTTAAACTATTTTTTAGTGTCTATATATTTGTCTAATAATCAAGCGTGTAAATCCAATTTAAATATCACGTTTGCTTCATCAACATTCTTGCTTTTCATAATGTTTGTTAAGTGGAAAAGGACATGCACAAAGAAAAATTACTAATCTAGAGGCAGAAAAGTGTTGGTGGAATAAAAGAAACTCTATTTTTATACTTTATATAGCTCTAATAAGATCGGCTACCATCAAGCCCATAAACGAAACACAATGTGCTTACTTACAAAGATGCATGAAAGGAGTCTTTAGGAGGAAAATGGATGCAATCTGCCATTTGCATTTATTAATTTAAAAAAAAAAAAGCAATGATAACCATCTATTAAATTAATCCATGTGATATTTTAATTGTAAAGCAAGATTATTCCTGATTTTAGATGGTATTTTACAAACATATTGACTTAAAGTCCATCATTGAAATTATTTTTGGCCTTATTTTATAATTCTTTTTTACTATTCAAGTTGATCAAAGTTCAGAAATCTGATATATAGAACAATTAGCTTTCTTAATTTCTTGTTACAATATGTGTTCCTCATCTGCGGTAAATAACCAAATGAAGTTCATGTTAAAAGTTGTTGTTATTACCAATTACTAGTACTAGTCACGAAAATATACTTTATTCTTGTATTACAATGGATGATAATTTATAGCACTACTTCAATTATCATATGTTATGTCTCAAAACCGATTTATTTTTATGGAAAATGAAAAAAAAAAAACTAGATAATCTATTATTATTAGTAGTAGTATACTTGATTTGAATTTCTCAAACCGATAATTGTTTGACATAGTTTGTGTATTGAAAACTATGAGTATTAAGGTTATAACAACTGGAATGTTCTGGAGGAAATTAGTAAAGGTCATCATTCCATGGCTTTTCAACTTTAAAAAAAAAAAAAAAAAAACCCTTCTTATGATGTAAAAGATGAAACATCTTTCTGAAATAAACTAACATAGAAGTGATACTGCAGTTAGAAAGAAAAAAATAAAATAAAATAAAAAATAGAGCAAGAGAAAATATGATACATATCACTAGAGATTTGAGTATATAGGATACTTTGGAAAGCAAATTCTGATGCCATATTCATACTCAATGACAGGATCATCAAATTTTACTAAGTTTATGTGTGTCGTGTTAAATATAATTAAATGAAAACATTAAATTAAGACTAGATCTTAGGATTTGTACCTGAAAATGAAGAGTCTGATGCTCTAGCTCAAAGCTCTTTCGCCAACACACAACGTCAGGGGAGAGGCATATGGAGAGGGAGAGAAATTTTGCCCTAGAATGACAAAAATTGAAACACAAAAGAAACAACCTTAAATGATAGTGATAACGAACCCTAGTTTTCTTGTAACAAGATGACAAAACAATCAAACTCACCTAATTGTAACTTCTCTCGGATGCTTGAAAAACTTTCCTTTTTCACGCTGGATTGCATGCGCTAACCTCATTTAGGATGAAGTTATATAAAATATAGCTATAGGTATATAGCTTCTAGTACAAGTGTTCTCTATGAATTTAAAATTATATTTTATTAATAAAGAAATAATTGCGAATACATTCGCCCCAAAAAGGGACAAAGATAAAAGCATAAACAAAATACTGTGTAATAAATATATTTTACTCATAACGTATTATTATATCATATCATAGTACCGATACCATATGGTGGTTCCCCATTTTAAAAAAAATCCTTTAAAATAGCTTTTTCATGTTTGAGAAATATATTTATTTGTTTATGTTCTAGACTATACCTATACATTAACAGTAAAAAAATCACATTAACATTTCCTTTGTTTTTGAAGCTTTTCTAGTTCGGCATTTATGCATAATTTCAATATTAGAACTGGTTCACATTCGAAATTAAAGTCTTCTATTTGTCGATTACATGCATTTCCTGGCTAACTTTAATATAATATTAGCATGCAATCGTAATATATAGCATATATATAATAGAGGTGTCAAAGATATATGAGAATAATACATAAAATAGGCTATAGCTAAACATTATATTATTACGTATTAAAAAATAAATATACATTGCAACAATAAACTATCAAATGATGGGATGAAAGTATTATGAAAGACATTCATATCAAGCAATATCTCATTTATATATACATATATAGGTCCCCAAAACCTTTTCCCTATTACTTGGCTCATATATATTGGATTCACACGTCTATAATAAGAGAAATTAATGACGTGTTAAAGAGTACTTGAGGAAAGGACTTAAGAGAGAAGTGGTTGTGAAGAGATATGGATAGTTTTGGTGGTTCAAATACATATTTTGACAGGCAAGGAAATTGTTTAGCATTAACAGCACTGATTGGTTGATTATTGATTTCTGTTTGAACTTCATTTGGCTGTTGAAAGTAGCGCTTTCACAGCCTTACATTTTCTAATCTCTAGAGCTTTTGAGGTCTCAAATGTTGAGGTATGCTTGAAATTAAAGACCTTTTTGACTAGTAAAGAAATCATCTTGCAGTAATGCAACTACTTGGTCGAGTACCGCTTGTTCTTACTTCAAGCTTCATTTGATCTTTGAAAGTAAAAATTTTACGGTCGTATAATATTATCTCTCTAATCTAACTTCTAAAGTTCCAAATGATGAGATATGCTTAAGTATTTATAAATTCCTAGACCTTTTAACAATCGTTAGATCATATTGATGATCAACAAATTAGATCAAACTTACTTATTATACAGTTTTTGATGAACATGCTATGGACCTAGGTCAGTAGCTTACATGATCAAGTAGTGTGAGCCCATTTAAGAAAGGTTGCAAGTAAATTGACCAATACAATAATTTTTGTTTTGAACGTACTAAGCTAAATCTATCATCTTAATTATGGATCAAATTCCTAAACCCTATCACTTAATCTAATCAATTAAACCTGGAGGGTTAATGTCGTGAATGAGGCCTAAATTTTAATAAAATATATAATTAGGTACCTGAATTTTGAAATTGATTAATTTAATATCTGAAAGAACTTTTCATGCACACTAATAGTACCCTCATTAAATTTACTAACATCGTCATGTTACATGGTGTTTTTAACTAATATGGTGGAGGTATTGTTAACATACACGAAAAGTTTTTTTTAGATATTATATTAATCAATTTCGAAGTCCATGTACTAAATTGATCAATTTCAAAGTTTAGATATCTAAATGCATATTTTATCAAAATTTAAGTATCATTACAATATTCATCCAAACTTAAATAAAGATAGTGAGTTTCGCTTAATATTTTAATGATCAAATACAGTTCTCTACATACTGATTTACCTTACTGGGTATAATCAAAGCTTACAAGGTTTCGTATTAAGTGTTTTTTTTTTTTTACCTTATTCGAGTATCCCATGAGTTACTCACAACCCGTATGAGGCAAAGGAACAAATAATAATTATTTAACCGGCATGAATTACCGATGGTGATTAGGATTCTTCTTATAAGACAAGGAAGGCTCGTGATAGTTAGCCTGCATCACCCGCTTGCCCCATTAACATGCCTATCCTTGTTATTGGTTCCTAGTACTGCGAAATTAGCTCAAAGGCCCTTGTTTTTACTTCAGACAATAGAGTTGCTTTTTTTCACTTTTACAAGGTTAAAAAAAAAAAGGAAAAAGAAAAAGAAAAAGAAAAGGAAAAAAGCTGTTGTTAGTTATGGAGATGTTCAAACGAAACCAAAAGGAACTATGGCTAAGTCGAAATCAATATATAATCTTTCTTTAAATAAAACAAATATGATGGCCATGATGTTTCGCATATGTCCTTGTGGTCCATCTTCTTAGAGGAATGTGATATTATACTAAATTTGTCCTTGATTAATGGGGTTGTTGTGATAGTTCTCTATTTTAGGGAGATAAGCTTTCAATGTGATTAGAGTGGTCCCCTTTTTAGTACTCCTATATAATATATTTATGTTTCAAACTTGTATTTTTATAATTACCAAAGATAAAGATCTTGGGGACCATTGTACTACTATTGCCCACAAATAGACTAAAATACCAAAAATAGTACCCGAAAGAACCTCGTAAATATCCTTACCTTAGTGGTGAAGTGGGAACCATTATCAATGTCTTAAAATAAAACCAAAAGGAAAACAAATTATCAATATATTGTAAGGAGTGAATGTAAGGAAAGAAACAAATAGGGTACCAACAATCGATTCTTTAACATTATTTTTAGGAGAGACTGGATGAGATTACTACTGTTTAAATGAACATATGTCTCGATACATGTTCAATTCAAACCTCAGGCGACCTATATTTAAACCCTAGTACTGAAATTAGGGAAAGGTTTTCATGCAATTGTTTTGAAATAGGGAACAACTATGATCAATTGAGCCTTGCACTCTAGATAAGTTACACTGACAAGAGATAACATGAAAAGTCAAATCCCAAGATTCATCATTATATAACGGTTTTTATTTTTCTTTTCAATGCAAACCCTTTTTGCTTTCATAATTTAAGGCCATAAAAACTAGGATTAGTAGAATACCTTAAAAGGACAAATTACTAGGGGTGGGTACGGATCGGTTTGGTTTAATTTTTTCTAAAATCAAATCAAACCATAATTTACGGTTTGTTTTTTTTCCTATCCCAAACCAAACCATTAAATGACGGTTTGGTTTGGATTAGAAATTTTTTAAACCATTAAATAACGGTTTAGTTCGGTTTGGATTACGGATTAAATAAAAATTTTAACTAAAAATTTTCTTTGTTCTAGTTTTTTTTTACATTTGTGTAGATACTTAAATATCTATATCATTTTACAAAGTTTATATTATAAACTATGCCAAAATATTTTATGCATCTATTATACTTTTAATCTATAGTTCTTTATAAAATTAGTTATCCATTAATAACATATATTCACCAATCAAGACATAGTAAGTCATAATTTATAATTTTTAATATAACTACTAAGTCAATTATCTATCAATAAATTTAGCTAAAATAAAAAAAATCATCTATCAAAAAAATTTATCAACAAATAAAATAATCTGCTAATAAAAATATATTAAATAATTAATACATAATAAGAGTTTGTAACTGAATAAATAAATTTCATATTTTATAAACTTAAAAGCTATTAAAAAAACAATAGTTTATCATTAACAAAAAAAATACATATTATGAGCCTAAAAAAATTTTAAAATGAATAAGTTAATTTTAATCAATATTCACTAAATAATAAATATCAAATGAAATCACATGAACGTATAGTAAAATATTATTATATTTTTTTAAAATCAAACCATAAATTTACAGATTAGTTCAGATTGAAAATTTTTTAAAGCAAACCATTAAAAAAAACCATATTTTCAGTTTTGATTGGTTTGGTTTAGTTTGGTTTGGTTGGTTTTTTTGCCCATCCCTACAAATTACATTATTGTCTCTGATGTAGTTTATGTCCATTAAATAAATTATTCAACGCGTTCTTATTTAACTAGCAAATTCGTCAAAAAAATATTAGCAGCACTAGAAATTATTAAGAAAATTAAAAGAAAAAATTGTCGTTAATCTTTATAAATTATTCAATGTCATATAGTTTTTTTGTCAGCATCATTCACAAACTATGAAATCAACTATATATATATATATATATATATATATATATAACAAGATGAAATATGGTTGAATAACCCTAGAATTGGTGTTACTCATGCTAGAAAGAAGTAAAGCAAGAAATTTTTTCCAACCATATCATGGCATGCTGCCAAGTTTCCTTCGGTAAGGCAGTGTGCCATACATAAATAGGAAGCAAAGGAATGACTCCCCGATCACTCCAAGGCTTTGCTTATTGTGCACAAGCGTATCCATTCCCATAGCATACAATATCACCTAAACATGTATATATTATCAACATAACATAAAACTATATAGCTTACAAACCATGTTATAATCATAGAGTTTACATGGATAATTTACATCTTTAAAGCTAAAGTTTACAATGAAAGCTCTTGGTAATCCATAGCCCACCCCAAGCTTTATCAATCTTCTAGTATTAACCTATGGAAGTCCTCTACCTGGTTTGAGTTAGAGGTAGGCCTGCGACAACAAGCTGCAAGGGTGTGAGTGAACCATAGCTCAGTAAAGTATAATCCTCACCCTATATCGCCTACGCAAAAGTAACCAAGTTATTTAATGGCCCAAACACAATGCAACAAGCACATGACAAACATATGAATGCATATATATAGTTCATCAGTAACCATATATATAATGAATTTATACCCTCCATATCAAAGGTTGGGAAGGTTCCACTACATCAGTTCCCATGAAACCTCGGCTTCGGGACCTAAAATTTATAGAAAATCCATTGGTGAGTACATAAAGTTCAAACTACCTAGAATGTAATCCCCAAGCAGGTTTCCACACACATAAGTAATGATACTGGCGCGGTCTTTGGACAGTAAGCCATAAGCCCAAGTGTACTTTAGTTCTTCAATTGCCAGAGACAGGGCCCATGGTCCATTTGGTTACCCATGCTCGCAGCCCTTCTAATTCACTATAGGGCGGCGACAGCCTCTGACAATGCAATATGATATGCCATATATGATTCGTTTAATACTTAGGACCAAATATAGTTTAAGTGCAGTCACATTTCGTGACCATACAATTTCACAAATAATCACAATGTTTCTATACTAATTAATCACACATTTAGTTTAGATAAATTATGGTATCTTAGCATCGCAATTCAAATACGAAGCAGGCAAAAGCATAACCTAACTTAACATAAATCTCAAGTTATTGATATAATTACAATGCACTACATTATAAGCACAAGTAGATATAGGGATCATAGGACATATACTCACTCTACCATTTTGTTTTTAAGAGTCGTAGTAATCTTCAAGTAGATCACTATTGGTTTTACCTAAATTCAAAGTGAAAATCCAAAGGAATAACTTAGTAAACTAATTATATAACAAAATTACAGAAACTTTAAGTTTTTTGTAATTCTATTGCCTAAACTTTAATCGTGTAGTTTTTCATTTCTAAATCGATTTTTGTAAATGAATAGTCGATTCCATACAATATTTCGTGTATTTTGCGATGGTGTGATCAATGTTTCTTAAAGGGAAAGTCATAAACATAGATGATCACTTGAGATTACAAATTTGTAAGGATTCCTTCAGAAAATTGGAAGATTGGTTTGAAAACTAAGGTTCCTTGTCATCTCCCTTAATCTACTTCGTTCTAACCTATGTGATTATGTAATATGGGCCGGAATATCAAACCTTGGCTTTCGTTCCTTCAGCTCTTAGCAGCAGTAGCAGTAGAGAGTCCTCTTGTTGATGAATGAGGGATATGGTGAAGGGTTAATGGTTGTGATGGAAGAACCAATGCCAATGTAGGGGAGTTCTAATGTTGTCTAAGGAAGGTGGAGCTACTGTTCGTATTAATCATGCACGCTTATATATAAGTATACTCCTAACTACTCAGGTCATGAAGCGGCCAGCTGCTTAGCTTGTTCCTATTCCATGATCACGTGATTCCTAAAGGAGCAGAGCATGAGGAAGGAGAAATTCAAAGGTATCTACGCGAATTTCCAAGATCTTTTGATAGGTTTATGTTGTGGTTTTCCCCTATGTTGACACCTATTAGTTGCTGGAGATTCTTTTACCACACTTATGTGGTTGTCGGTGGGGAAAGTCAGCCTGATCAGAGGAATCAGTTCACAAATAGAGCATCTTGTTTATCCGTGTCTAAGTGTTGGGAGATTCTTGAAGCTAGGCAGTAGAGATTTTTCCTTAATTTGACACATAAAGCTCCAGCTGTTCTCATAGGAATTGTTTGAGAGATTCGTTGTGAAATTCAAAGGGCGAGGCATTCGAATCTCAACGCAAAGTGACAGGGTCTTGGGGCTGATGTGCTGTTGTTTGCTCCTCAATTCTTTAGTTGTTCATAGCTCAAGCTGCTTCCACTCATCAATGGACGTCTCGTGATCGTTCCCTTGATCCATAGTAGTATGGACAGGTCGTGGGGTGAGTTGATAGGGGTGGACTGGTTGGCAGCTCCTCAGGTTACCACCTTGCATGGCTGTTGGTGTGGAGAGCATCTTCATCTTTGTTGCACTCCATGGTTCCTTGCTAAAATCTATGCTAATGGTCAGTTGTGGTTTGGTGCTCCAGATCGTCTGTGTCGCACGTCTCGTGCTCCAAGTGCCTCTAGCATCGTTTTGTTGCACGCTTTGTTGGGTGCTCCCTCACTCCCTTGTCCACTCTGTCGAGCACCCATGGTGGCTCCTTTGTTCGCTTGATGGGGCGCTCCAGGCGGCCTACTGGTAGCTCCATTGATGAGCGCACACGCGCGCTCGCGCGCACACACACACACAAAAGCACACATGCACACATACACACCTGCTTACTCACAAACACATACCCACCTACATGCTCATGCCCACACACTCATATGCTTACACACACACACACACACACACCACACTCATGGATACATGGAGCAGCCTGATCATGCAGCTGTTATTTGGTTTCAAACTCCCCATATGCTAGCGTGTGTAAGGTCTTGGTAGTTGATCATCAAAGTATGGTGAGTATGCGAGTTAAGCTACATATGTTGAATATAGGAAGCCTACTGGTTGCTATTTTTTATCTCTAGAAATTTTGAAGACAACATTGACAAGAGAAAGGAAGAAATAGTTGGAATTAATTATCTAAAGTTAGTTAGAATTACAAACGTTACTTGTTTTTCATATAGTATTTATTTCACAATTACTATGTTGCGAAGGTAAGGATATTATCAACTTAATTCTAAAGTCTCTCAGATTAATTATATCTTTTAATTATTGTTACCCTTTATACTATTAACCAAATTGTTATATGATTGTAACTTTACAACAATGATTAAAAGGTATAAATAATGAAATCTTTCGAAATCATATATTACAATGAATTGATAGTTGTATAACAGAGTTGTTGCAATTGGTTGATCATATGCAATATGTGTGCTTATCAACCTCGAGAAGTCTTGGAAAGAAGTATGAGAGGAGGAGCATTATTTAGATCATTCATGTAATAACAAATCAAAACTAATATTCTTGATTTATTTTTTAATGTTTTGCTGGTTTGATGTTTTGTGCTATAGCTCTAATAAAATATCAACGTTTCTCTAAACTTGACCAAACTCGCAATGTTGAAAATGAGAAAGATGACTAATCTATTTATAGATTTTAGCTCCTTATCTTGATCATTGCAAACGATATATTTATAGGTTGATGGAGGAGATTAATGGTTTGTTTGAATAGTTTGATTTTTATTTATATCTTATTTGTTCTCGATTTGCATTTATATCTTTTTTGTATCTGATTCGTTTGATTTGTTTAGGAGTAAAAATATCTCTTTTTCCATCTATATCTATTTCTTAACAAATATCCGTTTGAAAACGATAAAAATAAGATTGGCAAATGACACGAAAAAGATAAAACAAACAGAGCCTAAAGCTTCTTATAGTCTTATTCTAGACCAAGGTAGAGGACAGGACCAAATCGACTGGTAACCTACCCTAGCCACAGTAAGTGAAGGCGATTCCTAAAGCAATCGACTAAGATATATATTCGTCTTCAGCGGGTTGCGGATGTAAGATTCGAGAAAAGAAAATTTTAAAGAGAAAACAAAACAAACGAAAATGAAAGATAAAATAAAACATATAATTCAATGATATCAGAACTTAAACTACTTCAATACAAATTGAAAATAATTGTTTTCTATTTACATTGTTTAATGTATTATGACTAATAATATAAGACATAAATGTATTTTTAAAAATGTGTTTGATTTGGTTTAAATAGATTTATTCAATCAAAAGAACATTCATATTTCTTAACAATACAATACTATTTTTTTTTATTTTTTCAATTTTTTAACAGCCTTCAGAACTTTCGTGGTCTTATATTATTAATATTATAATTAAAATTAGATGCGATTATATAAATAAATTATGTCTGGACAATTTATTCTTTCTCTAGGGTTAACTTAATATTAGATTAGTTGAACATGATGGACGATGGTGATTACTTGGCATATTGCAAATATTTGTTTGATTGGCGACTAACGTCAGTCAAAAGATTATCAAATTTTTTTTTTAAAAAAAAAATTTATTTCAAAGTAAGCAACGACCATCATCACTTAATGCTCACGTGGATGGCCACGTAGGCAATCAAGCGGCATCTGTTGCCATTCGAAAAAGGAGGGAATTTTCAGGACCTTATTTTTGACTGACCAGCGATGCTGGCCATGTGGGTTACTGTAGCAGAAAAATTTTTAATAGGTAGCACACTTTGTATGCATATATATATATATATATATGTGTGTGGTCGGTAATTATTAATCATACATATATTGTTAAAATTATTAATTTTTATTTTAATATTAATGAAGTAATAGTAGTTTTTAAAATAACTACTATTCACAAAATCACATGTTAAAATATTATTAATAGTTACACATTATATGTATATCGCAGAGTGTATATAATACTCATGGATGCCTTTCTCCACTGGCAACCATCGTCCCTCAGCTATCACTATACCCTCCTAATCACTTTCTTCTTCTCCATACTAACCTTTTTTTTAAAGGTCTTTTATCTTCTTTCTTGCCTTGAACTATTTTGGCATGGCTGATCTCAGCCTTTTATTTTTCTTTTCCATAAAAATACTAATGTTTCTTTTTCTTTTCTTTTTTTTTCCCTGTGTCATAATAGTTGGTCGCTGGAGGATTTTTTCCCTCCATCATTTAAGTCAGTGTATCTTCTTTTCTTTAGTTAGTTGTTATTTTTGTTTTTGTGGTGGATTTGATTCTTATTTTAGTAATGAAGATAATTTGTTGCGTTGTTGTATAAGTTTTCTTTTTAATTTTTTATTCTAAATTTAATGGTGGGATGTCAAGTTGGTTGTTTATTATATATTGTTATTGTTTGCAATATATATTTGTTTTTTTTTCTGAAATTTATTGTTGTAATATGGAGTTTTTGTGTTGTATGTTGTGCTATATTTAGTTTTTATTTTTAGTGTAGTACTGTGTTAAAAGTAAATTTTTCTAACGATAATATACTTAGATTTCTTGTTTCCTTTAGTAGTTGATTTTGTTCTTCTTTAGGTTTTTTATTTTTGTGTTGAATATGTATGTTGTATTTTTCTACAAATTTGCTTTTTTTACATTGTTTCTTAAATATTCTATATTTAAGATGTTGTAATATGGAAGTGTTGGTCGTTTATGGTAGGTGCTTTTAATTTTTGTATTTGTCACTAAATTTTGGTGTAAATGTTAGCGAGTTTTCCTTTTTTCTTTTTTAACTCCAAATTTAAGATGTCATAAAGGTGTTACTTGTTTATGTGGGTTTGTTGACTTTTCTTTTTGTGGCTGAATTTTAGTGAAATGCTTGTGAGTTTTTCTATTTAATTTTATTAATGTCGATTTATAATAAGTTATGTTACCGTAGGATTATATTAAAAATCATTTTTAGAGTTAATAATGCACTTAGGTTTTCCTTTTTTCTAATAAAAAATCTTAATTTTGTGGAAATTGTAATTTATTTTTTATCTTAATTTAATTATTTTATGAATTTATAGTAATGTAAGAATTTGTACAACTAAAAAAAAACTTATGGAATATAATTCTTATCAATGTTTTAATTTTCATAAAAATATATTTGTTTTAAATTACAATTTACCATTTTTGAAAATTTTAATACAAAATAAACTAGGTAGGGACTATAACCCCTTATATACCAATGTGGCAGTAGTCTCACCACTTATGTTACGTGGATATTGTAGTCATCGCTGTGAAACTAAGGACTTTAAAAGGAAATGCTTGGATCCATTGTTGATCGCGCCTAATTCAAAAAAGGGAAAACGAACGAAAGAAAACAGAAAGAAACACAGAATAAAGAACGAAAGAGAGAAAAGGAGAATGAGCTTAATTTTTATTTTGTAAAGTAAGTATCTGTCCTGTATACAAAAAAACTATTTATACTACTGAAAGTAGAAAACAAACAAAAGGCTATTGTCCACTCATATTACAACACGTGTAAAAGAATAAGAATAAATAAACACAACAGCTTAATATTCTTTACATCCCCCTTCAAGTTGGAGCTTCTTTTATACCCAACTTGCCACAAATCAGTCGAACATAAGCTGCTGCTAACACTTGGTGAAAATATCAGCAAGTTGAGTTGCAGAAGCACAAAAATCGGGGAAAGAAAACCGGATGAAATGTGATGATGAATGAAATGTATATCAATGTCGATGTGCTTTGTCCGACCATGGAGACAAGGATTTTGAGCAATAAGCAAAGTAGACTTGTTGTCACACATTAACTAAACAGGCAAAGAAACTAGAATGAAAAGATCACTCATAATATAGGAAAGCCATAATAACTCTTTGCAAGTAAAAGCCAAAGCTCAATATTCAGCTTTTGTTATGAAAGTAGAAACGGTAGGTTGTTTCTTCGACTTCCAAGCAATCAAAGATTTACCAAGGAATATACAATACCTAGAAATAGATTTTCTATTAAGAGTACTAGAACCTCAATTTGCATCAGAGTAACCCAACAATTCTGAAGTATTTTAAACAAGTCAAAACAGTCCTAAAGCTGATGTGCCTTTTAGATAACTTAAAAGATGAAAAACAACATTCAAATGAGGAGTTCTAGGACTAGATAAAAATTGACTAAGACGGTGAACCATAAAAGTAATATCTAGCCTGGTTAAAGTAAGATATAATAGCCTTCCTACCAATCGATGAAAGAAAGTAGGATCAGTAAGTAAGTTAGCTGAACGAGCATCCAATACAACTCGCTGCTGAAAAGGAAAATCAATAGGTTTGGAGCCACTTAACCCATCATCTTGTAAAAAATATAGCAGAAATTTTCTTTGATTAATCAAGATTCCTTCAGTAGTTCTATAAATTTCTAACCCGAGGAAGAACTGAGCAAGTCCTAGATTGAAATATCTATAAATTTCCCAAATCATATTTTATAAATGTGTTAATGAATTTATACATGATCATGAAGCATGATGAATATGATTTATTCTAGTATATGATATATGTGTTATGTCAGTGTGTTTAAATATTGATATATCTTAATGTAACTAAATATTGAGTTTATGAATTTATAAGTGTAATAAAGTATATGAAAATTAGATTAAAACAAGTTGAATATGTTTGATATGTGTTTCCAAACTTAGTGGAAATTTGGACAAAAATAAGCCCCAAATGCAATGATTTTAGGCAAAAAATGAGCCCAAACCCATGCAAAATCGAAGCCATACTTAGGCAGCACTTAAAGTCAACATTTAGATAAGATTAAGCCCCATAAACTTGCTAAACACACTTCTAAAAATAAGACCAAAAATCCATATGAAATTCCTCATTTTCTTTTCCAAATTTTGTGCACTTGTCTTCAAAACCTTGCAGCCCATAACCTTAAACAAGCACAAGACTAGGCTCTAGAGTTTCTCAACAAGCCAAAGCTTGCTAAGGTAAGATTATATTTGTTTGAAAATTCATTTGTTAGTTTAAGTTCATTTAAACATGTAAGTTTTGTGTAAAATGAATATGCATGATGAAATTGGTTTTTGATGATTTGCATGTGCTATTTGAGTATGAAATAGGATTTTGATAATATACGAGTTGTTGGTATGTGCTAGATAGGTATTAAGAAGTGTTGAAATGTATGAAGTTGGGATGAGTGGAGTTAAGATGGTTTAGAGAAGAGTAGATTGCCTTAAGGAGGGTTGGATGATGATTTGTGATTGAAATGGTAAATATGAGTGTTTTATGAGTTTAGAGTGAAGATTTTGTGTGTTAAAAAGAGTTAGAATTCATATAGGTTAATGTTGGGTAGTAGAAATGTATTTGAGTGAAGTTTGGAAATGAAAACTTAGGCAAAAAGTGTGTTTTCGATTGGGGAAAGTCTGCGACTTTTTTGAAAATCTGTACTGTAGTATATGTCGCCTTAACGCCGTCAACGTAGGGGTTAACACTGCTGGCATACACGGTAACACTACCGGTATTAGGGGTATCCACGAGCATAGACCATCCCTGTGGAACTCTCGAAAATTTTGTAAAATTAGAGTTGCAGTCTACACTAGCTTAACGCCACTGGCGTAGACCACAGCACTCCGGCATTTGGTTGAATGTTTCCAGCCATGGCAAGCGTAGAGTTTTTAATGCAGACTACACTGCCCCAATGCCGCCGGTATTGAAGGTTGGCGTGTCCCCTGCAGTTCCCATTTTCAAAAACTTCCTCAAATATTTTTCAAAGCTTGATATATGACCTTTTGAGTATTTGTTGAATATGTATAATGTTGTATAATGTATAAATACTATGTTATGACTTGTATTGAATTTATTTGAATATCTTTGAGTGTTTTGCTTAAATTTAATTATGTTTATGGATGAATTAAAATTAGAATGTTGATTTGAGATGATTTTTCTTGGAACAGTGTTAAATTCTCGCTTGGCTACCCCTATTAATTCTCGATTTGATTCAAGTATGCAGTAATATGCTTGGTTCTTGCTTAGGTAGGCATACTCTAAGTCTACTCTAAATTGAGAAAAACTTAAAAATTGTTTGCATGATTGTCCTTTATGCTGTGAATTTGGTTCGACGAGAGGCATTCTACTCAGATTAGGGGCATGATAGTTTAGGCGCTTAGACCACCCCTGTCATAATGTAATGACTTTTATAAGTAGTTCAGTGGGTAGTTGATAAGGTATTTGGTATCGGTATAAAAATTGCTTATTCTTAAGGAGACATAATATGATTTAATTTAATTGTTTATGGGAACATTTGAATTAGGTGATATTATGGATTAAGTTAAGTAAAGTTGTGAAACGACTAAAAACCCTGGAGGAAGCTGCTTAATTGTTATTGGATAGATTTATGTAGGAGATATGAGTATCCGAGCTACTTATATCAATCCCCTGAGTGTCGAGATTGTTACTCTGGTTCCCCACATACCCCTATTGTTTGGAGTTTGAATACTCCCGTGTTATTTGGTTAACTAAAGATTATCTAATAACTTAATGATTGTGGCATTTGCGTGTTGTCTAAGTTTGTATGCCATTAAGCTTGTGTTTTCGTTACTTGCGTACTAGGTCTTTGGCTCATATTTTATTAATTTCAGGTGGTGATGACTCAGATGAGTTTTATGCGAGTATGGAATATGGTACGGACTTTGAGGACTTCGTAGATGACTTGGAGGATTAGAAGTTGGCCATGGACCTTGATAGACTTATTTTTTGTAATAGATTAGCTTAATGTAGCTTTGATTATATGTTATAGATATTATAGTTTGTCTATCTTTTATGTCTTTTATATAAGGCTTGTTATTAGCCTATGTTTGTAATACCTATATTTAACTATGTATGTTTTAAGTTTATATCTTTTATGAAATGTGATGATAATGATGTTATGCTTTCTTAAAAGATTTTTAAAGTCAATAGTTTTCAAATTTGTTATTTTGAAGATTTAGGCAAACAATTATTCAAACACTTCTTGTAGGACAACTTTACATATCATACTGCAGATTATATGTGGTTGGGAATCCATAATCACCTATTTTAACTATCGAGGTGAGGTCGGGTCTTTACAGATGGTTTTAGAGCAGCTCAATTGGTAAGAGGTGCTGCCTTTAGGGTACGCAAAAGCCTCAGGTCTTGGATTCGATCCCTGCAAGCTGCAGATAGGGGTTCAACTTACCTGAGGGTAACAATACCTATAGTGCCTGTGATATCCTACAGGGCATGCGTTGGTTGGGGTCGCCTGAGGGTGGTGTCAGCCATTATCACTAGGGGGCCTATGGCAGTTGTCTGCCATGGCATCACATTGCCAGAACCTCAGTAGTGGGGGGCGGGGTGTGACACGGATCCTTGATTGTAAACTTCTTATCAAGACTTTGCTTAACATGACTGATAAAATCAGAATCGAAACCAGTTAGTATCATATGATCAACATACAACAAAACAAACACATTACTTGCCGCTCTAGCATGAGTAGACAAAGAATGATCATGTGGTGATTGTGCAAAACCAAGTGAAACAAGAGATCGAGAAATCTCAATGTTCCATTGTCTGGAAGCCTCTTTCAATCCATATAAAGACTTCTTAAGTCTACAAACTTGATGAGACAAGGCCTTAGTATAACCCTTAGATGGTCTCATATAAACTTCTTCATTCAATTGACCATGAAGAAAGCACTATTCACATCTATTTGATGCAAAGGCTACCCATATACAGCAACAACAGCAAATAAAAGATGCACGATATCAAGTTTAGCAACGGGTGAAAAAATATCATGAAAATCAATACCTTCAACTTGAGTAAAACCTTTTGCAACTAGCCTAGCTTTTAATCTCTTACAGTTCCATCAGGTTTATATTTTGTCTTATAAACCTATTTATAACCAATAGCTTTTTTACCCTTAGGCAACTTAGTTAATTCCTAAGTCTCATTTGATTCAAGTGCATCTAATTCTTTTTGCAGAGCAATAGCCTAATCTTTAGATTTAGATACTTCTAAGTAATTATGAGGTTCATGGGTTTGCAAAACATTAGCCAATGAAGCTATAAACTTAGTTTGATAAGAATTAAAGGTATTAATGTCAAATAAAGTATATGAATGAGAAGATAAAGAGGGTGAAGTAGAAGATATCTCAGTGGTCACATGAATGGAGTGTTGTGCTTTATGTACAAAGTCATCTAACCACTTAGGAGAAGCCTTGATACGACTGGACCGATGCATATCAACATCAGGATGTGACACTATTGCATCTAAAGGACAAGACTAAGAATTAGACTGATTCTCAACCGATGATTGACCATTTAGATTACTGTTTTGATGCTCAGAAAAAAATAGGAGAATAAAAAAGAATAGGAGGATGTGAAACAGAAACAAAATGTTGATATGAATTAGACAAACAACCAGTATCACAAAATGGAAGTTGATTCTAAAAAAATACCACATCATGTGATTCAAGAATCTTCTTATGAACAAGATCATGCACCCAATATCCTTTTCTTCCACTAGCATATCCAAGAAAGATATACCGAACTCCTCTAGGATCAAACTTATCAAAAATTGGAAATTGTGCAAGATATCATAAGTACCCATCGTATGCAATTGCTGATATGAAGGTGACTCTCCAAACAAAACTTCATATGGAGTTTTCCACCCCAAATTCTCCATTAGCATCCAATTTATTAAGTATGCTGCTGTTACAATGCACTCACTCCAAAATTCTTTGGGCAAATTCGCTTGAATTCGCAAAGCTCTTGAGGTATCTAAGAGGAGTCTATGCTTGCATTCTAAACATCCATTTTGCTGTGGGTTGTACACCATAGCATGTTGATGAACTATTCCTACATCATGAAATAATTTTTGACATTCATTTGATAAAAACTCAGCTCCATTCAGTTCGGATATACTTTAGATAACAATTAAAGTGATTTTGAACATAAGCCAAATACATCTTCAGAATATGAAAAACTTGAACCTTAGAAGTAACCATATATGTCCAAGTGCATCTTGAGTAATCATCCACAAGAGTTAAAAAATGCTTTGACTAGTAATGGATTCAACATGATATGGACCCCATACATCAATATGAATTAGTTCAAACACTGATTTAGACAAGCTTAAACTACGACCAAAAGGAAGCTTATGAAATTTGGTTTCTTGACACACACTACAAAGGAAATTGCAAAAATCTAAGGACTTACACATTTCAATATAAGACAATTTAGAGAGAGAAGTATGATCAAGATGGGAATGAATCAATTGAGGACGAACATCAGACATGAAAGAAAAAACAATTTTACATGAAGTGTTGTTAGAAGACAAGAGATTGTGTGTAGCTAACTTTGAACTAAGCACATATAGCCCATTCACAACATTAGCTGAAGCCACTTGTTGTTTAGTTCCCGGGTCTTGCAAAAGGCATTTAGTATCATCAAACGAGGTAATAAGATTTTGATGCTTGGAAAGTGTTTGTACAGATAAAAAATTTTTGGTGCATGAACGAACATAAAGGACATTGTGTAAGACCAATAGGTCAGTTATATGAATTGATCCTACTTTAGAGACACTAACAGTTGAACCATCATGTAGTTTTACTGTGGCAGGTTTGTTTAAACTGTGTATATAAAAAAGAATAAACATATGATTTGTAGCTCTAATGTCTTAACACCCATAAATTCTCATTATCAGTTAGAGCATGAAAATCAAGAACATTGTTACTCGCAAAATGGACATCTGTGGCTAAAACTGCACTATCAGCAGCTGGCTCCTTTAACTGACCTCCTCTCAACTTCATTATTCTCATTACTTCGGCCTACATACTTTGTAAAAGACGCTGATCAACTCCTCTTTCATAAACCTAAGAATCCTTCAATTCAAAACCACTAACCACATGATCAAAAGGAGTATCATATCTAGAAGAAACATATTCCCCTGCAACACAATTTGAATGAACAGTGTTAGCATAGCAACCTTCCTTCCTTTCACAACTCGTTTACCCTTGAACCATTCGGGGTAACCAATCAATTGGAAAACACTTGTCAATACATGTTTTGCTGTGTTGGCACACTATTTTGAGCGAAGTTTCTTCTTATCACCAATAAAATTCCCAAGTTTTCCTTTGACAGCAAAAGTAGTAGTATCAATATCTAGCTGAACCAAAGATGACACTTGTCGTTGCTTCTCTACTTGCAGAACTAGATAAAAGGCTTTACTAATTGAAGGCATTGAATCCATTGATAATATTTGGTTCCGAACCCCCTCATAAGACTCATTAAGTCCCATCAAGAACTGAATTAACTTGATACTAGACTCAAACTCTTGTAGAAGAACTTTCAAATCACATGTGTAGTATCTAACCTCCCACACAAGTACCGAGGATAAGAATGTACCTGACTTAGTTCATCCCAATACCTTTTCAACTTATTGCAATAAATCTCAACTGACTGATTAAGTTGCTTCAAATTACATATTTCAAATTGTAATTGAAAAACCAGAGGACCATTCGACAATTCATACTGCTCCTTAATCTCATCCCATAGCTCCTTAGTCAATTAAGAATAAAAAACCCCTTGCGATAACTCAGGAGTCATCGAATTTATAATCTAACATCTAACCATGTAATCAACTCTATTCCATCTCAATAAATCAGGAGTATTTTCAAGCGATTTTGAGATCGTACCATCCATAAACCCTAGTTTCATTTTTGCTTCTACCCCTAATTTGATCGATTGACTTTAACTTAAGTAATCCGTACCATTAAAAACGCTATTTCCTATAGCTATATTAGGATTGTTTGATTCGGAAAGGAAATATGGATCTAACACACTCGAATCAACAGCAGTGTTGACCAATCTCTCACTTATCCCACTTATATTCTTCAAACGAAAGTAAAGAGATCAAGATCATACTTTTGAGGCTCTGATACCATGTGAAACTAAAGACTTTAAAAGGAAATGCTCGGATCCATTGTTGATCATGCCTGATTCGAAGAAGGAAAAAACGAATGAAAGAAAGCAGAAAGAAACAAAGAAGAAAGAACAAGAGAGAGAAAATAAGAATGGGTGTAATTTTTATTTTGTAAAGTAAGTATCTATCCTATATACAATAAAGGTATTTATATTACTAAAAAAAAAAAAAATAAAAGGCTATTGTCCACTCATATTACAACACGTTTAAAAGAATAAGAATAAATAAACACAGTAGCTTAATATTTTTTATAGTCACCTGGCTTACATGAATAGCCTATGTAAGCTAAAAAGTGACTGCTGCCACTTAAGTCCATAATTTGAGTAAGGCATAAGCGGGGGTACAAAGTGGTGTTCTTGTCGCCTCTCTAGGATTTTTAGTCCTAAACTTGTAACTTGATCACTACACAAGGGCTAGTCAGTAATATTGTCACACACACACACACACATATAGAAATTATTAAATTTGGTGCTTAAACTTTATATAAAAATCCAATTTGGCATTTAAACTTTGAAGTGACTCGTTTCGTACCCAATAAAAATTTCTATTTCATTAACATTGTTTGTCTTGTAACATGATGTGAAAGAAACAACCTATTAATGTTAGTGTTAGGAGTATTAGTAAAAATTCAATCATATGTTACCTCTTCTATGTTTACAAACAAATCAAATGGTGGCCATGCCAAAAACTACCTAAGGCAACACTAATTTTGCAACATGCTAAAAAGCTATTGCTTAAAATCCTCAATTGCATCAATTTTTTGTATTGTTGTAATAATTTTTTTTTAAAAGCAACATTGTTATGCAATATTCTAAAAATTGTTGCTTTAATTATTTAAATATAACATTTTGGCAACAAATTCATTTTGATGCTAATAATTCTATGAATAAAAGTGACAATTTATATAATTTGTTACCAGAACTTACCAAGTGTTTGCAACCATTTAAAATGTTGTTGCTTATAGCAATAAAGGATGTAACGATTCTAAAAAGTCATTGCTATAACAATGTAACTAATTAAGATGGTTGCAATATTAATCATTATATGAAAGATTAATAAAATTGTAAATTAGTTAGTGATTTTCAAATAATAACTATTATATACTCAACATTTTGAATATTAAAAAAAAAAGTTCTTTTTTTCAAAGAACAACCTGATATATCTAGATCCACCAAAGTCATTTTGCTTAAAGTTTTGAATATTAAAAATTGTAAATTAGTTAGTGATTTTCAAATAATAACTATTATATACTCAACATTTTGAATATTAAAAAAAAAAGTTCTTTTTTTCAAAGAACAACCTGATATATCTAGATCCACCAAAGTCATTTTGCTTAAAGTTTTTGAAAGTTTCCCTTTTAAAATTATGTCAAATGAAATTTTCAGAGTTAACTAATCAGATTAAAATCCTATTAATTAATCTATCATTCTTTTTATTTGTTTTCTTTTCTACAACTTTAATTTTGCTCATCTTTATACAAATATTGCACTTTAATAATTAAAGAAAAAGTTTCACGTTTATAACATTATACATTTGAAATAACCAAAAATAAAAAATACTAAATTAATTTGCTTTTATATGATTAATTAATGATTTATGAATTTAATTGTTATAATTAAGTTAGTATAATTTAATTTGATGATATGAAAAATCCTTTGTATGAGAAATTCTAGTAATTGAAGTATCTGTGTGTTAGTAAAAAATTTTAATAATATGTATGTTGTAGAGTTTCATTAAATTAGGTGACGTGTGTTTTGATATATGGAATGACAGATTTTTTATAGCCTAAATCTTAAGCCCAAGCTTAACTGATAATTAAACCAAGCCCACACATGCAAAACCTAAGCCCATGAATAAAGCACCTTCTAAAGAGTTCCATAATGCCTAAAAGTCAACAAAGTAGCCAATATATCATAAACCAAAAATAGACCCTCTCTCTCCATCGTATCTCTCTCTCTCTTTCTTCTATCTCTTAAGACAAACAAATCAAAATTTTCTCCATTAGAATTTTTTCTAGGCCATCGCAAATTAGATCCAAGACTAGGAAGTAAAGTACAAGAGTAAGAGAAATGAGAATCAAGCTAAGGAAGTAGGGAACAATAGCTTGATCTCTAGAGGTATCTCTAAAAGTAAGTAAAAGTTGATTTCTTGTTTGTTTTGTTTATTTATGATTTTGATTGGTGTTAATGTTAGATAGGAGTAGAACTTTGATGTTTTATGTGAATTAAATGCATATTATTGTGTATGTTAAACTAGGCATGAAAACAGGTGTATGTATCCTAGGTGTTTGATGAAAAGAAATATGGAGTTATGATGATATAATGTATGTATGGATGTTATTAGTGACAAGTAAGTAGAAATTAGATGATTAGAATAATAATAGAGGTCAATAAGCTTAAATGATGTGATTATGTACTTAGGTTAAGTTTGTTGTGTATTTATGTGAGGAACCAATTTGTGTGAACAAATGAGTTTGATGATGCTTGATATATGTGTATAGCTTAGTTTGGTATAGTTTTAGAAGTATATAGTAGTTTGATAGAGAATTAGAGGATATAGAACTTCAAAATTTTCGAAACAAAGACCAAAAGATAGTACCCTATTTGTCAAGGGAGTAATTAATGCCGTTATCTTCTCAGATTTATTTTTTCCTATCAAATATGGCCGTTATACGGCCTGTTATCTCCTCCGAATCTTTTAAATAGCTTTACACGGCCTAGATTATAGGTGTAACAGAGGCTGTTATCTCCTTTGTGTGGTTTTTAAAGGAAGATTATTGGCCATAATAGAGACCGTTATCTCCTTGGGTTGTTTTAGAAGAATTTCCTATAAATCTTGTTACGGGCGTAATTATCATTACAGTCTTTAACACAACCTTGATAGGGGTGTTATCTCTTACTATGGGTGTGCCAAGGCCAATTGTTTTTATTTCAACCTAAGATCATGGGCGTGATGGTATCTGTTATGACCATCATGGTCAAAGTCATAAGCATGACAGACCCTCTGGTACCATTCATATAAAATAAATAATTAAAAATAATAAACAAATGAATAAATCCTTGTTGATAATAGATAGATAATTAATAGGATATGAGGTGTGCATTTGTGTTTAAAAGATAATATGTGAGATTATTGAAGTATAATGATTATTTAAGGAGCTAATATGTTACTATGAATAATAAGTTTTATATGAAATGATTTTCTTAATAGACTCACACACTCAATTGGGCTTGAGCTTAGGTCTATTGTTTGATAGATCAGATTATACATGTATGTAATAGTTTGTTTGATAATTGTTAAGTTAAGCATACTCTAAATGGACTTAATCAAAAATAAGTTAAAATGGTTTGAAATTGGTTGTGCTTTTCGTTGTTGAATCTGGTCCGAGGAGCAACATCCTTATCATAATGCAATGATATGATAGTTAGGTGCTTAGACTACATTGTCATGATGCAATGACTTTTCTTTTACCATGATGCAATAGTACACCATAATGTAATAATGATTTATGAGTGGCTAAGTAGGTAATTGATAAGGCAAATAGTATCGTATAACATTTGCTTATTCTTAAGAGGAAATAATACGACTTAGTTCACGTTTATGGGATCGGTCGAACTACATGATATTATGGATTAAGTTAAGTAAAGTTGTGTAATTGCTATTAACCTTAGATGAGATTATTACTCTGTTTCTATAGGTATAGGAGTTATAGGTCTTCGGACAACCTATAACAACCCCCTGAGTAGCTGTTATTACTCAGGACCTAGATTCCCAAGATTGTAATTATAGTTTGAATACTCCAATGATAATTGACTTATTTTATAAAAGATAATTAAAATATTATTTGTTACATTAAATTTAGCCTAGGTGTGCTTGGCATTTTATATTTGTTTGTGTTATTGCGTACTGGGACTTTGACTCATGATATTACCTTGTAGGTAATATTGATGATGGTTGCTATGATGATATGGGTTACAAAACCGATTAGGAAGCCTTTTTGGACGAGTGGGACGGTTAGGACACTTGAACGCAAGCTAAGATGTTTTGTTTATATTATCTTAAAGACTTTGAGGAAGAAATGTTTTGTTATAGGCTTGTTGTAAAGCCTTAGTGTGTAAAATAAGATTTTAAGTTTGTTCGTTATGCTTTAATTATGAACAAGTCATATATCTTTTGTAGTGTCATTAGTTTGGCTCTAAAGTTATTCCAAGTTTGTAAAGTTAACCTACTCACATATTGAGTAGTATTATGTTAATGTTATATGACGTTATCATAGGTTTAAACAAATAGTCAATATGTTCATCTTTTTTATGGACAACCTTACGTATAATATTTGAGTATTTTATAATACTTAGGTATTATGCATGGTTGGGGGATTTGACATGCCTAATAGTGGTATTATGTAAGCTAGGTCCTTACAACATTAAATATACATCATAGTATATTTTTATATATATTTACATTTAACATATATGTAATAACCTATACATAACAAATATTGTGTTAATATTTATATGCTATCATAATATATTTATTCACAATTATAAAACATATATATAACATAGTTTTATATATATTGTACTTTAAATAGATATTGCTATTGATATATATATTTATGTTATAATATATAACATATATTTAGTGGTTGTAGCCTATATATTAGATACAACATAATTATAATTTACATACATATATATATATATATATATGTTATATATCGTGACTGTTGCTAGTGATGGACTACGGACTTAGAGTCGAGGAGGAAAAAAAATAAGAATGAGGTTTGTAAAAGTAGTAAAATAATGGATAATAGAGTGAATTAATATCGATGATTGATTTTAAAACTTCATATGTCAAATTTTATAGGAGAACTTTAGGAAATAAAATTCTAGAGGATATCATGGGGATAGATAACTTCAAATCCTGCTTCATTCAACAACTTCTTTTTTCATATTTCTTTTTCCAGTTTGGCATTAAAAAACAAAAAGAATATATGATGCCATAAAAAAATTGGCACAGATGATATACTGAAATCTAATCTTATGATTATCAATTATATAGATAAGTTATTATGAGGGATTTTATAAATAATTTTTATTGAATAATAAAATTTTTAATAATAAAAAAGTATAAGAAATCTTTAATAATCTTATCTTTTAATATATATATATATATATATATAACTTCAAAAACTTTATTTGTAGTATTTTATTAGTTGTATGTTATCACTTATTATAATATTTTTAATTTGTTAATTACATGTACCCATTCATTGTAAAAATTTATTTTCTTTGAGTTTTGTATTTAAGAGGCACATCTTTATGCAAAAATTAAAAGGTACTGATGGTGCAATTTCAATATATATACGACTTAATACAATTTCTAAAGATTTTAGTCATATGCAACTTTTGCTAGTTTTTTTATAATATTTTGTTTTATCATTCACTTTTCATTGTCAACTCATTTTCATTATTACAGTTTTTTTGTTTTCTAAATCATGTAATCAATTAAAAAAATGTGACTTTTATTGAAAAAAATTATAATTGAGTTGCAATATTTGCATAATGTATTTGGAAGTAACACAATACTTAGTATATAATAATGTGTTGTTGCAATCTTAAGATGATTCATAAGTGACACGTTATTTTTAATAGTAAAATATTAATTACAAAAAATTACGTAAAAATGTATTATATTTTTTGTCATAAAATAGAAAAATATTTTAGTATAAAAAAATCAACGTAATTTTTGAATTTAATATAAATTATTTAATAAATGATAATTGATGGAAAAAAATATATGTTATGTTTTTCTCACTACTTTCAATTTAAATTATCATGTGAATTTTTAAAGACAGAAGAAAAGAGTAAGGCTTTTTTTTTCCTAAGAAAGTGAATTATAATATTATGGAGGGAGGGAGTAGTTAATTTTTTAAAAAAAGAGGTTAATTGGTTTTTAGGACGATGAAGTTATTAAAAAATAAATATAGAAAAGACAATAAAATGATGTAAATAATTGTTGTACTTTAGGTTTTGATTGTTTGATATAATCGAAAAAGGTTTGCCTAATAATAGCAGTGGATAATAGATAACAAATTATAAGCTTAAAGTGATATTGATTGGTGTTTTTCATAACAATATTTATTAGTTAAAAAAGATTTTGTATTCACTTACAATAAAATTTTAATATGACACAGAAATGCTTTTATAAGGAGATCAATAGTTAATTGTTGTGCTATATTTAGTTCATATGGGTGAGACACGTGTCCACTGATTTTTTAGAGAAAAATTACCTAAATGATGATTTTAATTACCTAATTATCAATGCTAAATCACATTTTCAAGTCAGGATTCATAGTTTAACGAAATAAGCACATTTCATGAAATACCCCGAATTTTACCAACCTAAATTAGAAATGTGACAATTAAATACTATGAAAATATAGGTAATTTTGGATCTTATTTTACATTTAACTTATTAATTGAATTTAGATAGTTCAGTCAATTAATTTTCATAAACTATAGAATATAATTAGATAATTTAATTTGTAAATGGATTTAATTAAAATTAGGAATTCCAATACCACAAATACTCTTTTCAACTTATAAAATTACTATAATTTCCTATCTCCAACATACCAAGCTATTCAATTCCTTGATATCGATTTCTCAAGTTGAATTACCGAAATTCCTAATTCACTGAAATAAAACCTTAGTCTAAATTTAGATTAGACTCGAGTCAATAACTCACTAATTATATGCCTAAGGTTATAAATATCAAGTGTAGTATGACCCGATTAATTTTTAGGGTCTATTAGATAGTAAACGATAGTTTAAAGATGAATTGCTAAGGTTGAAAAATACGCGATAGAAATAGAAACTGATCAATATCTACCAAACTAGAACTCGAATAAAAATTCTGAATACATAATTGTAAAATTTAGAATTTTCTGACCCTTTTGAGCATAATACTCTAATTTGACCTATTTGGACTAGAAGCCCTAATCGCGTAAGTGAAAATTTTGATAATTTAACATAATTAGGAATAATAAATGAATTTAATTGAAAATAAAGACTCTAATGTCATAAATACCTAATTTAACCCATTAAGCAACATCGATGACCTATTTCAACGAATTCAAATTAATTGATCATTTTCAATCATCAATTGAACTTTATTAGTCAAGTTTAATCATCTAAAACCCTAAATATCCAATTTGGACATTTTAGCCTAAATTCCAACTCCTTAAATCCTAGAAGTTTAAATATAAATATTTGTTTTCAAATACCAATTCCTAAGCCCCTAAAACCCTAAATTCAAGTAAGCTATTAATTTTCCTTTAATTAGATTTCCTAAAATTAATTTCTAATGTCAATTAGTTAATTCTCATTCTTACTTCTTAAAATCCATTTCTAATTCCCTAAAGCCCATAACTCAAAGGCCTAATTCTTCTAAAACCCTAAGCCCAATTATTCAAAGATCAAGCCCATAAACCTAAGACCAAAAGCCCATGCATCAAAGCCCATTAGACCATGTTCTTATCATGCACCCTTACATATGATATGAAATCTCAATGTCTAGAAAAAAATCTAACCTTATGAAAAGACCAAAATAACCTTAGCTACTTCAAGAAGGTTTTTTCATCTATGAAAAGACCAATTTGCCCCCTAAATATCTACAATGTGAACACAAGAAAATATCAAGTGTGTGAAAAGACCAAATTGACCTTAACCAAGTCCAGAAGATTCATAACCCTAGGAAAAGACTAAAATACCCCTTAAATATCTACACAAGAAAATATCTTCTAGAGTTAGAAGACCAAAATACCCTTAATTAATCAAGCCAAAGTACCAAAATGTCCTTAACTCTAGAGATAATTGCAAACCATCAAACAATATAAATATAGGGTTTAGAAAACCCTAACTCATGCCTCATTTCTAGCATCCCATCTCTCTCATATTCTCTCTCTCAAAAATATCCCCAAAAAATACACAAAAACTCTTCCATCAACCAAGCACACAAGAGGTGAAATTAAACACTAAAAACAAGGTTGAGGTTAAGGAAAATAAGCTTGAAAAAGCTTCATCAACTTTTGAATTGTAGAAGTAGTATAGAGGCAACTATTTGGTTGATTTTGCTAAACCAAATATTTGTTAAGAGTCTACATTATGCTCTATCTTCTGCTTGTTCAGAGCACAGATTTTATACCAGGTACGCAGTGACTTGTGTGTTGCTTGCTAGGGTAGGCATTCTAAATGAACTAATACTTAAAGACGATCTTAATAATTGCTTGTTGCTTGTGCGTGGCCGTTTTTGAGACCTGGCCCGAGGGGCGGCAACCTTGCTAGGCGGTGCCAGCACTAGTTAGGCGCTTAGGCCACCATGGGCATGGTGGTACGTGGGTAGCTGATGGGGAAACGGTAGCGGATAACGTCTACCTGGATCGGAGAGAAGTAATGTAGTGTGGTTTCACGTTTATGGACCGATTGAGCTACACTATATTATGGACTGTGATGGGTAGAGATGCGTAACGGCTGTGACCCCCAGATGAGGCTATTACTTGTAGAGGTAGGAGATATAGGTATTCGGGCTGCCTATATCAACCCCCTGAGCAGTTGCTGCTACTCAGGACCCCCGGGTTCCCAGTGTGTTGCCGGAGTGTGAGTGCTCCACTGTTGTTTGTCGCACTTTAATTTAAAGATATAAACTATTGATTGTTGCATTGCATATAGAATAGGCGTCCGTGCCCATCTCGTGTGTGCTTGTGTTGATGTCGTACTGGGCTTCGGCTCATTCCTCCTTTTTCAGGTGATGACCTGGATGCTTGTGATTATCGGGTATGGGATGATTCTAAAGGAGCTTGTTAACAAGTTAAGTGCCTAGGAATGCTGGACTGTTTATAGCAAAAGTTATTGATCATCTTTTCAAACTTATAAATCGATGAGGGCATAGCTATGAGCCTATGGTTGTATCTTGAGATACCAAACACTATGTACTTTGAGATACCTGATGGTATAATATTTATTTATAAATGTTTGTCTACTCACAAAAGTAGCCTATTTAAAAATTGTTTTGAGAAATTTACTTTATTATATGTAATGATCTACTCAAGAAAGTATCCTATTCGAAAATCATTTTAAAGAAATGTATTTCTTTTCCGCTGCAACTCTAGTTATTTTCAAAATCCAATTCCACGATTTTAGAATCTAAAATCTGTTTAGCAACGATCACGATAAACTGTAGATTAGGTTAGCCTTAACGTATAATGCGTAAGTGTTATACGTGGCGGCTGGCACGCCTTGAACCAAATTCGGGGCGTGACATTTCAAACATTCAATTTGGTGAAACATATATAGCGCTAAATCGCATGTTGAAAGGATGATTTATGTGTGGCCTTGATGAATTGCATTTCTCACAAGTCTTGATTACACATGAATCACATTTTTGACATGCAATTCACATGTAAACATGTGAATCACATGTTAAAGATACGACTTTGTATTGGTATTTGTGTAAGTAATTTTATGTAAAATGTATTTGTGTAATTTTTATCTAACAAGTTAGTAATCATATAATTTCCTTTAGTTTATCCTATTACTTATAAATTATTATATAATTGATTTCATAAATTGAATATTTCTAATATGTCAAATCCGAATTCCACATATCATTAACATGAAGGAAAAAAATGATGATGAATGATTGAAAGATTCTATAGAGATAATTGTAACAATGAAAAATCATTCACTAATTGAATTTAAACACTTAAGTTTTAGATAGACTTAATTTTGCAATCACTATAGCTATCATAGTAAACTATTAATTCATCGTGAATGGGTAGCATGTCTGTGGTCTTCCAAGAGGGATGACCTAGGTTTGAATCCCCTCCCCCATGATAATGGTAAAAAAAATAATAATAAAAATAAAAACTCCTACATTCATCAACAACCCTAAAACTAAAAAAATACATGGAGTATATCGTACTTTTAGTACATGAGATTGAGAATTGGGTATAAATATTTGAAAAAAAATAAAAAATATTTTTTAAGATTTGTTGTTATGGAAAATTGTATGCTATCATGTGATTTTAGCTTCATTGATAATTATTTATAAATATTTGAAAAGATAGGTAAAAGATAATCTTCAAGATTGATATATTATTTATAACTAAAAACAAACTATTCTATGAACCTAACAAAAAGGAAGCTAATTATTTCTAAATTCATTATCTTTCATTATATAGCTTCTCTACTACTTTCAAAGAGTTGTACACATCGTGATTGTGAAAAATTCAATTTAGATCATGGGAAAAAAAATGGGATTTTTGAGTCAACCTTAAGTTCAGCATACATCAAAGGAGTTGGAGAATTTCCAGATTTTGCTTTTTCAAAAGCAACCATAGGGAACGAAATTTGTTGTCCTTGTTTAAGGTGTAAGAATGATAACTGGTTAGAAAGAAATGATGTTTTAGAACATTTGATCTTGAAAGGTTTTGATACCCTATATTGAATGGATTTTTCATGGGGAGGATTCATTATCATCACAGGGTAGAAGCAATTAAATTGAAGGAGATGTAAGAGATGGTTTTGATGATATGCATGGATTAATCCATGATACTTTATAGCTAATGAACCAGATGATGAAGTTCAGATGGGCCTGACAAAAGTACTTTGAAGTTCTTTAATCTACTTAAGGAGTTCGATGAGAAGTTATATCTTAGATGTGAAAAAATTTCAAAACTTTCTTTCACTATTCGACTATACCTTATAAAATGTATCAATGGAATGAGCAATGCTTGTTTTGATGCTCCTATTAAAGAATTACGTGAAGCATTTCCACAAGCAAAATTTCTCGAGTCATTTAACCATGCTAAGAATATGGTTAAAGATCTTATACTTGATTAAGGATTCATGCATGTCCTAATGATTGCATGCTTTACTAGAAGTAGGATGAGGACTGGGAATTCTACCGGGTGTGTGGTATATCTTGATGGAAAGGAAGTTGTAATTCCAATGCAAACGATGATGGCAACAATGCTTCATGCAAAACAACAAAGATTCCAGGTAAGGTTCTAAGGCACTTTCCTTTAATTCCAATATTGCAAAGATTGTATATATCTTCAAAGACATCCAATTTTATGAGATGGCATAAAAATGAGAGAATTGATGATGGAAAATTAAAACACCTAGCTAATGGCGAGGCTTGGAAAGATTTTGACTTGACTCACCCTAAGTTTGCCTTAGATTCTCGTAATGTGAGACTTGCTTTGACTTCTAATAGCTTCAATCATTTTAGAACGATGAGTGTGTCTCATAGCACATGGCCTGTTATATTAATGACATATAATTTACCACCATAGATGTCTATGAAACATGAGTATTTTATGTTGTCCTTACTCATACCCGGACCTCACTTTCCTAGAAATAACATCATACTTACAGCCTTTAATTGAAAAGCTAAAAGAATTGTGTTTTTCTAGTGTTTCCACATATGATGCAACAACTAATCAAATGTTTAAAATGCATGCCATACTATTATGGACAATTAATGACTATCTTGGCTATGCAATGTTGTCTAGGTGGAGCACAAAAGGGAAATTTGCATGTCTATGTTGCAATTATGAGACATGGTACCGATATCTACACTATAGTAAAAAGGGATGTTACATGGGTCTTCGTAGATTTTTGGATTCTTGCCATCCATGGTATTGAGATAAAAATTCATTTGCTGGAAAGATTGAGTATAGAGCTGCACCAGAACATCTCTCATGAACAGAAGCACTTCACGATGTGCAAGATTTTTCTAGTTACTTTGGGAAGAAACAAAATGTAGGTAGACACAATGGTCCATGGAGAAAAAGGTCTATATTTTTTTAGTGATCTTATTGGGAACACAACAAATCACGTCACAATCTTGATGTAATGCACATAGAGAAAAATATTTATGATAGCA
This sequence comes from Combretum micranthum, assembly GCA_024138025.1. NCBI lineage: Eukaryota > Viridiplantae > Streptophyta > Magnoliopsida > Myrtales > Combretaceae > Combretum > Combretum micranthum. The sequence continues at coordinate 404,568 of JAMXBD010000527.1, read as the reverse complement.
TCTTATGTACATTTCTTGATGTTCATGGAAAGACCAAAGATCATGCAAATGCTTATCTAGATCTACTAGACATGGGTATAAGAAAGACATTACAGCCAAAGGCATATGATAGCTCACAAAAAACTAAGTTTGCTAAAGCTTGCTTTTCAATGACTAAGGAGGAGAAGGATGTCTTATGCAGAGTTTTCAAAGAGGTGAAGCTTCCTGATGGGTCTGCATCAAATATCTCAAGATATGTTAATCTCAAAGAAAAGAAAATATCCAGTTACAAAAGTCATGATGCACATTTCATCATGCATTATCTTCTCCAGTTGCAGTTAGAAGAACAGTGCCAAAACTTGTAGCAATTGCTTTGATTAGGTTGGGGTCCTTTTTTAGATGCTTATGTAGCAAGGTTATCAAATTAGAAGATGTTAACCGCTTAGAATATGAAGTTGCAGAAACAATTTGTCAACTTGAGAGGATTGTCTCACCAAGCTTTTTTGATATAATGGTTCATTTGCCTATCCATTTAGCAAAAGAAACATTGCTTAGTGGTCTAGTACATTATCGTTGGATGTATCTAGTAGAGTGATACTTATGTAAACAAAAATCATATGTTCTAATTAGAAGCCACCCTAAAGGATCAATTGTTGAAGGATACTTAACAGAAGAGTGCTGAACATTTTGTTCAAGATACTTACATGATAGTTGCAAGTTTAATAAGGTTTTAAGAAATTGTCGATCTATTAATACATTAGAAGAGGAACGACATTCTATATTTTCTTTGGTGGGTCATCCAATATAGGGCAAGAAAAAGAAGAAAGGAAAAATAATAGAAGTAGGAAGCATCTTCGGATCAAGTTCATCGTTAATTTCTATATAATTGTGATGGAGTTCAAGAATTTATAAAGTGAGTTAACATATTTCTATTTCTAATACTAAACCTTATGTTTGTATTATGGCTAGTAATTTTTTTAAATATTATATAATTTCAACGCAGTGAGCACCAAATATAGTTTCGAGCCAACATAGACGAAAAAGACAAAAGTAGCAAAATGCTATCTCATACAAGTGATTTTGCTAGTTGGTTTAAGGCTCGTGTTGAAGATGATAGCAGTGTTATGGATTATATAAAAGAATTAGCAAGAGGCCCAAGTAATGTTGCATGTACCTTTTCTGGTTATATTAGCAATGGATATAGGTTTCATACTAGAAAACGTGATGGACAGTGCAAAACACAAAATAGTGGAGTTACTTTGTCTACTTTGACACCAAGTTATGCAAGTTCAAGGGATCAAAATCCAATTGTTGGAAATCTGACTTGCTATGGTGCTATTGATGAGATCATACAGTTAGATTATTATGGAAATTTGAAATTTGTTTTATTCAAATGTGCTTGGTTTAAAGTAGAACAAGATGATTATATATTGACATGAGTTAACTTAGATAGATTGATTTACCAAGATGATTATTTTTTTGGCTTCTCAAGTATAACAAGTGTTGTCCAAGATCACGTAGATAGAGATTGACACTTTGTTATAATGGTCCCTAAAAACTCATTTATTGCCTGTGAAGATTCCATTTTAGGAAATAATTATGATGATCCAAGTAATAATAGGTTGGACCAAATATTGGAATTTGAAGATAATTTTAATTTGTCAAGAGAAGGGGTTGAAGATACAACTATTGATAAGTCAATGAATGAACTATGTGCTATTGATAAGTCAATGAATGAACTATGTGTCCATACTAATGCAAATGAGGATGAAGATGATCAAGAAGGAGAAGGAGCTGGAGGAGAATCAAATGTTGATGATGATTATCTAGATTTCATGGGTTAATCTAAATTGATTTTCTTATAGTTATTGAGATAATTTTAATGTCTAACATAACATATGGTTGGAAATTTTCACTTTTTTTCATATTCTACATTTTTTAAATATTACATTTGTTTATGAAGTCATCATCACATTTCCTTAAATTATATTCTTTACGTATAATGACTTATATTTTTATATTATTGCACGAAATTAAGGCTACCAATGTTTCATATTGAGACATTTATAGTAAAGTTAAAGAAATCCTTAATTTGCAATGAAGTTTTGTTAAAAATTTAATGTTTGATAAAAAATATCTTTGCCTTTAATTTATTTGCTGTGTATGTGAAATTAATAATCTCTTGTTTCCCCGTAAAATTAAGTGCGATGCATAAAATCCCATTTCATCTTAATTCCATAGATACATGTGGCATATTATAGGTTTGAAGGGAAATTATGAACTTCATACGTAGGAACTAAATATTTTTTATTTATATAATATTAATATTGTGTTTTCATATTCATATATCCGATGAACAGCTACCATATCCTTTTTTTTTTTTTTTTTAAATGAAAAGCAACCACTATGCTAGCTCTTAATATTCTATAATTTGATATACAATACCCTTCTTAACATTTTCAATTTTGTTAGACTTTTGGTTTTTCTTTCTTCCAAAAGTTTTTTAATGCTCGTATTTTTTCACTAATTATACATTTTACTATTTTTATCATCTAGACCTTTTATTATTTAAATGACATACTTTTGTCTATAAAGTGATATTTGCATAAAAATTGCAAGTTTTACATATTTAATTAGCAATTATAAACTCTTGGCATGTAATGTTGTGTTTTTATAACTTGACGAATTATAACTTTATAATATGTTATAATGTTTTACATAAGATCAATAGTCATGTAAATTACAATATGCTATATACTTCTGGCTAGAATCATCATATTTTGTAAGGATCTCTTGTAAGGTAGAAATTATAGAATTTATATTTAGGAATATTATAAAAAATAGAAAAAAAAATATGTAGGAACACATGTGCTTGCACATGTAAATAGTTTTAGAATATTCTAGAATTTTCTAGTCTCTTTCTTATTAGGCCTTGATGTGGCTATATATACATGTATAGCTTATTCTAAAAGGAGGAAGAAAATATTATCTCAAAATTGTGTATTGGTTTTCTACATCTGGAATTCCAATTTCTACTTGTATTCGAGTAGATTTAGCTTGTATCAAAGCAAAACCAACTTGCATTCAAGTTGGATTAATTTTCGTATTCCACCACACTTCAATTGGTATCAGAGCTACATTCCACCCCAATGGCTGAAACAAATTTGGAAATTGAAGAAATGATCCAAGTAATACAACGGGTCTTCAAGGAGCACTGGGAAGAACAAGAAAAAAGATTAAAACCTTTACTAGAGACGATGGATAAACAACGTGAACGATTAGTAGAATTATTGCAACCTCAATCAAAGGTAAGTGAACCAAAATTAATTTCTCCAGTAGATAACTTTGAGGAAAATTGTTTGATACAAGAATTACCAACTGATTTTGTTCTTTATCTACGTAAAAACACACATGAGGAGCCACACCCAATTTCACCTGAAGTTATGAAAATCCCAAATTTAACCATCAGCAGCCCTTCACCATTGACAAAATCCATTTTGCAAACCCCTTTTGATTTACAAGAAACACCTTTCACACATGAAACCACCCAAAAAGCCCACCTCAAATTTCTACCATCGTTTTGCTTGACCACTCACCACACCTCTTCCTCACATGTTAATTACATCATCAACTTCGATACTTCATAATCTCTCTCTAAATCCATCTACTCCAACGGGTTTGTTTCCAGCAAATCCAATAGATTCGCCTCTAATTTCTCTTTTTCCCTAGATTCGTGTACTTCCCTTTTCAACACTATCAATAAAGTGTACACCCAAGATAAGGGTTCAAAATGTACTAGGTTTTATAAATTCATGTTAAAGCATGACAAATTCATTCACTCATTTGTTCTTAAGGCTTATATTGATGACTTGAAATTGGGCAAATTCTTTCTTGGGCTGAAATTTGGATTTTATGAGGTTCATGTGGGGAATACTTTGGTTCGAATGTATTGTTGCTATGGTGGTGAGATCGGAATTCTGCATGCAAGGAAGTTGTTTAATGTAATGCCAAAAACGAAGTCGGATTCTATCAAAGAGGTTTATTTTGGGAAAACTGGGAATTGGTGCGTGATGCAATTGTGGAATTTTGGAGGAAGGATTTCCATTGGGATGAGGTCGAAGCTCTTCAAGACCTTAGAAACGTATGATGCTTTGGCAAATGTGATGCCTGATATGCAAGCTATGATGATTGATGGGTTTGTATATACAGGGGCAATGGAAGTGCTTAACGGATTGAGAAAAGCTGATTCTACTAATCCTGGAGTTGCTGAACTCATTGAATACCTTGCTAAATAGGGCCAATCATTTATGAACCCAGCTTCTCAATCTCAGGATAAAACATATCTGAGCCAAGATACTGCATCTCAAGGTTCTATGACCCCATCCATGTCTAAAGAACCTAATGTTCCAAAGAAGGATGTGTAACAAGATATTTGTGGTTCAAATCCTGCACCAAAAGGCTTAAGTTCTAGAAATACTCAGGTTATAAAGAAAGGCAAGGCAATCTTAGATCTCGATGTTGATGACTCCATGGATGGGTCCAATCACAGGGATTTATGCTTGGTCAAGCTACCATGCTATGGAAGTACTTGTGTGGAAATAATATCTGGGCCTATAGTGTAGATGAATTAGAAGGTTTGAACAAAGATTTTAAGAAAATGTTGGGTGAGAATGTAATCCCCTTGATTTTACATAACTCGGTTATAATAAATATTATAAATAAAATGTAGAATCATAAAATAACTATAACAAAAATATCAAAAATCACTCCAAATTTTTCACGATTTAAATTTTTAACTATGAACAAATTAGAATAAAGAATCTTTATCACTAAGACTTTAAAAGTTCATAATAAAGAATAAAGAAAACTATTTAATATTTAAGAACCCAAGTTTTAATGTTAAAAAAATATTAAAACATTCGAGTTAAATAATTCTGAGTCTATAAAAACTAAAATTTTGATCTAATCTAGTAATTTATAATTGGTAAAAAGAACTAAGTTACAAATATAAAATTAAAATTAAATTTCTAATTTAGTGAAAAGTCTAGAATAAATTTATAAATAGAAATGAATTCATATGTAATTTCAAATCTTAAAAATTTATAATAAATTCGAATTAAGGGAAAAATAATTATTAATTTATCAAAATAACACCAAATAAAACTTTTAAACAAATAAAATAAATTTACGATAGCAGATATAAAAACTGAAAAGTAAAAGTATTAAACTAAAGATTCTATGTATACTATCATATTCAGAATATTTAATATCTTTAATATGTAAATTTTTATCCAAAAATATTATCAAATCAGTATTTATCATACGTGTCATTTAGATCCATAAAATTAATTTTTCTCACTCCTTACATATTTATTGGTTATAAATTTATCATGTTCTTTTTGTATTTGAATTTCCATATATCCTAACTCAATTGCATTTTTTTTTTATTTTTGCTTTATTTAGTTTTATATGATTTACTTTCATTTTGAACTCTACCGGACGCGATTAAGTTCCAACAAAAAGTGAAAAATCAAACACATATACACGTATCTTTAATAGAAATTCTATGTATACCATAGTGTTCAGAATATTTAATAACGCGAATATGAAACTTTTCATCTAAAAATATTACCGAATTAGTATTTAACATACGTATCACTTAAACCCCAAAAATTGATTTTTTTCGCAAGTTTATATTTTTACCCCCTCCTTACACTATTGTTGGTTATAAATTCATCATATTCTCTTTGTTTTAGTATTTCTATTCATCCTATCATCCTTATAATTTTTTTATTCGTTTTCCACGTTCTTTTCTCTCATTCATTCCAGTGTAAATGGAGAATGATTACAGTTGTAAAAATCCCGGCCGAAATTTGCATGCAATTTGCTCAAATAATTCACATTAAAGCCAACCATTCAACACATATGGGCTAATTAAAAGACACCAAATGCCCCTTGCATTAAATGAAAGAATACAAACTTAAAGCAAATTTTCCGAAATAATTGCAATTGTTTCCTTTGCGTGATTCACGGTTGTAACTGAAGACAACTTGTCACAAGTTGTTCAATTATTTTTTTAACTCACCGTGCAGCCTCTAGGAGATATTAATAGCCAATCAAGCTCGTAATGTTTGACAATTTGACAATTTGAGATCCAATAAAAAAACAACAAATAGCCACATAAGTAATAATTGTTGACTTAAAATTCTGGTTATCAAAAAGACACAAAATCTACTGTGAAGCCCCAGATTGCAAACGTAAACTATATTTCCAGTATCTTCCATATAGCTATCTAATACTTGTATAAATAATGGTAATGAGCAGACAAACAAGCTTCATAACTTCCCAAAAACTCAACTCATAAACTACTTATTCCCATCCACAAAAGCAAGTCAAATAACAAAACAAACAATTCCTTTTCTCCCACCAAGCCCCACCGTAAATTAACATCTATATATATATATATATATATATAAACCACTTTACCTCTCTATAATTTCACCATAAGCCATACCATGAAGACTCCAAATTACTAGACCAAATTCAAATAAATACTCCAAAGGATCAATTCTTTTTGAGGAAAAGTGTTGTCCACACTATCTTTATTCCACTAAGGTAATTCTTATCTTATATTGTATCTTATATTTCAACTACGTAGAAAACTAGGAAATTAATGCTTAGAAATTAGCTATGTATCACTATTTGTTTAGTTACTATATGAATATGTAGATGAGCATTTAATGAATTATTAAATTTGAGTAATACTTATTCTATGATAGAAATGTGTTGTACTTAGTATAGAACAACAAGAGCCATAAAAACCCCCATAGTATTAACATTTATAATACATAGAACTTGTCATGCATATACTAAGAACTATGACTGGTAAAGTAATTTTATAATGTAATGCATTAAGTAGAATTTAACTAACTAAAACCCTAACATACTTATGTGGTAGTTTTGGTTCTTATAGAAGTTTCTAAACTATCATGTAAGTTTCATAAACCAACCTATACTATATTTAGTAAAATATACCTATAACCTTACCTAGATAATAAAATCTAGCCTATATGACCATTAGGATACCTATAGGGAATTTTAATCTTATGAACATAAATGATATCATGATAAAAGAACATATCATTTAGATGCCATGGAGAAATGATATATGATTGAAATGAGAATAGAAGGATACATGCAACAAAATAAATCCTAAGATCTAAATCCCTAGAATATATGTTCATCTATGTGCATTTTGGAGCAAGTTATGAATAAATGATCCTTAAAAACTGTATGAGCTCCTAAGCTTATTAGAGGATAAATTTCACATATAATTGTTATATGTTTATTAATATATATATATTATTAAAATTTAATAAAATCTTAATTTACATATTGTGTATTTATATATATATATATATCTTATTTCATTGGCTTACAAATATGTTAAAGGAATTTTTTTTTAAAGGACTAGATACTAGAATGTGACCTTAAATAATAAAAATATTAACTTAAAAAGATAGATAAGATTGATTAACCAAGAAATAGTAAATAAAATTCTACTACCAAAAGATGTAAAACTTAAAGAACAAAGAAAACCCCTTAGATATAAATATAGATATCCAATTAAGATCAAGACAAGCAAAATAAAAATAAATATTAAATAATAATTGATTATCATAGGACCATTAAAGGACCAGTACAGATAATAGAAACTAAATTAAATATCAAGATAGGAGACTTAGATAATCATAAAAGTTTAGTTACGTTATTTATCTTATGATAATACATATTTTGGCTTAATAAGTGAGGATAAATTGTAAATAAAATAAATAGAACTAATATATCTTAAATGAATTATTTTACTAGGTCAAATCATATTGGATTGGTTAAATTAATTAAAATAGATTTAGTATTTGAATTAGGCGATTAGTTTCAATTAACTCAGCTTAGACTAATATACTAAGTAAAACCACAAAAAGAAAGGAGTACGTAATTTCTAAAATACGTCTAATTTAAAATTAGTGTAAATAATAGTATAAGTTATATTATAATTAAAATGGTGAATATATTATTTCAAATATCTTATTTTCGGAACTAATAGAAGAATAGATTAGTTAAATAATAAATATATGTTATTTCATTTTCATAGGAAAAATAGATCAATTCTCGAATTCCCAGTAGCATATTCCGATAGTTTAGCGAGGACCACAAGTGAGTAACTTTGACTTTATCATACTGTTTGTGCTTGTAATATAGTTGCATTTATAATAATAATATATTAAACTAATATGCATGTGGGGTTGGGTATACTGCATGATGTTTGGTGTATGCTTGATTGCCAAAATTATCTTATTATATAATACAAGTTTATTGTATGATAATTACTGTATGAGGCATGTCGATATTGTCTGTGAATTGTATGATCACCTTAAACCGGACTAAAAGCTTTTGATACCATAAAAGAAAATGATCATGCATTACATAATTTGCATAAATAACATTTGAGCAAGTGACAGCCTACTATGTGTTAGTATTTCGACCCTCTGATAATGCTTGGTTGACCTAGGCTAAAAGCTATTAGATCAACGCAAGGTTACCTTTGAGCTATCGGTACTATAGGAACTAAATGGTAAACGAAGGACGTGGCTTATAGTATCGCTTAGAAAGGACTAACACTTAGTGGAGTTTATAAGGCAGAAAACAAGAAATGAGAGATTTAAGATATGGTTAATTTAAAGAGATAATTAAATGAGTATGGTTGTATTCCTGTATGCCTAGTCTCTCCTGGATAGGTGGGCCATAGCAATGTGATCCTTCAACCCCGATGAGAGGGCGTAAATCTCCATCCTGCTCTGGATTCTAGATCATCCAAGGTTGTAATGTGCATATGATTGATTGTTGCATTGCATATGATTGATAATTATACTTGTTTGTTATTGGTTGATGTGTGGTCTAGTCAGGTTATCTTACTGACCCCGTGGTTCGCTCACCCCTCAACAGTTTTTGTGTAGGATCAATGCTAGCATGGATTGGGATAGGAATGTGTGAAGAGAGCTTCTCCAACAAACTCTATTGAAGATAAAAATATAGGATATTTTAAACTTAGAATGTAAATTAGATAAATTTTATAATAATTTGAAATTTGTAAGTCATAAGTGTGAAACCCTTTTTCACTATTTGGTAGGGGATACCGATTCTCTGCGATCTTGGTAGAAAGTGGATAATTGGATTCCATAGTTGAAATCCAGTAATATAATATATCATTTATATGAAACTCATTGATAAATAAATAGTCTTGTACACTCTGACTTATAAGACGGCTCTCATATTACGGGTGCACACGTAGTATGATAGCTTTAGATTAATCCTACTAGGCCCCCTTTCGAGGCATGACAGATAATGCTAAGTTCAGGGCATTATCTTTAAAAGAGATTCGAATAGCCAGTGATGGAACTAAAAAGATTTTGTTCTTGCTAGAGGATGGTTTGACAATAGAGACAATTGTTATACCTTGTGACAAAGGTCGAAATACTATGTGTGTTTCAAGTTAAGTGGGTTGTGCAATGAATTGTCAATTCTGTTACACTGGGCAGATGGGTTTGATCAAACACTTGACTACAGCTGAGATAGTAGAGCAGGCTGTATTTGCATGTTGCTTGTTTGCAGAGGAGGATGACTCCATTTCTAATGTTGTTTTTATGGGAATAGGAGAGCCTCTACAAAACATTGACAATGTCATAAAAGCTGTAGATATAATGGTGCATGAGCAAGGATTTCATTTTATTCCATGCAAGGTCATTGTCTCCACGGTTGGCCTTGTCCCTCAGCTCAAATGTTTTCTACATGAATCTAACTATGCCTTAGCTATCAGCTTAAATGCAACTATTGATGAGGCTCATGAAAGGTCTATTTCAACTTATATTTTACTTGGTCTACTAAAGAAGATTCAACGACAATGACTTGACTACGCCTGATCATATCATCATTTACTGTTGAAGCCAAGTCCATGTCAGGTTTTTTCCAAACCAGAAGGCGATGGGGAGCTGATGGTGCAAAGCTAGCTTTAAAATATGATCTTGCAATTCTTTCTGAAGAGAAACTGTTCCAAGATGTACCTACTGAGCTTATTCAACATGGAAGATTCTGGATGATAAAGCGTAGGATTATGACGGGAAAACTCTCAATGGACTCTGTCATTTAACATCTTAATGGTCTTGTCCACTTATGCCAGAAGAGATTGGAGTTTTATTTTAACCCTTGAGGACAAGGGTTTTTAAAGGGGTAGCAATTGTTGTAGGGTAGAAATTATAGAATTTATATTTAGGAATATTATAAAAAATAGAAAATAAAAAAATACATAGGAACACATGTGCTTGCACATGTAAATAGTTTTAGAATATTCTAGAGTTTTCTAGTCTCTTTCTTATTAGGCCTTGATGTGGCTATATAAACATGCATAGCTTATTCTAAAAAGAGGAAGAAAATATTATCTCAAAATTATGTATTGGTTTTCTGCATCCGGAATTTCAATTTTTACTTGTATTCGAGTAGTTTTGGCTTGTATCAAAGCAAAACCAACTTACATTCGAGTTGGATTAATTTTCGTACTCCACCACAGTTCAGGATCTAACTATTTAATATAACAAAAACAAAGAAATACAGAATTATTATTTAATTAATATTAAGTATTATAACCTAGTTTTTATGTAATGACACAAACCTTTTGACATGTTTTAAAATTGTAATCATTATTGGAATAGATGTAAGATTTCTTTTCTTTTCCCTTTTTTTCCCCCGAAAATTAACAAGATTTGTAAATATCTAATAATTTTTATGTTTAAAACAACAATCATTGGGGGAAAAGAAACTAAGAAACAGTATATACGAATTGTTACACATATAAAGGATTACATTACTTGTTGCCATGGATTTATTTGCCGCCAAGCAAATCGTGTAATTAGAATATCCGTGAAAATCGTGATATGGGCTACTCCACCCCTACTCTTTTCTCCTTTATCTTTGCTATTATTGCTAAGTTTCTTCTCCAACAATTAGATGATCCTCCACCTTCTTTATCAGTGAGTTACATCTTCCCTGTTTTTTTAATTATTTTCTCTCCTCGAACGTATCAGTGAGTTGTTGATTCCATATTCTTAAAGCTTTTTAGCATTATATTTAATTGATCACATTGAATATTTACTTGAAGTGTGTTGCTCGTTTTGTTTGGCAAAGATCAGATTGCTTTATCACTTTTCGCTCAACAAAATATTTATAACTAATAAATTTCATTTACTTTCCGGGTTGTTATTTTCCTTGCAGTTACTCATCGAATCCTGCTCCAGCAATTTTCCTCAACAAGGTAATTTTCACACCTACTTAGAGACTGTTTGATTTTATGTTGTAGTTGATTGGCATTTTTAAATTTACATTTTAAAAAAGCAAGTACTCTTATGTGATTTTCTCGGGCTATTTCCATAAAGAATTAATCTTCTGTTGTTACTTGTTAATAATAATTCAACATTGTCCGGAAAAAAAAATATATATAGTTCGTGATCACTTATGTCCATGTGACCACATTTCTATAATCTTATCATGTGATACCAGTATAGGCTATGAAACACCAATAAAATTGTACGTGTAATATGCAATTGTGGAGAATTTTTGTGAGATGTCTCATCAATTTATATTTTCATAAGTTAAATAATACATATAAAATGGATGTTTGCATTATATCTACAATAATGTGGATTTAAGAAATTAGGATGCTGTCTAGCCATTTTTGAAAAGTTGCTATATTTTGATACAAAATCTAAATAAATTTTATACAACATGGTTCCAAATTGAATATGACAGCACCTAAAAGCAAGTTAATATGAATGATTTTTATATTAGAAAGTTAATCTAACAAGTTATATTCCTATGTCATATATATGAGTGTATGTGCGTGTGTGTGTTTTTTAGAGATGAAGGGAACCCCATCACTTGCAAACAATATAAAGCCACAAGGGAAAGTGAAAGATCCTCATATAAGGGAAAAAAATGATAAGACTGGTAAGAATGTAGTCCATAAAATGCATAGAAGTCCCTTAAAGAAGACGGGTCTTGTGAAATCAACCCACTCAATCTATGAGGTACTAATCTCTACTAATAAGAGACATTTTTTTGAAAAAATGTGGAAGGTATTACCAAACTATCTTCCCAAACTGTACTCAAGAAAAGTGGTAATGCCAAATTTTCATAAAAGAAAATCAACACAAAATACTACTTTAGAAGATAGTGATTGAGAGTGGAATCCACAAGCTAAGGAAGGTAATTTTGATATGGAGTCTGAAAGTGAATCAATGGATAATGAAGATGTGAGAGGAATGATTGTTCGAGAAGAGTATGAAAGTGAACATGTATAAGGTGCAAATGAAGGTGAGTGCTGTATTTATGATTTTATTTATTTACTTACACTGAAAGAATACATAGCAGGCTTTATAAACATATATGTAGTAATTTTTTAAAAATGCATAGCAATTAATTTGTTTTAGGATCTTAAAAGAAAATTACAAGAGGTCCGTCTAAATATAAACATATTCATGCTCGTGGACTTGAAGAGCATGAGATTATAACTATCAACAAGAAAGGCAAACCAATCGATAATGGCAAAATATTTAACGAATTTAGCCATTTCCATGGATCCATAGCTCGTAACTCAAAGTTTGTTCCACCCACGTATAAAAGTTGGAACAAATTTCCACAAAAGGACAAGGATAAATTGTGGAAATATGTGAATGTAAGTTCACTTAGGTACCCTTGTTTGTCTATTTAAATTAATTACAAACTCACATGTAACTCATTATAAATTTATTGCAGGACAAATAAATTGTTCCAGAGGATGCTAAAAAATGGGTATTTAATAGCTACATGGAATAGCTGCATGGAGGGTATATAAAGTAAGAGTAAAAACGAGGTTTCTTACCAAGTATAAAAGCTTTGCAAAGATAGTATAGAATCGACCTCCTAATATCCCTTTAGACCATTTCACAAAATTGGTTCAATATTGGGAGAAAGAAGAAGTTAAGATAGAAATTTTTCTTATATGTATATTCAAATGTGATAGCTTAGTTTAGCAAGTAATTCATTTTGAACTTGTTTTTTCAAAATACAGGAAATTAGTATGAAAATAAGAAAAATCATCGGAACTTGAAAAGTGCCCATAGAGTTGGTCCAAGAAGTTTTGCACGGATCAAAGAAGAACTGGTAAGGTTTTTATACACACACTAATCTATATTAAATTTCATGCGATATTGATTGTATTCTTAGAGAATGTAAATATTGATTGTGTTAAACAATATAATCGTTCTAGGAACCTCATTTTATTGAATGTAAAATTGAAATTTTGAATATTGAATGAATGGAGAATCTAACATATCCTTTATAAGTAATGTTGAATGAGGCTTTCTATATAATAGTACCTAACCGTTAGATATCCATCCTTATTTTTTAATTGCTGTTCCTATTTTTTTTTTTTTTTTACATGTATGGTTGCTAGTTGTTTCTACTTTAATTATGGTCTCATACAAATGGGGGTATGCTAATTGTGATTGGGTTAAAAAATATGGAACCATAAGTAGGAAAAGATTAGATTACCAAACTAAAATATGGAAATTGAACATTTTTTGTCTTTATATTCGATGTTATTGTTTCTTAGCATAGTTTCTTGTAAAAACATAGATCATCAAATAATATTTATTATAGCATGTCAATTTGCACATGTAAGGTCAGCTTTTGACTAATTACAATTTAGTTTGATAAATATCTTTTATTTTTGTATTGGTAATTGTTGTTGAATACCACTAATGATATTTATGGGGTATGAAATGGCAATCTGGGAGAAAGAAAAAGATTAATGTATTGCCACTCAGCAATGGAGACTCATGAACATGACAGTTTTTTGGACTTCGCATTGAAATTGGCAATTGTAGGAAGGCATATGGCAACTTATAGTATACCTTGTGCTTTCATTTTATTAGAGTTTCAACATTTAGAAATTTATTCCTTCTTGATATTGGTGTAGCAAAATGGTTGATCATAGTCCACACCAGCATTATAATTTTTGAAGGCCTTTTGAGGAATAATTATATTTGTGTATATTTTAAGGAAATTTTTTTTTCCAATTTTTTTCAAACTTAATAATTTCAAAAGCTCACAATTATAAGTGGGTTTTTGATGTATTTGAATTGTAAGAGGTAGCCAATGGCTACTTCCATTTTGAAATGATGGCTTTATAATTAAGTACTATAACTTATGTATTTTTGTTTTCTTTCTTTCATTGCTTGTGTATTCAAATAGAGGAGATGGATTAAATGTTATTTTTTTTTGTCTTGATTATTAGATGGCCAATAAAAAGAATGAAGAGGAACTATTAAGTCTTGAGATGTTCCTCGAGGCTCGAAGACCAAGAGGAGGAGCAACATTTGATGAAGATACAACTGGAAAGATTGTAAGTAAAATCTAAAAAAATAATTTAGTATTTACTCTCAAGGATGGTGCTTCATGTTAAAGTCTTTTCTATCAATTTTTTTTAATTTTTTATTTTGAAAGGACTATTGTATTTTCTTTTTAATGCTTGTAATTTGAATCTTAGGTTTTTTATTTCTATATGTGTGGCACTAGATGTTTAAGTGAGCGGAGTCGGGCTAAATTAGCTACACGATTCACATATTTTAGTTTTGATTTACAAATATTTTTTTTGTTAAGTATATGGTTGGTGTAGTTATCATGAAACATGTTTTTGTTAATGATAGTGTTTCGATTGTGGAGAGGTTATTAATAAATATGGGAAATGGGAAACAACTAGAATTATTGATGACATTAATTATAAAAAATTAAGTCACTAAATGACATGCTAGTGTGGATGTTGCTCCCAATGACTTGTCCCACATCCTTGCTGGGGATTTGACTCCTTCTAACTTTTTGATTTTTATTTTTCAGTTGGCTGGTTTTTGCTTTTGCTTTTGCTTTTCCTTTTCTGCATAATTTAAACTTAATGCAGAACCTACACTTGGATAGTTTAGGAAAATCTACAATTCCCAAGTTAGTAGTGTTTTTGGTGCACCATCCTCCTTTAATCATGAGAAATGATTTACTCTATCACACAAAATGTATTATTTATATGTGAAATATAAATATTGATAAAATCTAATATTTTTTTTTCTTTAGGTACATAAAGTAATTTTATTTGTTTGTTGGTATATTTTCAATATATTATTGTAATTTTCACTTATTTTATCAAGAAAAAACATTAACCTTTTGCAAACATAGTTACGACTTTAAGAAATACAAGATAAAGCTTAAGAATTTCCAGAACATGAAAGAAGGTTTATTGAAGTAATGGGCGAGCATGGGGCGTCACATATGCATTTTTTTGGGAGAGGTGTTACAAAAAGAAGTTTAAAAGAAGGGAATGATAGTGGCATTAAAAAAAAAAATAACAAGGAGATGATATTAATGAGGAGAAGAATTTACAAGACAAACTTGAGAGGACGACATCGACCCTTAATCTTCTAATATAGAATAATCCAAACTTTGTTATTCCTTTAGAGTTGCTTGATCTTTTACAACCTCTTAGCTAACAAAAAGGTTCTACCAATTCAAGAAGCCATGAGTCTCAACAGGTATAGTTTACATATTTTATATAATTTTTATTACATAATATATGGTGCATCATGAGATATATGTAGATGATTTGTTCATGATAATAACCATGAAGTTAGTTGTTGCTTTATACATATTGTTATAAGAGATACTACACAAATCATGTAATAATATGAACTCTCATATTTGCAAGTATTTTATATCTTACAAACAATATTGATTTTATTAATTATCTATTGTTTAACTAAATGATTATTTGTGTTTAATATTTTTTGGAAAGTATTTTGCTATAGTTTATTCTTTTTCCCCCTCTTTTGTAGGACAATTCTCAAGATTAGGACATTAACGAAAGTTCCTAGGGATTTGAAGATATTAATGAAGAATTGATTCAAGATATAGATTAGCTTTAGATTTTCAATTTTATGTAGATTTAATTTCAATGGTGAACTTTATGATGATTTCTTTTTTATAGGAACAATGTGTAGATTTAAATTTCAACGATGACCTATATGATAATTTTATTTTTGTAGGAACAAGTCTAGGGTTGTAACTATTTTGATTCTAGTACCCTTTGTTTGATGTACTTATTTTTTGGCGTAACTATCAGCAATGTTTTAATTTATATTATGAATCTTCTCTATTATGTTAAATACAATAATTTAATGATCTGACATATAGGATTAAAAATCTAGACAATGTTGAAAAGAAAAGAAAAGGATACTTGTAGAATTAAAAATTGCATCAGCAGGAATGTTGTTGCTTACAATTAAAAATATTACCGATGCTTATACTCTAAAAATTGATGCAAGAACTAAAATATAGCATTGCATATAGTTATATTTAACCATTGCATAATTCTAGGCAATGTTACCTTTGATCAATTAGGGTGATGCATTAATAAAAAAATTAATGTTGCTTTATAATAAAAATTTCATTGCATTAATGCACTTCTAACTAGGTTAGGCAACATTTATATTGTGTCGCTTTAAGTAAATGTTCGTTGCCTTTCATTTTATGCAATGGACACTTTGTGCAATGGAAGAAATTTTGTTGCTTAAGTGTTTAGACAACAAATTTGAAGTAAACACAATTAATTTTGTTGATGCCTTAGGCTATTTTTGGCATAGTAGGTGTTAAGAAGACGGTAAAATAGTCACAAGAGTTTGATTGTTTATTAAATTGAATTGACTACTTCAAATTTTAGGCACTAAATTGAATTTTTGTGTAAATTTTAAATATCAAATTTGATAATCACTCGTATAAATACATAGATTGATATGGAAATTTATACGTAATGCCTTCGTTTATTAAATTTAAAGTTAATTTTTATCTCAGCTACAATATATTCTAGTGCATTCAAGAATGTCATCTTTATTCTCATGCTAAAATCGTTAAATAAGTTAATAAAAACATTGTATACCTAACTTATATATGTCATACATCGCTATCATTTTACACCATCTTTCTCAACCCATTGTAAATGTGATATAGTACAAGAAGAATGGATTAATGACCTCAGTTTCATATACTTTGTGATTTACCTAATATCTTATAATAAAGAGAAACAAAAATCGATACTTGTGCAAGTTGAAAGCTTTATGTCCTTGGTGGTAGAGGTGGTAGTTCTTGACACAATTTACCATAGGAATATGAAACTAACTCATAATTCCCATGGAAACATGATTTGATAATATTAGTAGATTGTTATTGAATTGACACATTAGCTAAAGAGTTGAGATAGGGAAAAACCCAATACGTCCAAGATGATCTAATATTAATCTCTTCTTAGAGGGTTACCTTAATGGGTTAGTGAATTGTGTTAATAGATTAAGATCATCGATGTGTTTAGTGAATGGCTTCCTTTTTTTGCAAATTTTATGGATCTATGTTGATCTTGAGTCGGTCAAATGATAGTTTTCGTGACAACAACTAGTGGGGATTGGCGATTCTATGAAATCCCCTTAGCTTTGTGTGGGAGACTTTAATGATAACTGTTCACCCATGAGAATGTTGGAGGAAATCCGAAGTGTCTAAAACTCATGGAACAATTAAATGATATGGTCTTCAATGCCAACTTGAACAATTTAGGCTAGCAAGGCCCCTGGTTTACTTGGTCAAATAAAAGAAGTGGAGGGAGATTGATCCTTGAACTGATAAATAGATCCATGGGCTCACAGAAGTGGATCAAAAAATTTCCTAAGATGCAAGTTATGCATAGTGAACTAGTGGGGTTTGATCATACGACCTTAGCAGTTGATACTCATTTCTCAGATATGAAAAGTAAGAAGAAAGTCAAGTTTGAACACATGTAGACTACTTCGGAAGATTATGCTGAAGTCATTAAAGAGGCATGGAGTACACCTCCAATAAGCCAATCCTATCCAATGGGACTCAGACTGGAGAAACGGAATAGTAAGTTGAAGAAATGAAGGAAAGAGGTTTTCCCCAAAAATATGAAGGAAATTAAAAGGATCTAGGATGAGCTTTATAAAAATCAAGCTAAAGGCTTGAATAGGAACAAATAGAATTGTGCTAGAAATGATGTTCTAGAATTTATTGGTTAAAGGAAGGAGATAGAAACACCAAATTCTTCCACCAATCCACTCAAATGCGCCGTTAGAGAAATAAGATTCTTAGAATCAAATATGATGAAGGTAAGTTGTTAGATAAAGAAGAACATCATGGAAACTTTTCAAAAGTTTTATAATAGTCTTTTTAAGTAAGACGGTGTGAGAAATTAGGGTAATGTCTTAGGCTTGGTACCAAAATTGGTTAACAATGATATGATAAATATATTGAGCAATTTGGTCTATCTTAAGGAAATCAAAATGGCTGCCTACCAACTAGGTGCACTTAAAGCACCTAAACTTGACGGGTTCTCGAGCATATTCTATTACATTATTGGCATGTTATAGGCAATAGTGTGGTCGAAATGGTGCTGTCGTTCTTCAAAACATATATGATTCCCTGATAGCTTAACCTGTCTGAAATCATTTCCATTCTTAAAGTTCCTTACCCTCAGGAAGTTATTCACTTATGTCTTATCAATCTGTGTGACTTTGTTTACAAAATCATTTCTAAAGTGCTTGTAAATCATCTAAAACCATTTCTAAATGATCTTGTCTCTGAAGCTTAGAGTGCTTTTGTATTAGGCCATGTCATACGTGATAACATTATCATTGCCCATAAAGCCTTCCATTTCCTTTGAACAAAGCATTCTAGCAGTAAATCTTATCGTGGCCTTTAAACAAATATGAACAAACCCTATGACCGTATTGAGCAGGATTTCTTGAAAGGTGTTTTCGTAAAGCTAGGCATTTGTGATACTTGGATTAAAGGGATGGTGAAATGTGTTACATCTGTTTCTTACCATTTTTTGATTAATAGTAAAACTATAGGATATGTAAGATCAATAAGAAGTCTAAGATAGGGCAACCCTTTATCTTCTTATCTACTCATTTTAGTTGCTAATGCTCTTTCAAGAATCATTAAGTTTATAGTGTAGGAGAATAGGTTACTTGGTTTGAAGTCAAGGAGAATTTATTTGGTGATTTCACACTTATTATTTGCTTACAACTGCTTATTCTTTATAGAAACTACTCCCATTAATGTCCAGGTATTGTAGAATATCATTCTAGAGTACTGTATAGCCTCTAGTCAAAAGGTTAACTTACTGTAGTGAAGTGTCTTCTTCTGCTAAAACAAACATAAAGCTATTAAGGAGGAGATCTTCAACACTTTAGAGATTCTTGCCACATAGAATCCAAGCAAATAGCTAGGATTATCCACTACATGGGGTAGGAACAAATCGGAAGCTCTCAGTTTTGTTAAAGATTAGATTCACCAAAAGCTTAAGAGTTGGAAGAAAAACCTTCTCATAAAGGTAGTTGCAGGTACCATTCACACTTATTCAATGAGCAGTTACAAATTTCCTAGGAAATGGTGCAAAGAAGCTAGTTTCTTAATTGTGCAATATTGGTGGGGCCAGACTAATGAAGAGGGGAAGGTAAATGACAAAAATGATACTTGAACTTTCAAAAAATATTTAATCAAATACTTGAATTTTCATTTTGAATAACTTGGTATTTAAATAAAGTTTTCATGGACTTTTTTTATATCTGAAGTATGGTTTTGATAATTTTAGTATTTAACAAAATTTTGTTTTTGCGAGCTTTTTTCATACTTGAAGTAAGTTCAATCATGTATGAAGAGAGTCCATGAGAACTTCGTTTAGGTATTAAAATTATCAAAACTAAATTTTAAGTACTTGATTGAACTTTTTGTGAAAGATCTGGTACCAAACAAACTTTAGGTACCTTATTGAACTTTTTGCGAAAGTTTAAACACTATTTTTGACATTAACCCAAGAAAGGGAAGATATATTGGTAGAGATGGGACAAAATCATGTGTCCCAAGTCTCTAAGGGGATTGGGTTTGAAAGATTGTAGGAATTTAATCTAGCAATGCTAATAAAGTTAACTTTGAGACTTCTATCCAACCCAAATGCTTTATGGGCCCGTGTGCTTAAGGGTATCTATTTCCTTACTCTTCAATTTTGTAGGTTGTTAGGGGCTTTAGAGATTACTGGGGGTAGGCTAGTATTTTGGAAGGTAAAGAACTATTTATTAAAGGGTGCACTATGGCAAGTAAGTGATGGGTACTCTATGGGTGCAATTTAAGGCAGATGGATCCTAGGTTTGGATTCAGGTCACCTTTCCATCTTGTCTACTTAGCTAGTGTTTTGCAAGATAAAGAACTTGTATGAATGGGGCACTATGGTATTTTGCCTCCTCCAGCACTTCAAAGTCTCGAATTTAATCCACTACCAATTGTGATCATGGAATGTTCTTGCCTTAAATAGAATTTTTGAGGCCAAAATGATTAGGGTTATCTTAAAAATCACCCTATCCTAACACTTCATAGAAAATAGGTTGATTTGGCCCTTTGAGAAAATAGATAAATGCTCAGTAAGGTTGGCTTACAACTTCATTAGAATTAGTTTTAGCCAACTGGCCTTTAGTGCTTCATCCTCACATCATATTAGCAAGGAGTTTTGAAGAGAAGTGTGACATTACCCATGCCTTCCCAAGATCAAGCATTTTGTTTGGTATGCAGCAAATAATGTTGTACCAACTGAAAGGAATCTAGCAAGGAAAAGAATCATTCGATCATCGAGCTATAATTTTTGTGGAGATGATGAAACGATTGAGCATCTCTTATCATGTTGCCCCTAGACTAAGTTAATTTCTTTTGCAATGTTGGGACTAAGAATTAATATTGAGAAAATTGCAACTTTGGATGAGTGGATGATGTCTTGCATTAATGGTGCCACAAAGAAGGAGTCTAATCTTCTTTTTGCTCAAATAAACATAGTTTTATGGTGCATTTGGAAAGGTAGATGCATAACTATTCATGAGAGGAAAAATCTAGTAGTTAATAGAGTCATCACATCTGCCTAACAAGCCTTGATGGAATTCGAATTAACACAATCCAAAGCCGTAGATAACCTATTACCAAGCTTACACTGTCCATTACTGTTAGCTCCATCCGTCATCTACAGGAAGGGTTATATACATGGTCAAGTTATGAATTTAATAGGTCGTCATGGAAAAGATATTAATAGGTTTACAAGCCACCAACAACATATTTATATGCATGATAAGGGAAAAAGTAGTTTTCAAAATAATTACTGTCCATGCAATGGGGAGGGGAGGGAGGGGATATGGGAATATCAAGCTTTCTCTTCATTCTTAATAATCAACGGGATCTCAATGGGACTTTCTCTTCTTACCTATGCATCCAATCCTCTATCATATTGGCCTTTTGCCTTTTCTACTACTGTTTACCTCATCAATTGTCTCCCTACACCAATTTTAAACCATCTCTCGCCATATCTCAAATTCTTTGGCAAATCCCTTAACTACTGCAAACTTCAAAGCTTTGGATGTCTTTGCTATCCTTGGCTTTGCCCATATACATCCCACATGCTAGTGATGTGCCCTAGGCTATGAGGATTCTATGTCATTTGAATATTTATCTTTGTAATATAAGTCAATTTTCTTTATCAATTTTATAATTGGCCTTCTTACTTTGATGAAATTTATTCCTTGAATAATTAGTTATTCCTTATGTTGTTAAAGTATGTGACTTTAATAGTAAAACCATAAGGCGAGAAATACCATTATTCTAAAGTATCACTGGTTATTCATTATATGGAATAATAATAAATTAAGACTAGCATATTGGTTGAATGATGATTATGTTTTACTAATCATGGATATAAGATATTGATTAACGCATGGATACATATAAAAGTATATTGTATTGGAATGACCAAACATGAGAATGCTATGTGGATCAATGCGATAAGTATTTCTCATTGTAGTATTGTTTTAGTCTTTTGACCTGATGACACCATGGATTCCTACATAACACATTCTATGTTTTGATTTAGATCTTCATTATCTTTAATCAGATAATTATAAGATTGTATAAGGACATGAAATGAATTATGTGGAGGAATATGAGTATTTGTGAAGGAATTTATTCCTCTCATTAATATGAGAGAGATATCTTTTAGGCCTCTTGATGAGTGAGACTAATAAATGCATATTCATGCTCAAATGAACTGATAAGGAGTTATCGGTGTCATTTGTTTAAGTTAGTTAGACTATGGATTTGACACATATGTGATTAAACAGTGTATTGATCCACACCTTATGTTTGAACATAAGATATCATGAGAAAAAGGGACTAAATAACTGACTATTAATAGGTAAAGTTGGATCACCGATCTTCACTTAATTTAGATAAGCATAATTTCTTACTAGAAACCAATTGTGTCTTGTGGGCCTAAAATTTTTAAGGCTTATTGCCAACAATAAGTGAACCTATAGGGTCACACACAAAGAACAAATCAATTGGATTATGGTTTACTTAAATAAGCTTATTGGGAATTATCTAATCATCTATTAATCTTAATAAGATTAAGATTAATAAATAATTATAAATTAATAAATAAAATTGTTATTTATAAAATATATGGCATGTGTCTTTTATATTAAAAAAATCCTAATTAGATTTGGGAAGATATTTTACAAGGCATGATGTCCCATATATATAACATGATAGGTCTCCCTTAGGGTCTACGATGCATTATCCTTATATCAGAATTTGTAGAGAAAGTCTGCAAAGAAAAGAAAAAAAATTGTGAGCGACCCTTTGTGAGATAATTCTTAAATACATAGGATTGTTTCAACGTGCTAGCAAGCGCATCAAATTCGGTTGGGAAAATTTGTTCGTGTAGATACCATAAAAGGAGCTTGCGTTATTGTAGCACCTTTAGATCTAAAAGATTAAAAGCTTTGAAAAGGTATAATCCCATCTGTTCTAATTCGGTTGAATTGCTTGGATCCGATTGGGGACTTAAGGATTAATTTAAAAAAAAAAAATTCCACTACCAGATCAGTTTTGATTTCTAAATTCCCAACACCATAAACTCAAGCCTTGTTCCTCTCCTTGCATCTTTGTCGGGTATTCTCCCACGTAAAGTGCCTATCTATGTCTTGAGCCATCTATAACCCATCTACACACTTCTCATCATGTTCACTTTATTGAGTCCATTTTTTCCTTTGCCACATCTTACATCTCTTTTCCTTGTATTGCTCCAACTACCATCACTGAGTCGTGCTCTATGACTTTACCAATCTTGAATACACCATCCTTGATTACCAACACTGCCTCTCCACCAAATCTACTGCTCCTATCGCCCTTAATCAACTCCAAGAGCCAACTCCAAACAATGTCACCCACTCACCCCTAAACTAGAGCTTAATTGCGACTTTAGAGAAATTGAGTGTGACTATGTCCGTAACCCACCACGCCCACCTACTCAAAATGATCTTAATTGACTACTTAATCTCTCAAACTCACCTCATGTCATAGTCACTCGTTCTAAACACAACATCTATAAACCAATTCAAAAACTTAACCTTATTGCCCAATTCGACCAACCTACCCTTGATCCCACCATTGTTACCCAAGCCCTCAAGGATGTTAAATGGTGATAAGCTATGCATGAAGAGTTTGATGCTTTACTCCATAATGGGACATGGGAACTAGTGCCATCTCATCCTACTCAAAACTTGGTTGATTGTAAGTGGATCTTTCTCACTAAATATTTACCTAATGGATCTATTGACAAGTACAAAGCTCGACTAGTTACTAAAGGCTTCCACCAACGCCCTGAAGTTAACTATTCTGAAGCCTTGAGTCCATGCATCTCCACTGTTCACCTTGTTCTTAGCCTTGCGGTTAGCCATTGTTGGTCACTTAGACAACTTGATGTCAACAATGCCTTCATTCAGGCACTCTCACTAATGATGTGTTTATGTCTCAACCTATAGGCTTTATTGATCATGACCATCCTCATCATGTTTTCAAGCTATGCAAGGCTATCTATGGCCACAAATAAGCTCCCCATGCATGGTATCATGAGTTGCGCTAATTTCTTGTCTAATCTAACTTCACCAATTCTGTTGTCGACACCTCCTTGATCATCTTCAACAACCGTTGCACCATCCTTTATCTTCTATTCTACGTCGACGGTATCATTATCACTGGAAATAATGATGAAGTTATATAGACCTTCATTCAATAAATTTCTCAACGCTTCTTTCTCAAGGACCTTGGCCCTCTAACATACTTCCTCGGAGTAGAAGTCACACCTCACAACAATGGTCTTTTCCTTAGTCAATGCAAGTATATTGTTGATCTCCCTAATAGAACTCACATGATCGAAGCCAAGCTTGCTCCCACACCACTAGCAACCAGCCCAATTCTCACTTTACAATCAGGTTTCCTCTATCTAATCTAAAAAAATATCAAAAAGTTGTTGGAAGTCTCTAGTACCTCTCCCTGACCTAACTAGATGTTTTTTATACATTGAATAAACTCTCATAATTTATGCATTAACTGATCTATGACCACCGAATATGAATAAGTGGCTATTGAGGTATCTTTGTGGCACCTTAGATCACGACATCGTACTTCATCGGACCTCCCCACTAGCACTTCATGCCTTTCTAGATGTTGATTGGGCGGGTAACAAAGATGACTTCACATCTACTAGTGCATACATAGTCTATTTGGGTCATAATCTTATTTCTTTAAGCTCGAAGAAATAACATACTATGGCTCGCTTTTCTACTGAAGTTGAATACCAATCAATGGCCTCCACTGCTATGGAAATTCGATGGATTTGCTCTCTCCTCATAGAACTAGGTGTCACACTTCCCAACAACCAGTTATTTATTGTGATAATGTTGGTGCAATAGATCTCTATTACAATCCGATCTTCCATTCACGCATGAAACATGTTGCTCTTGATTATCACTTTATCAGAGAACAAGTTCAAAATGGTGCGCTACGAGTGTTACACATCTCTGCAGCTGATTACTTGTCGATGCTCTTACCAAACCTCTTGTTCATCCTCAATTTGACTCTCTTAAGGCCAATATTGGACTTGCTCATGGCCATCCATCTTGCGGGCACATGATAAGGGTAAGTTTAAAAAGTCAAAGGAGAAAACGAAGGGATTTATCATGTCATTCATTTGCATTTATTAGTTTTCTATTTGAATTATCTGTAATTATGTTATTTATTTATATTTATCAGTTTCCTATTTCTATGCTTATGTAATTAGTATATATTCTAAACATAGCAATGAGAACACTGAGCAATAATTCTACTATTTCTCTTTTCTTAAAATTCTTTCCTTAT
Organism: Combretum micranthum; assembly: GCA_024138025.1. Taxonomy (NCBI): domain Eukaryota; kingdom Viridiplantae; phylum Streptophyta; class Magnoliopsida; order Myrtales; family Combretaceae; genus Combretum; species Combretum micranthum. The sequence continues at coordinate 379,164 of JAMXBD010000527.1, read as the reverse complement.
TTCATTCAATTTTTATGCTTGTGTTAGGGGTTTTCTTACATAAATTATTCATGTTCATCTCTTTTATTACCCTTTTTTTTTTTTTTGTTATTTGTTATTTTCGTTTGACTGTTTTCCATTGTTTGCCTGAATAGTCCATTGAAAATCATCAAGTGGATGATTTGGAGCAAGGGATATATTCTCAAAATTTTTATCGTCTTGCAATATTGTTGAAAAAGTTTGTAACGAAGTTTTGTTATCATGTAGGCATGTTCATTTAGAAAGGAAGTCACAAAGAGTTTCAATATTGGAAAGATAGTAAGGCATGTTTGTTATGAAAGTGAACATTGGTATTATTTTGGTTCTCATTATAGGGTGTTTTAGATATGGTGGGATTTTGGCATGTAAGCGTGTGCAAGATACATGAAGGTGGATATTCAAAGTGTCCCAATATAATGTGAATTTTGAAGGAATTTATTCCAAAGTAAGCGATTGTTGAATATAGCTTGAATTTTTGGATGTTAATAAAACCCACATTGAGCCCCTATGTAATTAATTGACAATTGAGTGGCTAAATTGCAGTTCACCAAATCATCTAAGTGTCGGTTTCCTTTAGAACTATAGCTACCTTAATGAGCACTTCTTTGAATTTGTGGATTATGTTGTATGCATATCTTTCTTTAACTTTCATTTCCTATTTAAAAGTTACATATTTTGTTTACCTATTCCATATTTCCGCTAGGACTTTTATTTATATGCTTAGGATATAATACCACCTATAGGGGTAAAAGGGTCATTAAAGCACACCGGCAAGTACACTATATCATGTAATGAGCAACAACATAAATGCAAAAAGCTATTTGTAATTGGCACAAGCAGTAATTATATAATTAAATTACTTACAAGCAATAAATGTGAAAATACTTAAAGATTGTAATAAATTTCAAGTGGGAGCTTGCATTTTGAATAGACTCTTAGAATGTATCATTAGTGAACAAATATAAATAAAACAAAAAGTACATAATATGGAAATTATTTACCATCGTAAACATGTGTAGTTTTAGTTTTTCTCCACCATTTCTAGAAGCCTTCCCTAATTCAAAATGGCTAACTTTCATTAGTTTACTTTTCAAAGAAGATTACAATCAACAAATAATAGAGTCTAGCTTACATATCTATTGGAATTTTGAATAAAAACACATAAACATAAAAAAAAAAATTGTAAATAAAGATTAAGGTTTTAAAATACGTATAAGGACTATGAAAGAGAGAAGTTTAGATGTTTGATTTTAAATTTGTTTCTAGACTTTTCTTGGAGTTTTATCAGCAAAACCCAACTAATGAGTGTATTAATAAAAGATAATATAATATTTTGAAGAAATCGGGCATATCAATTGCTTTACTATTGACTTAAACCAAGCGCCTAGACCAGAGATGAATCTTTTACTATGATTTTGGGATTGAGTCTTGGTCACAGTTCATTTTAAGAAATGGGATATTTTTGTAGTTCTACATATACAGTGTGATGGTTATTTAACTTATTTTACTGCTCATTTGTATTTTCTCATAACTATGAGTAGAGGTTGGCATGGGTCGGGTTGGTTCGGGACCCGAACTGAAACTGGAATCGTTAGAACCGGGGCAGTTCACGATTCCATGGAACCGCTGGTTATGGCGGTTCCGGTTTTGGTTCAATGCGAACCGTGAACCAGTTTTTTATTATAAATTAATCAAAAAATGAAAAAAAAACCCTAAAATCAACAAAAGCAATTACAACTTATTTATACCCAAAATAAACATTTAAAATTTTTTCAAATAAAATATAATGGTTAGCAAATGATAAACACAATTAAATATAAGAAAATATATCCTTCTTGAAACAAAAAGAGCACACAAATAAATAAATATGTAAATTAATAACGTTAAAAAAAATTATCAATCCAAAATTGCTAACACTTGTCTAATTCATGATTGCAATAAGCACAGAAGGAGAAAAGCATAATCCATTAATCAAAATAACAAAGGAAAAAAAATTAGAGTTTGTTAATAATTTAGACTTTCGAATCCTTTTATTCATATCAATGTATTGAATTGCTGGTGTGGCAGCATTTTTGGTGTGAATTGAATTACATTGGTCTGATGGACGTGTGGGTGAACAGAGGCCCATGCAAACAAATAAAATATTTTATTGTTTTCTTTTTTTAATTTCTGGACGAGCCAGGTCGGAACCGCCGCTTCCTAGTCCAGAATAGCGGTTCCTGACCCGGTAGAATTGTCGGTTCTTTTTGGATGAATCGCTAGGACCCGCCGGTTCCGGGAGGTCCTCCGGTGGTTTATAACTGTCCTCGACGAGGCAGTTCTCGGTACAGAACTGCTGAGGACCATTCGGAACGGTTCACAGTTCAGAACCGCCCCGTGCCGATATCTAACTATAAGTGATTTTCTCACATATATGCTTTTGTTATTTATTATTTTAAGTGATTCAATATTATCTATTTTCTGTTTCCTATTTTGATAGTATGATTCATAATTGAACCATGTTTACAACAACATATCTATATATATGCATATATGTATAAATATATAATTATACTTACAAAAGAAAATTACATTGCAAGGTACGGACATGTATAGGTTAGTTTAAATAAGAGACTTAGTGTTTAGTATATTTCAAAAAAGGAATAAATGCTGTGTTATGTACGTTGAATAAGGGAATGCTAACTACTTTATGATGATGAAGCTGAAAAAATGATAGTATGGTATGTCAATTTCACAATCTCCAGACATAGTCAAGTTTATTAATTAAATTAAATCTAAATAAAATAAATCACAACAAAATAATTTAAAGAAAGAAAATAAATATATTGCAAAAAAAAAAAAAAGAAAAAAGAAAAAAATTGAAAAAAGAATGGTCCATTTAGCCACCCCAAGTGGTGTTGTGCAGTTGACCACTATTAATGGTGGGTAGATGACGAAAAAAATGCAGAAGGTTGTGACCATTTGTTATAATGTAGCTAACCTAGTTATTATATTAATGTTAATTCTTATTAATTTATTTGATTTATATTTATTTGAATAATACGCCATCTGTAACATTACAAGTTACGTTATTGTATTTCAAATGAAATCATAATAGAGTAATTATCAATTTCTTATTTAACCCACATACCATGAAGAGTTGCTATATGATATAGGTATCGAATGTTAAATTTAGCCCCAAAGGATAGGTAAGAATATGATCCTAAAACCAAAGTTGCTATTTTGTTCGTTTATTTAAATGTGAAAACACATATGCCCTTATATGTGTAACGCATATTTCAAAATTGTTGTGAGATTTAAAATCATTGGTTTATTCCAGTGAATTACTAAAAAACCAGTTCCATGCCAGGGACTAGAAGCATCAGAGAATTAGCGGAAACAAAATGGAATACAAGTGCTAGTCATTTTCCATAAAGCTAATGGGGCATATGGGATGCGCTATTTTATACAGAGAACTCCATTATGAAGAATAGATTATATTCCATCATTCCATGTTCCGATTTTTGTGTTAGTTGGAAGTAGCAGCCTCCATGCTAATTGATACGACCACATATACTCTAATAAATACAGAAATGGAAATTAAAGTTATTCTATATACTAATGATTTTGATTCTATAATCCCACCAAACTAAATGTTTGAGATCAATTTAATTTAATCTCAATCATTGGTCACTATATATTATCTCACACCAACTAATGAATAATAAGATTATATAAATGAATCACGCACTTGGTCTACATTATTATTGAAATGTTGTAATCAATATGACTTATAATTTATGTATTACTGTAGGGCTGCAAACGAGCTGAACTATTCACGAGCTATTCAAGCTCAGGTCGTTTAGCTAAACGAGCCTAGCTCGATCTCCAACTTAGGCTCGTTTAGCTAAACGAGCTAAGCCTGAGTTTGTCCTCAGGCTCGTGAGTTAGCTCATGAATAGACTCGTTAAGGACCGGTAAACCAAGCTCGTGAACATGCTCATTTAATATATATATATATATATATTGATATTATATTATTAATATATATTATATATAATTATTTATATTAATTTAATATTATAAATATATTTTAAAAAATAATTACATATGCTAAATGAGCTGAGTTTAAGCTTGTTTAACTAAACGAGCCTAAGTTCGAACTTGGCGTGGAGCTCGAGCCCGAGCCCGAGCTTGCATATTTTAGGTTCGTTAGAAGCCTAGCTCAGCTCAAGCCAGTTGAAAAAATAAACAAGTAGAGCTTGAACCGACAAAAGCACTGCTCATTTGCACCCCTATGTGGTAGTTAGGGAATTTTAAATTTGTGCCCTTAAAATTTTAAATTGAGGCTTCATTATATGTTTAGTTACGAAGAAGCACGTCTTACATGGTGAATGGTAAGAACCGTTCTTATGGTTAAAAATAAATTTGGTACGGCAAAGAATATCTTGGGCCTTTTTACGGAAAACTGGTTAGTTAACAAAACCATACAAATTTCTTAATATTATTGATCTTGCAGATTTGTTAGTTAACCAGTGATGCTTTGGGTAGAACACCTACCACGAGTCAACCCAATATTGGTTGCACTTTTCAATTATACATTTATGTACATATAATAAAGATTTAAGGAGGACCATTGATATCCGAATCCACTAAAGATCAAGTATAGAAAATGAAGAAAGCTATGTTCCTTTTATTCTTTTGATTTTTTGAGGGTGGGGCCAGGAATGCTTGGGTTTCTCCTTATGCCCAAAGACGATGGTGAAGAATCTCTTTCCCCTCCTTTCCCGGCTTTTTCCTTTTAGGGTGCACATTCCTTGTATGCTTTTTGGGGGAAAAAAAGTAAAATAATTTGTACAACTATGATTTGCCAAGACAACTTGTACACATTATAATATTAATACTCTACCTTGGTCCTTCACTCGGATGATATATGAATTAATTGGATAAAATAAATTATACCTGTGATGCCCAAAAAGGTTAAGGCGTCTACAGTTGAATTAAGCATAATACTTGTGCAATATGCATAATGCTTCCATTATTCAAGTAACTTTTTGACCAATTTTAATTTATAAAATCCTTTATTTAAAATTTTTATAAACAATTTATAATGTTGTAGAAAATAAAGATTCGCAATTGATTTCCCGTAGCAACTCAAATGAGTAGACTATCTAACTTAATCATGCTATATAGAAGTATATCACATATCTCGAACATAAAACAATAAAGCCATACAACCCAATCATCCATATAATACTCATGTAATTGTAATACCAAAATAGTGAAGCTGTATAACAAGTCTGTCATTAGTACAACATGTAAGTCCCAACAAACATGAATCTCTTAGTAAACAACAAAATAACAGTCCATGCATCTAATCACCCAACTTGTCCAACAACTCATCTATATTGGACCCATATTCTAGATAGTCATAGCAATCCTCATCACAGTTATCATCACTTGAAAAAGATAAGAAATGAGTTGAAGTCTAGTATGATAAAATACAAGCATACATGATATTGCCACACATACCTAGTATAAATGCAAATACAACAACGAACAGGTTAGACATATAATCTAGGTGTAGCAACCAATAGTGACGTGTTTAGACTGCAATTACATGCTAGGGATTTAGAGGCTTCGGATAGCAGCAATTACTCATTAATAAACATTGGTTTCAACCTTTATCCCCTAAAATGATCTCAGAAATAGTCTTGTCTTGGGGTCATAACCATTATTTAGTCCTTAACCTCTTTAGTCCATCACATTGTGTAGTTCAATGGTCCCATAACCCTAAAAGACACGATGCAATTTCACTTGAATTAGGTAAAGGATTTCTTTTATTAGGTTTCTTTCCTTTTTTTTTTTGAAAAAGTATATTTTAGCATTTGCCTACTTTTTTATTTGACTAGTCACACACACAAACACACAATATTTTATCTTTCTAAGTAAATAGTGTTTTCAAACACTTACAAAAATATAACTTTTGCCAAATCTATTTTGTTTTATGTGGGCATATGTCAACTTCGAATTCATTTGCAATTATTAACTTAACAAAATGATAGTATTAAATATATTGATTTACACAATATAAAATATTTTTAATATTTTTAATGATATAATAGAAGAAAAATTAATAGAGTAAAAAAAAAATAGTAAAAAGGAATATAAAGGTGGCAAGTAAGTATTAGGTCTATCCTTACCATCTTATTAGTTCTAACACCAATTGGAACTTAATACATACAAAACATAAATAGATTATCTAACATATTTAATGTATTTCCTATTATATTAAGATTTTGATAACATTAAGAATTCAAATTGAGAGAGAGAGAGAGATAAGGTGAAGTTTTGAAAATTAAAAGTGTATTTTTTAAAATTATTATCTTAATAAAAAGACGAGCTTTTGTTTTTTTTTCAAATAAAAACTTCTGGCAACTCACTTGAACATATTATAGCTACACATTTGTGTAAAAATAATTTAAATCAAATTGTTGTTGGGAGAGGATAAAGCAATGCTTGCATATAAAGGCATGGCATTGTTGTACATATCATTATAGTTTTAAATTATAGTTTTTGTTAGACTCTAAAATAATAAGCATCAGTTTACCCTAATGTTAAGAATGTTAAAGGTAAAAAGACATCCGAGAAGGAACTTTAGAAAGTGTATTGGAATAACAACCAAAGAAAAGACAATCCAATAGGAATTCTAGAAGGTATCGTTTATCAAAAGCAATCATGAGTTCATCTCAAAATAATCAAAATGTGAATCAAATCATCATTAAACAAGTTTTCAAGTCCCAACTCCAAAAGGTGAATACATTTGGGTAATGTACTTATATGTTCCACAAACTAGGAATATAATCTATGGGGATTTAAGGCCATGTCATCTAGTTCTTTTAAGTTTGGTTTCTATGAAGACTTTATTAAGATTTAATTTATCACATGCTGTTGCAACCATGAAGAATTTTGAATGTTTAAAATTATAAAAACAGGCATTATATGTTTTTGTTTATTCAAGGAGAGCATTTCAAATCTTTGAAGAAATTCAACAAGCAACTAACGAACACAAATGGGGAGTCATACAATTCAAATTTGATCGGTTATGAAATGGACTTCAGCTACAAAATGACTATTTTTTTGAAATTTAATTTCAATCTAGAAGTTACAAAATGTTGGAGATTGAAGCTTAAAAATTCGGACTTTTCAAGACGTGGTGATAATGATAAGATAATGAAACGAAATTAAGAGAGAGAGAGAGAGAGAGAGAGAGAGAGAGAGAGAGAGAGAGAGAGAGAGAGAGAGAGAGAGAGAGAGAGAGAGAGAGAGAAGTTACTGAATTTTCCTTATGTGAACTTTTGAGCTGATCGTGTGCAACTACAACTTGCTGCAACCATCTAAACTATGCTTCTTTTTTTATATTAAGGAGGAACCATATGATGTCGTTCAATTTGGTTTGCATTACAAGTAGAAGTTTTATAGTCAATGTTAGCCCAAGGCAAAGCTAGGGAGGCTAAGTAAAGTTGAATTATATTACTTGGTAATGAAGTTTTTGTGGATTAATTGAACATACCTATGCGGACAATGAGGTATCTGACTTGGAGTTGGAAGAGTGGACGTAAGCACAAGACCGAACAACATTATATCATTGTCTTAGCTTTTTTTTCCCTTACTCTCCTTTATATTTTTTTTTGCATATATTGTTGTTTGCTTTAAGTTTTATATTACACATAATTTTCACATTAAAATTGTTAAAGTAATTAAAAGGGAATTTCGGTTTTAATCTTAAATTTTTTATATTTCATCCTCCTTCTTGGTTACATATTTGGGACCAATAGTTTTAGTTTGATTAAATTATTTGAAATCAATGAAAAAAAGGATTAAATTGTATAATTACCTACAAATCGCCTCTTGGTTAAATTTATGGTTAATTATGATATGAATGATCCTATTGACGAGATCATATAAGTATATGATGTATATGAGTATATTTACTTATTGAGAAATTCTAGTGTCCTATTACTATCCAACAGCTCACACTATATCCAACAATGATCGAACTACTAAAATAGTCAATATTTCAATTATTATATTTATTTTAACAGTTAGATAGTTATCTACATGATCATGCTACATTAATTGATGTTAATATAGCTCAAGCTACTTCAGAAAGTTGTAATTAATGAAAACTTTCGGTTGGCCCTTCGGCTCATTTAGGGTCATTTCAATGTTAATCCCACGACGTGGGCCACTTGCGATCCGAATTAGAACATGGGACCTGCCCTCAATCAGAAAAAGAGACGGCTCGAAAGTCGCCCAACAGTAGTAGATTTATTTACTTAATTATTTTTTCTCCGTATAAAAAATGAAGGAAGATTTCACTAAAATGGGGCACAATGGTGTGAATTGCTCAGAACTACATATTTAAATTTTTAAATAACATATGCTCTTGTCAATACAAATGTTCATGATTTGGTTTGGGTTAAAAGATTGAACCAGATTAAATTGTATTTGAAATAATTGAGTTTATAATTTTTATGAATAGAATTGTTAAGGTTAGCACCATAACCATATAATCTGGAAGCTAAAGCTTATAGATATAGTGTATGCTATTATATTTATTATTTAACAAGAATCAACTCATTAAGGTTATAAATCATAAAGTCGAATAATTTTAAATACGGTTTAATTTGATTTTATTTGACTTAAACAATTTAAGAAAAACCTAGTTATTTTGATCATATATCATAATTTACAATACATATCTACCACCATAATGTTTTTTGTTGTACATCCGATGCATATATAAATAAAAAAAAGATTTAAAAAACATAATCTTAAAACTTATATGTATACACAAATAAAAACAAAAATTATGGATAATAACTCCCCATAAACTAGTTCATCTTGTTACTGAAATTTATCTTTAAATCCTTTTAGATTATTCACATAACATAATAAGCAAATTGAGAGGAGAAAATGAGTATATATTTATAGAATGTTGAAATTTAGAATATAGGGAGGGCTAAGTGATGATAATGAGACATAATGAGAGTATGAGGAATCAAAACTCAAGTGAGAGATGATAATGAACTTGGTGAAGTCATGAATTGAGAGTGAAAGTCTAATTTGACATAAAAGATAGTTTGCATGAGAGTAAAATTAAGAAACATAGGCAATGGGGAATGGGTTGTTAAGTTGAGTTTCTCTTTCCTTGTCTTTTATCAAAGTTATGATTTGGGTTTATTTGTGGGTAATTGAAAAATGAAAGATGCCATTTCTGTTTCTTTAAGTAAGGAGAACTTTGGTTTGATTTGACTTTCCAAATCAAATTGCAAATTATTTGTGCTCTCTTCAAACCAATTGTAGATTGAATAAAAAATTAAAAAGAACCATATTTTGTGGCATCATTCAATTCTATAAATAATTCTAGATTTTCAATTGCTCATGGTAGTTTCTTTACACAATTCAATCACTTGTTAAATTTTTATTCTCTTATTTATAACCACTTGGTATTCCATAATGTTTCACATTATTCTTATCTGTGTGTGTGTGTATATATATACATATAGGGTAAATTACAACAGAAGGTCATAACGTTTATGGGTGAGTCCAATTGAGGTCACAAAGTTTTGAGTGGATTATTTGAGGTCACAAAGTTTAGCAAAGCTTGAGGTTATCATATTTAGCAAAATGTGTCAATTGAGGTCACCATTGATATATATCATAAGATGGCGGATCTTCTGATTTTTAATTAAATTTTTCTCATATTGACATGTATTATTAGTGACCTCAATTGATTCACTTTCCTAAATATTGTGACCTCAAATGAACCATTCAAACTGTTGTAAATGATGAGCAAAACTTCAAATATGCATACCCATGCCCAGATGAACTTTATATGCAAGGGTTTGAGATTTCGTCAAATAATTAATTCTATTTCTAGAAATTGCATTTTAATTTGAGTTTCATGGAATTGGAATTGAAATGAAATAGTGCAATCATGCATTCTTATTTAGATTCTTAAAATAATTCTACTTGATTTTACATTAGTTTTTTCAAATGACATGCAATCGCTCATTCACTTGTCACTATGCCTACTTTCTTTTTCTTTTTTTTCCCTAGCAAAATAACATATTCATTAAAATCTTACTTACATGAAATTGAGTACAAACATTATAAAATATCCAGCTATTTTTCATGTAAACAAAATCTAAATTAACTTCAGAGGTAAGAATTTGGTAGATGGCTAAAAATCATAAGGATACATTCTCCTCCTAAATGTGGAAGAAACATAATCTATTGCAACATTTATAGTTTCTATATTAAATTGAAAGGAAAAGGATCCCCTTTACAATAATTTAATTAGATTTTGAACCAATGCAAAAAAAGGAAGAGAAGCCTAATGAAGTTGATGAGGTTTATGAGAAATGGCTAAGACAAGTGACTTGCAATTTGAAGCAAAAACTATGTAGACCAATCGATCTACAACACTACTTTAATGGCTAAAGCTAAAGCACAAATCTTAGCATCCATTACACTCGGTACAATAATTAAATCAGCCTGACTTAGAATTAAATCACCTGGTCTACTCCTCACCACCATTGAAATTTTTACTTCTTCCTTTAATCTAACCCAAGATTCATTCATGGGAAAAAATATTACACCATTCCTATTGAAAATCGATCTAACATCAAGCTATATATTAGTAGAATTAGACAATGTAAGTTATCCTTCCTACTAATATCTCTTCGACAAAAAGATAAAGAGCCTATCATACATATAGCCACCCTTTTTATCTTCTTTATAACGTTACACAGACACAAGTTTACAATTCTATTTTCATCCATACTGCTCAAATCATTGTACACACTATCTTGATCATTAGAGCACATGACACTAAAGCAACAACTCTTCTCTATCTTAACCATTCTTTTAATAGCTTTTAACATAAAGGTCACTTCTTTCTTGCTCTATCCTTGTCTATCATCGATTTAGGACACAAATTTCTATGCCCATATAGCATACCACACCGCTCTCTCTAATCTATATAATCTTTCATACCATTTATGTTTTCTTAAACTTCTCTGCATATTTTGCCCACCATATACTCAACATACCAATCTCTCATCCAAATTGGCTAATCCAAGCACCTATTGTCCTTGAGTAATAAAGAAGAGTATATTTGATGGATTCCAATTTAGAGCAAAAAAGACATGAAGTAGACACATGTACTCTTCTTTTTAAACAAAGATTTCATGGTTAGTGAAGTATTTGATAGAGCATGCTAGAAAAATGGCATATCTTGGGTAACATCTCTTTATCAACAACAAAAGATGTGGAGGACTTATCCTGGCTGAATACTTCTCTTTATGCTTACAAGTGATGATAAACTAACAATATAAGTACCTCTCTTGTTAGAAGGCCATACAAGTGTATTCTCTCATGCATTAGGCAACAAAGGCATACTTACATTCTTACTCTAACAATAAGTATCTTATACTTTACAAGTTCTAACACAAATTATCTTTATTTTTCAAATTACACACTGACAATTGTAAATCAAAAAAGAGCTCCAATTTTCCAAGTATAAACCTTCCAATGATGGCATTCACCTATCTCTACCCACAAATTCCTTCCTTCTATCCTCAATCTACTACAAGGCTCCTCCATACAAAATATCTCAACCCTCTAAAATTCTATTATAGACCCACGAACTCGACTTCCTTTAGCAACAAATCTAATTTCTATAGTAGGATTGTAAAGTTCTTATAATATTTTAGCTCATAGTATAATAGGATTCCAATATAGTTTCCACACTAACTTAGTAAAAAGACTGAGATTTAAAAGGTATAGATCTTTACACTCCATTCCTCCTATATCTTTAGCTTTAGTTAAATTTAAATAGTTCACCCAATGTATTTTGTCTTCTCTCTTCCTTTGCTTGCTCCAACAAATGGTTATTAATGAATTGACTTGATTACAACATTTTGATAGAAACTTAAAAATTCCTATTGAGTTGGTTAGTATAGTAAAAGAAATTGAATTAATTAACATCTCACATCATGTTTTAGTCTATGACTATATCCAACCTTATAAATTCTAAAGAATCTTTTGGACAAAATTCAATGCTTCACATTTAGATTTTCTCATGGAATAGGTAAACCTAAATATTTCGCAGTATTAAGGGTACCTAGAATGCTCAACATTCTACTAAGCCGAACCTTGCACTTTGATGTATTTATGCTATAAAAGATAGTCAACTTACTAAAATTAACATATTTTTTGCGTGTAAAACAATAATCAACAAATATCTTCTTTAAACACCTAACACTGCCCCTTTTGCTTCAACAAAAAATAATGAGCTATCTGCAAATAATAAATGAGTCAATATAGGACAATAGTAATTGACTCTAATTCCTAATAAAGACCCATTTTCACATATCACCTTTGTATGGACAAACCAATTGTTGGCTTTAGAATGGCAACTCTAATATTAACATTCCATCAAAGAAGAAAAACCTTCACCATCATTGCAATTATTTACTTCAACAATAGGAACATCGTACAATTCAAATGATCCGTTCAACAATCACACTTTTTTTTTTCTTCAAAACTATTTTCTCCACATACACCTTCACAACATCAACATTTTCCTGAACATGAGACTCTATTTTAAATTTTTTATATGTACCCACAATCTATTAATCTATGTGCCATTTGATTGATAAATTACTAAATGCCTTTGCTAAAGCTAAGCTCGACACTAGCTTTAAAATTGAAGACGGACACAACTTCCTTTTTTAATCACACTTTTTCTGCTATACCTTCATCATCTAATGGTAAATAAATAGAATATGTCTTCTTTTCTGGTTTCAAGCACTCAACATCTTGATTTTTATATTTTTGTATAAGATTACACTTAGCATCATTCCCCTTAGAAATGTGTAATATCCATATGATCCTGTTTTCTAATTTAGTCAAAAAATTAAGATGGATAGAGTTAAACTTATCAATAAGTGATGATCCTTAAGTTTATGATAAGATTTTAATTGGAAAATGTGCCTTCAAATGAAGGCAATTATTAGATTTCAAAGATAAAAATGTAAATGTAAATATATTTAAGTTCAGAAGTGAAAGGGAAGATTGATGAAGTCTTTATGTTGTGGTGTGGGCAATAAGTGTTCAAAAATTTGTTTTTGAGATAAATTAGTAGAATTTGAGTTTTCAATGGGAACCTATTGCTTGTCTACCCTCTTTTCATTCCTTCCCCTCACCCATTACCTTCACTTAGATCATCCTTTCACATCTTCCTTAAATCCCCTTCCACTTGACTACCACCTACCTCATTTACCTTATTAGCTAATATCCGTTCTTACCATTCTTCTCATCCCCTTGTTGTCATTTCCTTTATCCTATTCCTTATTTCTACCTCTAGTATCCGTATAAGCCTCAAATCTTGAGTCGGGAATGCCTTCATATGTGGGCCAAAATACTTTCACCACTTTAAGACAAACCACACCCCTTACCAACATGATCCAATCTCCTACACATAGAACAAAATTCCTAAAGTTTTCATATTTAAGTTACACTCAATATTTACTTCCATCTCTCCTTTTCACTTAAGCACCATTTTTCAAAGGATTATGACAAAACACCTTAACCAATACTCTACAAAAACTTATAGCACCATTAGCATGCCTAATAAGATCCATTCCCACAACTAAACCAGTTACTGCATGCAATTCATTAGCCTTATTGGTAGATAATAATCTAGTTGCAGTCCATGGATTTGAATCCATAATGTTACACTATCTAGCATAATATCCTCTACTCTTAAACTTGCTCTTCATTTATTCTTCTTAAATCATACAATGCCCCATCACCTCTTATAAGCCCTCATGCACAATTACTTAAGCAATCTCATATGATTGAAAAGCATGTAAGAAATATATTAAACCCATATTAGACATCTTGATACTCCCGAATTCTTTCCGAGCTTGTTTGAATATGTTTGTCATACTAACTTTATTGAGAGATTTATTAGATACAATTTTTCTAATCATCAAGAATTCAAAGTCATTAATAAACTCGATGTTTTCAACCTAATCAAAGCTCTCCAAACCATTAAAACCTTCAACCACCTGCTCTAACCAGCAATCAAAGAAAAAGACTTATAGTGAAGATTAAACATAAGGAAAGACAATATAAAACAAAAAGTACAATTGATTGATATGCCTTAACAAAAGAACTAACCTACTAAACACAACATATCTCGCTAACAAGGGTAATCCTACAAAAAAAGAGAAGACATTAGACATGTAACAAAGACATGAAGAACAAAACATAAGAACACTAAAAAGAAAACAACATAAATAACATCGAAATATATTAGGATAAATAACAAAGAGGAGCACAAGGAAACAAATTAAAAACAATGGACTTTAGACTACACTGATTGGTTAAAAAAAGAATACACAAAGAAACCAAATGAGATTCATACCGTGATCTCAATGCCATAGTTGGTAGCTTGATGTAGACAAAGGATTGTGATATGCTCAAAGATGAGATGTCCATGATGTAAAAATGTATATGAATACTAAAGAAAGATTTGCTAAATGATAATGAAATGTAGTGAGAAGAGCGTTTGCAAAGAAGAAATAATATCTGACCAAAAGTTGCTTTGTCCACAACAAAGTGTGGATCCTTCTCACAAATAAGAGAATCTCCTCTCTTTAGAAAAGAAGAGGGATGGTTGATTTTTTTAATGGAGCCTGAGATTGCGATTATGCTTACTATGATAGTATCTATAGATTGATTGTTTAATAAGCAAAGAAAATAATATAAATTTGATAGTCAAAATCTAGGTATATTGGTATCAACTTATTGAAAAGAAATGATATTCATATTGCAAAGATCATAAGAGCTTTGATGGTATTGAAGTTCACAAATTACGAGTGTCAGTATAAGTTCATCAAAAAGATTGACTCAACAAATTGCAGATCTAGCTATAAGTTCATCAACAAACGTAAATTAATTTCTTAAATTAATTTTGATGAAGAGATTAAACATTGTGTAAAATACACACACACATATATGTATATATATTTACTCTTCTGTAAAAGTTAACCCATATGGAGATAATAAACTAGTAAAACATTTACATTTTGATTGCAACCGTGTAGATAACTATCAAATTTAGTACTTGAACTTTATATAAAAATTTAATTTGATACTTTATAATTTTGAAATGATAAATTTAATACTCAATTAAATATTTTATAGCTATTTTTACTATCTCTTTTATACCATTATTTTATTTGTTGATTTGAAAGAAATTACATATCATTGTATTTTCATTACTTCTTTTAATACTAATGCACTGTTTTTTTTTTACGTCAAGAAACAAAGTAAATACTGACAGTGAGATAGGAAAAATGGTTATGAAAATTTTTAATTGAATAATAAATTAAATAGTTTAAAGTTCAAGTACTCAAATTGAAATTTTTAATAAAGTTCATGTATCAAATTTGATACATTTCCCTACTTTTATTATATATTGCTGATGTGGATATATAATTTGGCACTTTATAAACTTATCAGGACTTAAACATCTTTTATACATACTACTTTGATGGCATTCATCTCTCTTTAGTTTACAATTACATTATTAAAACCTTTCATCTGTAAAAACGTTGATCTTTCTGTCAGACTTTTCCAAACTCTAGTTGTCGTTTATCTTATATGGTACAACCTACATTAACTGATAATAAATCGTTTAGGACTGGATTGTCGAGATTTAATCAACTATGACCGCAGCCCTCCATTTAAAAAAATACTAGTGGTCGATGCATCCACGATGATGCATATGTTAGGAAAAAAAATATTTATATTTAAATATACGATGGATTTATTTTTTATAATTGTAAAAAAAAAGTTTTAAATTAGCAAATAATATCTTCTGTCATATTAAAATTATATACAATTTAAGAAAAAATATATATTTATTCTTTTACTTTTTAATTATAGAGGAAGCGTTCATTATTTAAAAAAAAATAGTTATAGAGAGTAGTTACTAATTTAAAAAAAAAAGTTATAGTTTTCTTTATAAATAAATAATACATGTATGATAATAATAATTTAACACACTAAAGACCAAACCCCACCTTTTTACTTTAATAATAATAATTAAATAATACATATATAATAATAATTTCACACACTAAAGACACCAAACCCATCATTTTTACTCTAATAATATAGATAAAATATAAGTCGATTAGAAATTATAAAGATTAATATATTGCTTAGTGCTTACTTATTTACAATCCTTATCACAAATATAATTTCAAGTACATAACTACAGTATGTTACTTAAAAGTTCAGCAAAAAAAAAAAAATAATAATAAAATAATACTGTTTTTATACCTTCAAGCAAAAACAAGGTTTAATTAGCAAATCCCTAGCGGAACAATAATCCATTCACCGGGACATCACTAAACAGTACATACTTTTATGAAATAAATCACTCTTGTAATCTCCAAATTGTGACAATACTTAAAGCATCCATCCAGGAAGAAATCCACTGGGTGGTTGCGGATTTGGACCATTATTCATTTGGTCAGACGTGCCAATTGAACTGTAACTGCAATATAAAATGGATAAAATCAAAACAAAAAAATTAATTGAAAGCATAATTACCCTAATATATGATCGCTATGCGGGTATCATGGAATGGAATGGATTAAAATTAATTAAAAGAATGGAATGGAAGAAAAGTGATAAATTTATTCTTTTGTTTAGATACATTAGAATGGAGTTGATATTTGTCAAAAATATCTCTAGCAATAATCAATGTGAATAATAAATAAGATGATAAAAGGTAATTATAGTAATAATTATTTGTAGTAAAAGAATGGAATTACAATTATACTTTTAAGGATGGAATCAAATTTTCCCTCAAAACTGAAACGGTGGATTCTTAGGAATTGTGATTCTATTTTTAAAAAATGTATCAAAGTATAGAAATGTAAATGAAACCTGGAATCATAATTTCGTTTGCGCTTTATTTTTGTATATCAAACATGGCATAAATATTTACTAATTGTATGATCAACTTTAGATTACCCAATTTGCAATGTGGGATTGCAATCTAATGGCTGGAAAAAGCCCTCCGCTTGAGGATGGTGGTGACTATATCCTACATTTTGTTCTCCACAGGAGCCGCCTTCCCACGGTGGAGGGAGATTGTTTCTTGAACAGAGCTCATCAAGCTGTGGGCACAAGTAAAGTTTTGGCTTAATAATCGAAGTACAAAAAGGAAAATAAACAAAAAAAAACATAAATAAAAATAGAGGTATAGTATAACAGGCACCAAGGAAAATAATGGTATAATATGATTCGAAAATAGATGAAATTTGGACTTTGCCGTGGTATGTAATGATAAACAAGAATTTAATACGTAGAAAGTTATTATATTATAGCAATTCTAGTCTCTAGAGTGTTTCTTAGTTGTTACTATTGAATATTACACATGATGTCATGTTACTAATAGATATTCCTATTTACTTTGATCCTATTCCCCTTCAATTCTTTCATTAGGTTATTTTCTAGATGAAGTTTGTCCTTAAATTCTCTTTAGCAACACTACTTTTACCATTGTTGCCACCACACCTTCATCAACACCCTAACCATCACCACCTTATTTTCTACTAACACATAATTTAGGCAATCCCAATTCTCAATCCAAATGTGCATAATGACAACTAAACAAAATAACATGAATAATTTTCAACTTATTTAGATATACACCATACGAGAAATTCATACTAGATTTCTTTCAATTTCAATAGAGCAATTGGCTTCCAGGAAATGGTATCTATCAATGTACACCAAACATGATTTGATGGACAAAATGTTTGAATCAAATTCAAATTTACATAGTTGGAGGGTTCAGACTAAACCCCAACATGATGGATAAGATCAATCATGGGTGAATCTAGGTCAAAAGTCTATAATTGGAAGGTTGGATGCTTGTAGTTAATCTAACAGTTAACACCGATGATTTAGTTAGTTATGGATATGGTGATGGTATGATTATGCTATGAATAGATTCTGGTAAACGGTTAGAGTTTTTAAACATTAAAGATAATTGTAAAATGTGAAATTATATAATGAAAGAATAGCAATTCATTGGGTCTTGGTAATAATACGTAGCTCCTAAATTTTTATAATAAACCCACCCAAGTAGTAGAAGATGTTTCATTAGGTATGTTTTTAAAAATATAACAAGATTATAATTTTTTCTTTCTAAGTAATTTTCTCTTTGTATTCAATAAAGTAAACGGGCCATCAATATCCGTCCATATGAGGTACTTCAACTTCTAAAAAGTATATTGCGCTTTTAACATAAATAAGCTTTCCAGCACACTCTTCCATAAAACGTTATTGTTTTTTCTTTTTTTCTTATCCCCTTGGAAGTTACTTTTCCTCCATCAAAGCACTGACTGAATGAACAGGAAAGTGAAAAGCAGTACCCAAAATTACTTTAAATAAATTTGCAGATACGTGTAGCAGAAGCTTTGACAAAAGACCAACACCATTAAATTGGGAGGATCATACCTTTATTGTCAAAGCTCTATTGGCTTCCATCAAAACTTGCTCCTGCGCATAAAAATTAACAATATCGCTTAGTCTCCAATGAATATTTGTATTTATTTGTATTTCTTGAGGTTTTTGTAAGGCTATTTAGGAGCAATTAATACCTTATCTTGAAGATCCGAGAGTTGGTCAAGCATAAACTGAGTCTGTAAAATAAGAAATTAATCTCTTATCATAATCTATAGCTATGGGATTCACACTTGTCATTAAAGTTCACACATCTATCAAAATATTCTCCAAATGCTTCACACAAATTGTTATTAGAGTTTATATCGAATTATACTATTAACGCATAGCTATTCCGAAAATTATATCCCATTACATAACAAAACGTGTTTTTTGAACCAATGTATATAAAGATATTAATGCATATTACCCTTGTGGACCTAACGTGCTTCAATGATGAATCAAGTTGGCGCTCAAGCTGCTCGAGTTCCTTTGAGTTTAATTGGCCGAGATCTTCACCAAGAAGGTTTCTGAATTATTGAAAAAACATCAAAAAAAAATAATAGCATTACTTGTATTGCTTAAAATATAAAAAATATAGATGATATAGTAAACATATTAAATTCAATACAAGCAAAACAATACTCTTTTTAAGTCCAAGGTTAGAAGTTTATGATACCTTTGAGTTCGTTGAAGAGATTCAAACTTGCCTTTAAGTTTCATATAGTCTCTATAGGCATTCTAATTTGGATTAAAAAAAATTAGTAAAACAACATAACAAGTAGTTGATAAATTACAATTATCTAGAAGAAGAATGCATTAGAATCATTTAAATTATAGTAATTTAATGGCATTATTATATTAAATGTACATGTCTCTAAATTTTTATGGTAATTTACCTCAAGTTCTCTGGAGGGTTTGTTCACTTCTACGGACCCATAACTACATTTTTGGTACCGATCAAGGGTCTTGAGCATGCTAAGAAAATCCCACAGACAAAACAAGTATATATTAATATCACTCGTTAGAAAATTACTAAAATCGGGAAAACACATGGTTAATAATTTATTAATTCTGGCCAAAAGAAAGGGGGATGGGGGGAAAGGGAAGGCGGCTGCTATCAAATTTTTTTGAAGTGAATCATCACATTGCTATTTTAACCACCAAGTCTACTTTTCCCCAATAGCACTACATCTTCAAATGAAATGTTGTCCTATACAAAAAATTTAACGTACCTCCAATAATATCTTTTTTTTTTTCTTTTAAAGAAGATAAATACAAAAAAACGTTGTCCCAAACTTATTTTAATTTTCCTTTTTTTCATAATCCAAATACAATTTCTTTTCTTCCTTTTTTTTTTTTTCATTTTTTAGCCAAAAGCCAAATTTTAACCCCACTAACCTATATTTTCAATTTTCATAATTTAATTAATAATTTTTTTTAATGTTAGAATTTCTACTTTACACTTTTGATTTAGCTGCAATTCAATGAAAAACAAGACACTAATTGCCAATTGAATAAAAGATACAAACACCAAATTGTAACAAAACAAAAATCAACAAGTGTTTGTATTTCTGATTTTGGATAATTTATTGTCTATTGACCCCTTTTCTAAACAAAATATTGTCAATACTTTCAATATGGTTATTATTTAGTTGAAATTTTTACTATGTTGTCAATCAAATGAAAACTAGAGAGACATATTGGGTTGCAACTAAATTAAATATATATATATATATCAATTTAGATGTTTGGTTGAAAAATATAATATAATATAACTGTTGTAAATTTGTTCCCAAATTTTAATTACTACTTTAACTCAGTCTGGCCTTGAGGTGAAGGTAGAAGAGAAGGGAATTGAAAAATATGTTGCGCGGTGAAAATTAGACACTCTCTTTTGTTGCACGGTGAAAATTAGAAAATATGATTATGCGGCTTTTAGAGTTTTAAATTTTTTTATCATCTATTTCTCTAGTTATGTTGTTTGAAGTACAACTTAATTTCAAGAAATTGATATATATGTTCATATATTATCCACCCACCTCATCAAGCTTCTATTCAAAATTGAAAAAGAAAAAAGAAATTGCTCTCTTTCAATCCATAAAACATGACCTAAATGCATCTAGCCTCAACGTATTTCTAAAATACATGATAAAACACGACCTAAATACATTTAACAAAAATATTTAAAGATCCTAGGGGTACCTCCTAAAAAAAGTATTTTCTTAATTAACCCTTTTTACTATTTGTCAAAGCTAAAGTTTCATAACTATTAAATGTTATGTAATAATTTTAATAGGCTTGAACTATTGTTATCTTTTTGGCGATGTATAATAGTTCATCAGCTAATGACCTTGTGATGTACCAAGTTCAAACTCCCAATTATAATAAGAGAACTGACTAGTATTATGGTTAATATATTTTGGAAATTCGAGTTAAAATGTACATAAAAAAATTTATTTGAAAAAGCATAACTGGATAAATACCAATTTACATGTAAAACTTGTCTTAATCAAAATTAATTCTTACATATATCGTTAAATTGAACAATAAGAAAAGGTTCTATTCGGTTCTATTTTCTTTGTTCTTATTTTTTTTTTTTTTTTAATATTTGACGGAATCATCCTAATGCTCAAGTTTCCATGAATACATGATATATTATATGGCCAATTACGTGCTGATTTGAATAAATTAATAGATCTCTATTCTATCAATTAAAGGCAATTAACACAGATCACATTAAGGCATCATTATTATGAAAAAGAACCCTTAAATATAAAGTAAAAAAATAAATAAAAATTTACTAACATATATATAATCATTAAGGATTTTAGAAACTACTACAAGATTAACCCATGGGTTAAAGGAAAAACGTTCTTGAAAAAGCCCTAAATAATATTCCTAAGTGGTCATTGCCCAAAAAAAAGATATAATAAATATAAAATTAAACTACTTGTAATTAATATAAATACGGCCGTCATTTCTATCAGAGTTAGATGATGAATTAGACGATGTATGTCAATTGAATCTCTAGAATCTCTATTCCTACCGAATTGAGATGATGGATTAGATGGCCCTATCGATAGAAGGGAAGATGGAGAGAGAAAGAGAGAAGTGGAGTTCTTTTTGTATAGCAATTACCTAGAGCTGCTACAAAATTCATAGAGCTTCCCACGGTTAGAGAAAATGATAAGAGCAACCTCAGCATCACAAAGTACAGATAACTCATAGGCTTTCTTCAACAACCCATTTCTTCTCTTTGCAAATGTGACTTGCCTGTTTATCTTGTTCTCTATCCTCTTCAATTCCACTCTTCCTCTTCCCATTTTCATCTCTTTTTTTTCCTTTCCCCTTTTTCCACACTCAACACTCTTCTTTTCCCTTACCCACTATATTAATTTTCCCCATCTCTTGTTTATTCTTACCTTTCACTCTTTAGCCATCTCTTTTATCTCTTCTTGGTTACCAAACGACCCTCCTTTTTTCGTTTTTCATAAACAACAAATACGAAATCGAAACACAACCCCCCCAAATTTGTGAAAATGCATAAAGCAACCCAACTTGTGATTTTGTTTATTTGATGAAACACCCTCGTAAAGATAAATGTACATTTAAGGATAGTGATTGGGAGAGGACGGGAGAGAGAGGAAAAGACATGTTACCATATTTGGATATCTTCTTTTTAAATAGGACTATGTCTTGTTTAGCCTTTTTTCACGATGGTTGTGGTTCGTCGAATCCACACCATCATTAGAGCTAAGTCACTCTCTATGTCATAGCCAGAGTTAGGGTTGGAGTTTGTTTCCAGTTTCTACTTTCTTATAAAAGTCTTGTTAAAGGCATTCCTAACAAACTCGCAGCCATGGCACGTGAATAAGAATACAGTATAAGTATATATGCAAATGACTCCAATCAAGACACTATAGCATTGGGTAGAAATTTGATTTGAAATTTTAAAACCCGACCCAACATAAGGGTTAAAAAAAAAAAAAAAACATTAAACTTGAGCTCAATTTAAAAAGTGTCACTACATATTCAAACTCAATTAAATTTGTCTATAGAGCTATAAAACAGCCAAACTACGTCGGACTAAGCTCATTTAATAAATTAACAAGCTTAAACCGAGCTGAATCTTTAATGAGTTTAAAAATTTAAGCTCGAACTCATTAAGGATTTACGAGTCTAAGGTCAATTCATTAGGTTCATTTAATTTAATGAACCTAAACTTGGGCTTACTTACATTAATAATTATATATGTAATTATATTTCAATATTATATTAACATGTTAATACAAATAATTATATATAATAAAATATATTATAAAAAAAAAGCATTCACGTGCCTACTTCAAAGCAAGCTTGTTAGCTCGTGAGCTCTTAACGAGTCTGTTCACGATCTTGAAAAAAGGCTTAGGTTTGACTCGTTTAAGTAAACGAGTTTCTTTTAGAGCTTGAGCTCGACTAGTTTATTAATCCAGCTCGAAGTGAGCCAAACCACGCCTAAAATAATCTAAACTCGGATAGCTGGCGAATAGTTTTACTTATTGACAGTCCTACCTATTTAGATTGAATTTATAAAAAGTGTATTTTTTTTAGTCTAACTAAAATAGCATTAATATTTAATTGGAAAGTACTTCTAAAGATAGATGTACTAAGATTTACCTATTAATTTGTCCGGAAGAAGGATCTATAATCTACTGAAATATATTATATTGGTACAACATGCCTCCAGAATGTGTCCATAGAGAAAAATTAAATAATCTATCACTAGGGCAACTAATGAAAGTAATAATTAATTTAAAAGGAAAAAATAGATATTTAAAATTTGATTCAGCGTAAAAAATCTAAGAATATTAAGATGGTGGGATTTGATAATATTGTTTTCATCTGAGGAGAAGAATAGTTGTATAAATTAGAAAATAAAATAAATTTTATCAACGCATAAATCAATAAAAAAGGCTTTAGTTATTGATACTATCTATGTTATTTGGAGAACCTATTTTGGTACACACATTATTTTCTTAACATAATAATATGTGTAGTAGTTCTTTAATAGCTCGATTCAATCAAAGTAATCTCTATTATTTTAAATGTATGGGTGGTTATTTTGTAGTTTGTATCTACTCATTATACCAATCTTTTCCCCTTTGTGAGAAGTGTATAAAATAGTAACCTTTCCTATTGGAAGATTGGTAAAAATATTAAAGTTATTTTCTATTTATATGAATGCATCATAGGTATGTAGATTATTTGATACTGGTTATAATCAATATGATGTATATAATATTGGAACAACATTCCCCGGGACTATAATATGTGTCCATGTAAACGAAATAATTAATTTATCAATAGGATATGGCAAAAAAAAAAAAATAATTTATCACTAGGATAACAACTAATATTAATTAATCTAATAGAAAAATTCTATCAATTTAAATTCTCATTTAACATTATGAATTCGATTCTCCTCATTTTCATTTAACTGATCTATTCTTGTTGTATATATATATTCTATATATATATATATTATTTACATATAATTCTATGGTATCATAGCAATACAATGGATATGATATCATAGCGGTATAATGGAATTGGTCTAATCACACCGATAAATGATCTATATTTTCTTCAATCGTGATTAAATTTTTTTAAATTTTTTATTAATCTTTTTACAACCAATTTAATTTTAATAATAATAACACTATGGTCGGTGACGAGGATGGAAGTTCCGACCTGCTAAGTTAAACGTAATATACTTGGTGGATAGCTAATCTGACTTTGACTGGAAAAAGGAAAATCTGAGGCGAGTTAGTTTCAAATGCCAGTGGAGCGTGGCAGCGTGTGGGAAGTTCAGATTGCCGAGGTTCTGTGTAGTCTCTGAATTCTCTTGTGACATTTCAGAAAGTCGTCATTTTACCTTAAAATGGATCTTCACGTGTCGATAGGTCATTGGTTAAGTACCTTTCATAAGACAAACTATATCAAAACAGGCGTGCTTGCTTTTGGTTTGGTTGTAAAGTAAAATAACATTTATAATAAGTTGAAAAATGGAACTGTTACACCGGCAGACATCAATTAGCTAATCAATCAATGCTTTCTAGACCAACCCCAAAAAAAAAAAAGGCTTTATTTAGGTGACATAGTTATTTGTTAAAAAATAGATACATATTAAAAATAAATATTTTACTTATAAATAAATTAAATAAATCAGATGTATAGATCATATACAAATATATATAAAGATAAAGTTTTTTCATTTGTAGGGATTAATATTTTAAATTGATAAATAAATATAATTTTTTTTATTTGTAATACTCTATATACAATTGATTCATTTTTATAAAATCAATAAAAATAATGATTCCTCCTTTTATTAGTTTAAGAAGTTAAAAATTTTGTTTATAACCTTTTTTTTTTTTCATAAATGACACATCATTTGCTAGTTGCAATTATTGAGGTTTACAAACTACTTATTGGAAAATTCTATAATCCCATCATGTTTTTTAACAAACCAATCTCGTTGATCATTTAGTGATTTAATTACTATATTTATTTTAATTATCAGATTATTGACTAGATGGTCCTATCAATTGTATCATAAAAGCTCCCCTATTTAGGAGGATGAAATGGATAAAAAGATTTTGGAAGGAATCAGTGGTGGACACTATAGTGTGAGTTGGGATTTACATTTTGTAGAATCTAAACAAAAAGTATATGATATGAGGCATATGACAAAGCATTTATCACAAACCTTGATATAATTGTTGTAAAAGACGGTCTTATCTTTTAATTATTTATCTAATTATACATACTATAACCATAAAATAGGGAGAACCAAGATGATTTGATGGTTGTCAAAGCTTCTTGAATTACTCCACTATATAAAAATTGCAATTTCTCCCATTTTGTAAAAGGAAAATGTCAATTGTCCTTAATTGTGCTAATTTTTAAAAGTATAAGAGGCCAAAAAGCATATTTTGAAAGTTCAGAGAGTAAATTTACACCTAGGTAAAAGTTTAGGGAAATAGTTTGCAATTTCCACATTTTTCAATTATAATTTTATGCCATGGTGTGGCACCATGTGGCACTTAATGGTCCATGTGATCAAGCCATTAATGCCGTTCATAATAGTTTGTTATGGAAATCTCGCTTAACTCACTTTATCCAATGTTGTTTTTTTTTTTAACTACTTAAAATGTTGATCCATTGAAGAAATATTTCATTAGATTTAGTTTGTGAAATGGACATCTTATGTTTCTTCATCTCTAAGTCTTACCGTTACTTTCCAAACAATAATAATAATAATAAAGGGGATGTTTAAGAAATCTTATAATAAATGAATATTATGGTTGACATCCACAAAAGTGTATTATTTGGTATTTGGTTTGAATATGATGAATATAAAAAGGTGAAAATATTAAATAAATAACAACATGAGGAGAATGGAAATAAGGTATTATTTATCATATACATAGGGATGTCATTGAAAATGAGATATGATTTTTCTCTAGCGTATATCTTAATGAGGTTAAAAACTAAAATCATATGAGGCAAATCTTAACTAAGTTGATATTTTCATTTGTGAAGACAAAATTTAGAGGGAAAGGGAAAGAAAGGGTAGAGAAAGTGGTTATAATCCATTAAAACAAAAAATGAAAAGGAAAAAAATACTCTAAATAAAGATAAGAATTAGGAAAGATTGGTTGATGAAATTGAATCAAAGACTGAATCTTGATAATGTGGAAGTATAGCTATAGTATTTTCTTTATATTTATACATTGTACACGTAGCAAAGTATTATAACACATGTAAAAGGAGCTGTATATTAATACTTCCATTGATAACAAAATAAGTAATTGATTCATTTGCAACATATCATTTCTTCCATCTTGTCCTTCCTCTTGAGAGTTTTTTCTTGTGTTGGGTTCTTTCGATCAAGCATTGAAACTTGATATTAGATTCTTTGACATGGTATTGGAGCTACTTTGAGTACATCATATTGGTAATTTCTTTTCTTATTACTTTTACTTCGGTATTTCAATCATGGCTTTGACTTTGAACAATGATGCTTAAAGTAATGATCCTCTTTATATGTCAAACTCTGAAAATCATGGATCATTGTTAACTGGTATCATATTCAATGGATTGAATTTCTTGAGTTGGAGTAGCTAAATCAAAATTAGGTTTTTATAAATGGTTCTTGTAAGAAACTAGAAGATAATAAAATCAAGATGGAGAAATGGATCCATTATGATCATATGATAAGATATTGGCTTCTTAGTACTCTGAGTTAAGATTTACTAGAGAGATTCATGTATGTTGGTTCAACGAGAGAACTTTAGGAGGATCTAATTGAGCTATGGATAAATTAAAGGTCTACTCTTATATCAGCTTCAACATGATATAACAAACATCTAATAAGAAAGCCAATATGTTATTATGTACTATAGTAGGGTTAAAAGTTTTAGGATGAGTTTTCAAGTCTTGTTATTATGCCTCGATGTGCCTATGGAGTATTGAATGCTTGTAGTTGTGATTTGAGAGGGTGTATTGCATAAAATGATAATAAAAATCAACTTATGTAATTTTTAATGGCATTGAATGAATCTTATGAACATATTCTAAGTCACATATCATTCTTGAATCCTTTACTCGTTATTAGTAAAGCTTATTATTCGGTACATCAAGTGGAGATGCAAAAACATTACAAATATGATGGTTGTTAAGATGATGCCTCTACATTTTGGTTTCAATATAGGCCAGTTGAAAGAAAGGATTTTAAAAGAACCAAGAAAGGATCTAAACCAACTTGTACTTACTGCAATGAGTTGGACACATGGTGGATAGTTTTTTAGAACTACATGGATGTCCTAAATGGTATAATGGAAATGTAGAGAAGTATATCATGAGAATTGTTGCTCATGTAGATTAGGACAAGCCATTAAATGTAATATTAGGATAGAATACACATAATCTAGAGAATGTTGATGATGACTTGGTTTCTCGCATTTGTAAAGAGGTTATGAATTTTCTTACATCATATGGTGGAGCATAAGAGGCCAATTTCATCCATGGAATTCATTTTGTAGGTTAAGTTTCTTATTTTGGCTCCTTGATTGGTTCATTTTTTACTCATGATAATGTTTTGCATGATTAGATAGCTAATACAGGGCTTTGAATCACATAACTCCGTTTCGACATCTTTTGTCCAACATTCACACTTTAAAGTACCCAATCATTATCAATTACCAGATGGCTCAATAAAGCTTTAACATGAAATTGGAATGGTTCAATTAGATAAGCACATTGTTTATACAAAGCACTTACTATACCTAACTTTCATCATAATCTATTGTGCATGCATTACCTAGTTGCTACAAACAAGTTGATAGAAATTTTGCTTTTAATGTTTGTCAATTTTAGGACCTGAACACTAAAGAAATTGTTTCTAGTGCTAATGTAAAGAGTGCTTTATATATGTTCAAATCTGCTTAATCGACTGTCAATTCTATTTCTTGTAATATAAATCTTATTTCTGTTCATTCAAGTCAAACAAACACTTGTAAGGATAGTTTAGTATGTAATAGTCACTTTTTCTTGGGCATCCTTCTTTGTCCAAAATGAAACATATTGATTCTTGTAATTCAACTAGTGATGATTTCATTTGTGATATTTGTAATATAGCAAAGTCACATAAGTTGCCTTTTGGCTTGAGCTCTTCTACATCTACTCACAACTTTGAGATGTTGCATGTAGATTTGTTGGGTCCTTATGGAATTCCATTTATATAAGGTGCTAAATTTAGTTTTATTTTGGTGGATGATAAAAGAAGATGTACTTGTACCTACATTATACAACATAAATTGCAAGTTGTTTTTATCTTAAGCAATTTATTGTCCTATGGTAAGACTTATTTCCATATGACTAAAATTTATTCGAAGGGACAATGGTAGTGAGTTTTTATCCAGAGAATGTCAAATACTTTTCCATACCCATGGTATCATTCACCAAAGATCTATAACCTACACACCACAACAAAATGGATTTGTTGAATGCAAACACAAACATTTACTTGGAATAGCCCATGCTTTAAGACTTCATGGTAATTTGCCCAAGACGTTTTAGGGTATGTGTATCTTGGCTGCCACCACCTTTATAAATAAAATGCCCATTGCCAAACACAATTGGAAATCAGCTCATGACATCACCTCAATGCACACTGATTATATATTTCAATACATATTTTTTTAAACAAATTAGTATATAATTAGTTAAGAGAAAAATAAAAAAGGAATGACCTTCATTTTTGTAGTTTTATTTAAAAAGAAAAAAGGATTTAGATTTTTCAAAAATGTTCATAAGTAAGTTTAATTTTAGAGTTGCCGTTAAATTCTGTTCGCAGCAGATGGATGGAAGCCTTGGAATGAGAGGAACTTATAGAAAGACCCTTAAACACATTGTAGAAAAATTCAAGGTTTTTTTTTTTTTAAACCCTAAAAAATATACAATGGTTAATTCTCCTTCTACACATCATTTTTCCCAAAAATATATAGGGTACAACTTCTAGAGTACCCACTATCTACCCTAACAAATTATTAAATAATGATGAATGAAAAATAATATTATATTTTTATATCTAAATTCTAAGTTGTAACAAAAAAATGCAATAAAATATGTATAGGTTGAGACAGAGATTAAGCAATATTAAACCATTAACTATGCCATTGGTATAAGTACAACAATGTACACACATAAGTATAAGAGTTGATATTTAAAAGATTACTATTCATTAAGGTGAGAGTGTACATATATAAATACATACTAAATTTTAAAATGAACTTTCTCTTTTATCCTTTCAGGGGACATATTTGGGTTTCCAAAACATTTAAAATTTTAATATTCTAAAAATAAAATAAAAGATATATTGGTTCGATAAAAAGGTACCATGTATCTTATAAGTTGTATAAATTATAGGTTTTAGAGTGAGTCTAGAATGGCATAAGATAAGTTTAGAATCGAGTTTGAGAACTTATGAGCATAGGGGAAAATGACTATGTTAATATGGCCCTTACATATTCGACCTTATATTCATTCACCCTCTAATGGTAGGGAATTAAGATGCCTAAGTGAAGTAAAAATGACTATTAATATAGCAATCAAGGTTGTTAAACAAGCAATTTTATGTAGAATCATTGTAGAGTCAATAGAGTCGAAACATACTAAGAAATTATGTGAAAAAACTTTGAAAAACTATAGATATGCTTATAACAGTTGCAAAAGTTAAAATAAATAATGGATATTCAAAAAAAGGAGGAAATTAAGTTATCTTTTTCATAATAATTCTTAATCCATAATTTAACATGTATAGAAAAAGGACAAATAGAGTTAGAATTAAGTTTTTTTTTTTTTTTTAATTGCATTGAAGGGGAATCAAACCTTTTAACTTGTATTAAATTCTAGATTATTTAAGTAAAATAAATAAGTTCTCTTGTAAACTTTATAGATATAACTTGAATTTGAATAAAGATCGTAAAAATGTTAATTTGGGGGGTTGGGGGGAAGGAAGAGAGAGAGAGAGATGAGTGGAAACAAATTTAAAATGTGATACAAAAAGATTTAGCCCCTCAATAGTTTATGAATTTAAGCACAATTTTATTGAGTTTAATATAGACTTAATTAAATTTTCATAAGATTCTAAAAAAAAATCTTACATTCGAATTAATTTGGAAAAACATCCTAAAATAATAAAATTGAGCAAATACATAGATAAAATAGCAATTTTAACAACTATCATAGAAGTTATCAAATACTTACCTACATAATTACATGAACGGTAGAAATGCTCTACGTGTAAAACTTGTTAAAGAGAGTTAAAATATTAAAGGTGGAAGGCCCTTGATCTAAAAAATCTTTTAAGAAAGGGACATTTAGGCATATCTATATAAATAGTTTAGACCAAATAATCCAAAAAAATGATGAATTCTAGTTAGGTCTTTAAGTCGATAAAAGTCAACTCAAGGTCTAGCTAATAACCTATGAGTGAAGGCGTTAGCCACAGGGAACTATTAGAATAAAAGTGGGTCTTTAAAAGAACTGAAATGCTTGGTGTAATAGAGTAAGGTAGATGAAGTGAAAGTGGAAGTAAAAGTAAAAGCAAAAGTTATGGAGTTTTTTTATTCTCTATGTTATTGAGAAATAAAGAGTATGAGGTTGTTAGTGTTAGAGAGTGGGCTAATGTATTAATATAAAAATATAAAGCATAGATCAAATTTATTATATATCATTATATGAGTGCCATCTTGTACTTATAATTAATATTGAGTTCTTCATATAATCTCAGCCACTATCTTTAGTTACAAAAAATGCATGGCGGCTATTCTTGTGGAAAACACAAAGATGGCATAAAGCACGGAATTTTTTTAATATTCTACACGTTAGTGCTAATTAAATATACTCTTTCAAGCATCTCTTGAAATAAAGCAATCCAAACTATGCTAAAATTTTATTCCTAGACCCTGATGGAAAATTAATCTCTTTAATTAGATCGATGGTCTTACAATCTAGTAATATAATTCTTAATCTTGTAACTAAGAGGTATTACATTTTAATCCTCTTTTTATTATGATGAAAAAAAAAAAAAAGGCAAAAGTTCCCATAATAATAATAAATTGAGAAAGTAGTACAATGTAGAATTTATTTATTGTTAATATATGCTTCATATAGTCTATTTAATAAATTAATGGATGGAAAGACATATTTTCCATGAGGGAAAAAAGAAGCACTCTTAATTTACTATCCATAGAACTCAAGCTTGAACCGGTTTTTCCTAGACTATGTAGTTCCCTCCATAATTGACACAATTATATGGATTCCCTTCATAGACGACTGCACCAGTTGGAGATGGGAATTGAATGTGCCTTGCAGCCACTTTATTGCAATTATAATTACTTGCGTTATGATCCAAACAATTCGGATCATCAAAATTCCACAAGCCACCCCATAACTCTTCCTCTATTCGAAAATCTGGCCAGGAAGATGACGAGGTAATAATTTCCTTAGAAAACACGTATTCGCCATGATTAACATCCCGGCCGGTTGGATGCATGACACAACTGTTGTATCCAGTTGTTTGTGCTTCAAACGTTGGATTCTCATGCTGTTCTTGTTGTTGATGATGGTGCTGAATAGGGTTTTCTTGAAACATTGAGTGATTTTTCTCATTGGTAACCTCACGCATTTGTTGCCAATTTTGTTGCCTCAAAGATTGCGGTTTCCTTTTCTTGAATGATTTATCCCTCTTTTTGAAATGGGTTCTCCAATAATTCTTAATCTCATTGTCGGTTCTTCCCGGCAAATATCTCGCAATGGTAGACCATCTGAAAAAATCAAAACATAACATTTCCACCACGTTAGGAGAAGAAAAAACAAAGTCATAACTCATAAACGTGCCCATTTGAAATTTTATCATTCCTAGTTTCCTCTAATGAGATTAAGATTACAGAATATATAATTATAGAAGAATTATAATTACATGATGTATCGAGTTAATCAATAACTGAAATTGTTTAGATTCTTGAAATATTTTGTGGCATCATCTTGTCGTTATGTTCTTTATTATCATTTTCATTACTTGATAAAATATGATGGTGTGTTAAGGATATGAAATAGAAAAACTAGAGATGATCGGTGTAGAGGACTTACTTGTTACCCCAAATAGCATGTAACTCGATAATAATACCTTCCTCTTGAGGCGTGATATGGCCTCTCTTAAGACCAGGTCTTAAGTAGTTGACCCACCTCAACCTACAACTTTTTCCACTCCTATTCAAACCTGAGAATAATTTTGTGTTTGTTCCAAGTCAGTGCAGTGATAACATATCTGTCATAAGCTATATGCATAACCTTATAAGGAAACCAGATTACTTATCTTGTAATCTATGAATTATTATGTCGGGAAAATTATTTATATGAAACTACAACCACATACCAGATGATCTAGACACAGAACTCCACCTTCCTTCACCATGCAACTTGACATACCGAGTGAGCAACTCATCCTCTTCCGGAGTCCAAGGCCCTTTCCTCCATCCTTGCTCTTGAACACCCCATCTCATCATCCCCATCATGATTAAAATTCAGAAATTATTATAATTTTGCAGAACTTTGATTTCTCTCTTCCAACGTGGTTGCTGCTGCTGCTGTTGTTGTTGCCTCTAAGTAACACCTTAGTACGTAATTGGATATGTAATCTTATGTTTCCAATCTTGTCTGGCAACTAGAAAACAAACATGGCTCATTCTATATATACACGTGCTCCAAAGAGAGTAACTTCGGTAGCATCCATACCTCCTAGACCCCTACTGTAATAAAAAAATGCTTCCCTTTATGATCTCACGAGCACTACAAGTTTGAATGAATTTTGACTTTCTTACACCTTCTAGTCTTAGTCCAAGTGTAAGAAACACGGAGTTACACACTGACCAATGATAGTGTCACAAGTAGACCTGCTAAAAGTACCGTAAATGATGTTTTTCTTTTTTTTGGCCAACACTAACGATATATGATGGTTCACTGAAGATATTTATGGTGCAATTTGCATCTTACAATATCCTTATCCATGCCATTTCATGTAATTTCAAGCAAGCATCATTAACCCTTAGAAAGTGATACCACTCTTGCGAAAATATATACATATGTTGTGACCCTCTCTATACTGAAATTTTATTGTTAAACAATCTTGTGATTAAAGTAGTGTCTTGGGTATTTGTAAATCTTCAAAAGTTACAAAATTTAAAGTTTTAATTTCAAAGTTTAAGAGGTTTAATTAATGCTGAATCAATATGATAATATTTTATATGGATCAAATTATATAATATTTAATATGCCAAGGCTTTTATAGCCTAATAGTATGAACATCTTTTAATAAGATGAATCAGTAACTAAATTGTTTGTCAGGTTATAGTTAAAAAGTTTTGAAATTATAAGACCCCATCTTTTTAAAAAGTCAATAACTACTCTCGTGGAATATTTGTGGGGTTCACATATTATTAAATAACAGCGTATTTGTCTCATAAAATAAATAGGTATAAAAATAATCCATTTTTTTCCTTTTTAACAAAAACCAAAATATGCCTCTCTTAATAAAAACATAGTTGTAAACCAAAATCACCGAACCCTATTTTTTTATCTTTCTAAATGAAATGTATATTTCCAATTTCTTTTCATTTTTTAAAAAATTCTTTATGAAACAGCGTCAATACTTATATCCGCAAATTCCAATTTCATAGATGGGGATGAAGACAAAGAGGCATGCATTTTTCATTTAATTAATTTTATTAAGACATAAATGTTCAATGCTTTAGACCTTAAAGTCCGATTTCTTCTTAATAAGTAGTACCTATCATAGGATTAGGAATTACTCTATGATATTTAATTGTATATTTACACTATGATAAGTTTAGTTGTTGGATTTTACTGTAATATTTACAATGACTAGTTATCTTATTTATTAATTTTTTCTATCTTTTCTTTCAAATAAGAGAAAAAACGTATTTTCTTTTTCATTTCAATTTTTTTCATTATTTTCTAGCCATGCCAAATAAGTATTTCTTCTTTATTTCTTTTCTCTATACTACCCACAGTGTGAGGAGTCTCAATTGGAAATATGTAAACTTAAGAATATTCATGCATCTTAAATTTTAAAAAATGTAAAGAAAATGGAAATATACATTCCATTTAGAAAGATGAAAAAAATAGGGTTCAATGATTTTAGTTTAGACCATATTTTTGTTAAGGAATCCATGTTTTAGTTTTTAATAAAAAAAATGAATTATATTACCATGTCAATGAATAAATATGATATGACATTTTTTCAATTAAATTTTTTATACCTATTTATTTTAATACACAAATATACTATTATTAATAATATATGGGACCTTGCTATTCCTCTACGGGGGTAATTGTTGGCTTTTTAAAAAGGTGAGGGTTCGCTAGTGATCTTGTAACCTAGTAGCATCTCTCTGGATCTCTCATTTGAGAAGACCCGGGTTTGAATCCTCCCTCCCCTATCATAATTGGCCAAAAAAAATTGGGGTTCATGAAATTTACCCTAAAAGAAATATTAATTTTTGTGGGAAACTATTAAAAAGAAGAATTTGGGTAATTTTATTTAAGGTATTAACGTTTTAAGTGATTAAAAAGAGAAATTAATATTTTATAAAGTAAGTTAAATAAGGAATCTATAATTGACAACTAAAAAAATTAATTAAAAACTAATTCAGATGATGCTACCTTAAATAAATTTTGTGAGACATCAAAACCTCATTTGATTTAGAAAAAGTTGATTTATCTTTTTAACCATTCAAAAAATTGATACCTAAATGAACTTATCATAAATGTTATTATCTTTTGGTATAATTTATCTTTATATATATGCATAAAATTTTTAATATGAGGGATATCTTTGAAATTACACAAGTACAACTACATCTATTTACCTTGTGTGGACCTTCCATTAATAAGAATTACCTGATTATTTTAAGATTGACGAAATTTCCTCTGACGACATGTTTAAGAAAGTGAGCAATTTCACTATAAACTCCAAAACCATGTAAAATTTACTAGCTACATCATATCAAAGAACAAGATGATTTGGTAACTCAACTACTTTGTCAATATCCATAACAAATAAAGAAAAAGCAAGATCTCTTGTCTTTCCTTTTAATAGAAGCATGATCTTGATGATTCAATCCGTGAAAGCTGCTAGTGGATATTACGTTTGATGTGTTCCCCTTGACATTGGCTTTGAAACCAATCGTTACATACCATCTGTTGGCATACCGAATCCTTAAATGGGTGCCTCCAAGATTTTCAATAGTATATGGGCGTTATTTTATTAACATTAAAGAACTTTCTAGCATGCCATTAATGGTAATGGGGTATTAAAATAACATGAAAGGTGACTAGATTTGATGAGTCACCTATGCTACTTGTGGCATTTGGACTTGCATATATATAAATTAAGTATAAAATATACGGAATGTTTTGAGAATAATATTGGCGTGGAAGAACGTAGTTCATACTTTTATTTAAAAATGGATGGATGTATGTAGGTTTTTGATGACGAAAGCAACATGCGAAGCACTCATTATTAATGTACTTAAAAAAATTGCTCTAACATGATGTCGAGAGTACTCTAGATGGCTTTGTTAAAGTTTTTGAAGATTTGAGGCTGTCAATGCATGTGGATGTGGTGATCCTATCTTGGTTTTTATTTTTTCATTTGATTTGATCGGAAGCTTCTTTTCCATGAAGAATTTCTTTGAGATCTAAACCAGGTAGGGCCTCCAAGAAGGTGGCATATGTGGCCAACCAATTACACGCGAATCGGTTGCCACCCCTTGTGGTCCTTAACATAAAAGTTAATAAATTTGTTTTTAATTTGATTTGATGCATGTTAACTCTTTTATGGCTTGGACACTTATGTATATTGTTACATTTAGGATCTCTCTATAGAAGTCTAAAGTTTCTAGGTATGGTAGGTAGACAAAAACTTCTATGATAATCTAGTCAATAAATATAGTTAAGTGTTATACTCAGTATTTCAATATTGCAATTATGATTAGATATAAAATTGATTTTATTAAAAAATATTATGAAAACATAAAATTTTGCTGGAAGGTCTCTATAGCAACTTAAACCTTTGATTTCAAATGAATTTATTATTATTCTCTGAGATTTTTCTCTCAACAGAGAGGTTTCCTAACATAAAATTGCTCACCAATTTTTTGTTTGTATTTTTTTGTCGCTTGATTTTATTATTCCTTGTTTTCTTCACAACATCATTTGTAAATCAAGTTTATTTAGTGGATTTTTATCTGTAAGTGATTTGCATCTATAACTTATACATATTATATTTGTATTATATCCGCATCATATTTGTTTGACCTGTTTATGAGTAAAACTATCAGATTTTCATCGATATTTATTTCTTGACAAATATCTGTTTGAAAATAACAAAAATTTGATGTCAAAATGACTAAAATATGATTCAACAAACATCTATAAGAATATATTTGTCTATACCCTTCTGTTTGAATTATTGGATTTTTATCTATATCATATTTGTATTAGATCAACATCTATAATTTATCTGTATCATATTTATATCAATTTAATTTGATCAGTTTAAAAGTAAAACTATCAATTTTTTATATGAATATATTTTTTTAATAAATATTTGTTTGAAAAACAATAAAAATATAATATGAAAATAACTAGAATACGACCTAACAAACAAAATAACACAGGATGTCACCCCTATTCTAACTTGACATTAATTCGTGGTTGATATGCCCTTAGTAAAGGGAAAGATTTAGCTGTTACAAGTAGATTTAATTATTATTACCTTGAGGGCTAATACATAAATGAAACCTCGGAAGTATCACATTATGCAAACGGATGATTATTATTGTTACACAAAATGGTCTACTAGTGGAAAAAATATTTAACAGATAGTATTCATTGTGTGTATGTATATATGATGGGTAACTTTAATAAATAAAGTAGCATGTATCGATCTATTTATTTTATCATATTTTGATCATTTTGGTATAATATTTTTATTAGTTTTAAATAGATGTTTATTGATAAACAGATACCGATGAAAAACTGCTAATTTTACTCCTAAATTAACTAAATGGATATGATACAAATATGATATAATAAGTTACAAATGCATATCAGATCCGATAATCTAAATAAACCCGTAGTTATAAAGTAATTATCACCTATGTACGGCAATGTCTTAGAAAATATTACCAATTATTTACCATGTCTATATTATACATAACATAATATTTTACTGAGTGATGAATAATTATAATAATTTTAGGAGCGTCATTGTAATTTATCAAATGTATTTTGTATCTAAGTTTTTCATCTTACAGTCCGGATAGCTAAGTTTTACGTTTGGATGACAACATATTATTTTATTATTTAAAAATATAAGGTGGCAGAATAAATTAAATATAATAATTAGCAAAAGTAATTCGGAATCTTTTAAGTTATGTTTGGATCATCTGATTTTTATCAGTATTATATTTGTATTAAATTTATAATTGTAACTTATTGTATCATATTTATATTGTGTTTATTTTATTTGTTTATGAATAAAATTATTTTTTTATTAATTTTTATTTTATTAATAAATATTTGTTTAAAATGATAAATTATAATATTAAAATATGATAAACAAACCGATCCTCCTCGAATATATGAATTACGAAGACATACGATTATCGGTGGAAATTTAACTGAAAGCTACCTTTTATAGTGAAAAGAGAACCTTAATAAAATATAAATTATTCTAGTGCCCCTTATGGAGCATCAACTTACCGTACCAAGCCATCATATGTGGTGGACGGTTGGAAAGATAAGAAGATATTCGGCTCAAGAAGGCATGTATGGATTTGGACATCCTCAATTTTAAGGTCATATTTTTAGATTTTTATCTGTATCGATAATTTATTGGTATCGAATCAATATTAGTTTGATATTGATTTAGTTTAGTCAATTTATAAATAAACTTATTAGCTTTTCATTAATATCAATTCAATAACGACCGATTTAAAAACGAAATCAAATTGAACTATCCAAATAGGCGACGTAGTACGCCCGTCAAAAAGTTTATGTTATGCAATATCGTAAATTTCGTCACTTTAATCTCTTCAACGTATTTTCTTTTTATTTGTTTTCTAAACAAGAAAAAAAAAACTTTAGATGATTCGCCCTTAATACCATCTAAAATTTATTTTCTTTTATGAATTCAATGACCAACTATATTTGTTGGATAGTTTTTGATAAATCTGTCTCTCTATGTATATATGTAATATGCCAACAAGGTAAAGTTTTACCATTTTTAAATTGGAAAATTTTATGGTTCTTCCGTTAATTTTGATGGGATCAGTTTTGTTACCATCCAATAGTTCAAACCATATTCAATCATTATTAATTAATATTTAATTTATTATATTTATTTTAACGATTATATTAAAACTCCTCGTTCATCATGTGTAGTCACATAATTGTTGAATGGAAATCATTATTAAATTTCCAAAAAAGAAATTCTAATAGAGTTTTGTCTGTACTTTAACACTAAAGAGCCTTACAAAACTTGTAAAATAACCCATACAAAATAAAAGATTATCAATACATAACTTATTTATAGATTAAGCCTTATACCTCAAAACAGTAGGACACAAGCTTACTTAGAGCTTATCAGTAGACCCACAGGATCATCCAAAAGCGAATTTATGAGTTTAAAGCATTATAATCACTTTGGGGAAGAAAAACAAAAGAAAATTATCAAGCTTGTAAAGCTTGACACACCAATGCCATCAAACAACTGTACTCAATAAAAATGAAAATTCTAGGTGAGCATCTTTGATATTTGCTCTCTCTACCATCTCCAGAACTCAGCATTCATATTATCAAAGCCAAAACCACATAAATTATAATACCAATCTATATAGTTGTTAAAATCATGATTTTACCCACACGATTTTATGAGTTTATAGTTTTAGAAGACTCTTCCAAATTGATTCATGAGTAGAATAGGCTTTTTTTTTTTTTTTTTTTTTTTTTGTAGTTACTTACGATTTTAACCATCTCTATACGTAAACTCAATAGAATCTTATATTTTTTTTTATCAAATTTATCGATTTTACCTATTTGAGTCAAATAGGCTAATATGTAAAAAATATATCTATATGTATTTATAAGCTCATCAGCTATTTGGATTATGCAAATATTTTATTGCTTTTTAATTTTGCTTTCACACACTCTCCACATCTTTTTCCCTCCCTTACTCCAACTCCTCTATTTTATATTTATTAGTTGTCATTCAAGTTGAGTTATTGTTGTAAAATTTACTAGAAACTTATTTATTTCTTTTATATAGTTAAAAATTTAAGATAAGTGGAAAAATTAGATCCTCTAATTTACAACTTCTTTTAAATAAAATAATAGAAATGAACTTATTTTGACTCTACTTGCTCTTTTTTATGTATGTTATATTATGGATTAAGAATTATTATAAAAAAAAAGAAATTAATTTCTTTTTTTTATATCCATTATGAATTGTACGTTTTTTATGACTTCTGTATGCATATTTATATTTTTTGAAAGCTATTTGTGTGGATTGTAGAAACTTACATTTTTATGTTCTGATTCTACTGATCCTTTAATGATTCTACATAGAATCATGAGTTTGATAACCCTGCTAATCTACATCGAAGAGTAAATCATACTCACAAGTTATGTGTATCTATTCTAATACAACAAATAAAGATTAGATTATGTAAGATCAAATTAGATAACCAACACATTTTAAGCATCTAAAAATCATGTAATGCAAGAGTACTCTTAAATTTGAAACAAACCGAGGAACACAAATTAGAGGTTGATGGGAAGATCATATTTCCATGCCAAAAAGGGAAAAAAAAAAGTAGTCATATGGATTTCACTATTAAACATAACCATTGATGAGGATTGTTCATATGTGATGTGTTCTTCAAAGTCCAATGCCCTTAGATAACTCGATCATGATTGTCTCAACTCAATCTAACTATACTAGACACGATCGTTTCCTATTATGTAAGGACCCGACTTATCTAATATGCGTTTAGGCATGGCAAATCCCCAACGATGTATAATACCAAAGTATTATAAAATACTCAAGTATTATACATAAGGTTGTTTATAAAGAAAGTGAATATAATGACTATTTGTTTAAACCTACAATAATATCAAATAACTTTAATATAAAACTACTCAATACATGAGTAGATTAACTTTACTTAACTATGAATAACTTTAGTGTCAAACTAATGACACTTCAAAAGGTACAAAACTTGTTTATGAACATAGTATAAGAAACAAACTTAAAATCTTATTTTACAAACCAAGGCTTTTACAGCAAGCCTATAACAAAATACATTTCTTCTTATTAGTCTTTGAGAAAACTTAAACATAACAACTTTGATTCATGCATGGAATTCCTAGCCGTCCCACTCGTCCAAGAGGGCTTCCCAATCAGTCCGGTATCCCATATCATTATTAACATCACATGCAAGGTAGAATCATGAACTAGAGGCACAGTACGTAATAACAAAAACAAATACAGAATGCCAAGCACACCTAGGCTAAATGTGATGCAATAAAAATTAATTTGATTATCTTTTATTAGGTAAGTTAATCATCATTGGAGTATCTAAATTTTGATCATAATCTCGGGAATCTGGGGGTTTTGAGTAATAGCAGCTGCTCAGAGAGTTGTTATAGGCTATCCAAAGACCTACCTACAAAACAGAGTAATAATCTCATCTAAGGTTAATAGCCGTTACACAACTTTACTTAACTTAATCCATAATATCATCTAGTTGAACCGTCCCATTAAAAGTAAACGTTACACGATACCATCTGCCCTATTGATTATCTACTTAGCCACTTATATCACCATTACATCATGGTAAAGGAAAAGTCATTGGAAAAGTCATTGCATCATGACTATGTGGTCTAAGTGCTTAACTACCGTGTCATTGCATCATGACATGGTTGTTGCTCTTCGGAC
Organism: Combretum micranthum; assembly: GCA_024138025.1. Taxonomy (NCBI): domain Eukaryota; kingdom Viridiplantae; phylum Streptophyta; class Magnoliopsida; order Myrtales; family Combretaceae; genus Combretum; species Combretum micranthum. The sequence continues at coordinate 337,925 of JAMXBD010000527.1, read as the reverse complement.
CAAATTCAACAACGAAAACCACAATCAATTTCAATCAAATTTAATTCATCTTCATTTAAATCCGTTTAGAATATGCCTAACTTATTAATAATCAAACAAGCTATTACGTACCTGATCTATTTGACAATAGACATGTGTTTAAACCCAACTGAGTATATGAGCCTGTAAAGAAAATCATTTATGTTAAACTTCTTACTCACATTAAAATATTAACTTATTAAAGAATCATCATACTTAAGCAAGATTCAAATCATCTTATATTTAACTTATTCAAGCACAACTACATATTTCATATTTCACTTATTATCTATCTATCATTATTAAGGATTCATTGATTTATTTATTATTTTTTTATATGATCTAGGTCGTGATAAAGATTATGAGCATCATCATGCCCGTGAACTTGGGCCGCAATAAACATAATTGGTCTTGTCACGCCCGTATTAGGAAATCACACCCCTAGTATGGCCGTGATATAGACTGTGATATCCATTACGCTCGTATCAAGCTTTATAAAATTTCTTCGAAAACAATCCTGAGGAGATAACGGTCCTCATTACTGTTGTGATCTACCTTTAAGAACTTTACAGAGAAAATAATGGCCTTCATAACAACCATAATCTAGGAGGTTTTAAGCTTTTGAAAACATTCAAAGGAGATCAATGGTTTTGCAATGACCGTGATCAAGATTTATAATACATCTGACAAGATAACGGCCTCAACAACGACCATGATCAACTGGAAAAATTAACTGTAAGAGGATAACGGCCTCTATCACGCTTGTTATGAGCAAGATAATTACCCTATGGTACTTGTTTCAAAATTTTTAACGTCTTATGTCTCCTAACTCTTTAATAAACTCTTATGTGATTGTAAAAACATGCAAAAGCTAGTCTTTAAACACAATACTAAGTATCATCTTGTTCACTTACTTACATGAGTCTATTCCACATATATATAGATACACAACAACTTAACTTGAGAAAACATAATCTCACCATCCATTCTTACTGAGGTTTATTACTATTCAAATCAATTAAGTTTTACTTATTTGTCACTTTCAACATCAATACATGCACCAACTCATCATAAGTTCCACGTATCATTTTGTCAAACACCTAAGGTACATATATCTTTTTACATACCTAGTTCAACATACACCATGACATGCCTTTAATCCATATAAAACATCAAAGTTCTACTCTTATCTATCATTAATGTCACTCAAGATCATAATTTATCAAGATAAATAAGAGATCTACTTTTACTTACCTTTAAAGCTATTTCTAGAGATCAAGTTTAGTTTTTCAACTTTCTTAGTTTGAGTCTTACTTCTTTTACTGTTGATTCTTACTTCTTAGCCTTTAATCTTGTTGGATTAGAATGTTTTGGCTTCCCACTTTGACTTTTGGGGCATTAATTAGAAGCTAAAAGAACATAGTAACAGGGGCTTGGGCTTGGATTGTGTTTAGGTATGGTCATTGAAGTAAATGTGGGTTTAGGCTTGATTTTTGGGACCTAAAAATCTACCATGCTTACAATTCAACACACATGCAATTTAATTCAATACAATTCAATAAACCAACATATCACTAAAATTTTACTAACACACTAATACTTTAATTATAAGAATTTCTTATACCATAAATTTAAATTACACTAACTTTAACTATAACAATTTAAACGACAAATCATCAATTAATAATATAAAAACAAATTAATTTAGTATTTTAAATTTTTGGTTATTTCATATTAGTTACCCACCAAGTCATATGATACTTATTAGCTAGAAATTAGAATATAAAAGGAAAAAAAAAAGTTTAAAGTGTTACTTCTATTAAATTTGAGTTAAAATAGATGAGAATGATAATCAAGGAGAGAATAGTAGTAACTAGCAAAATCAATGATGAAGCACTAATAATGGAAGATGAGAGAGAGAGAGAGAGAGAGAGAGAGAGAGAGAGGAGGAGAGAGGTAGGGAGTGGTTATACTGGGAGATACTTAAGAACATATTAAAATAAGAAAATATTAGAATATAGAATTAAACTTTCATTGGCTTTCTTGATCATACAAGTTAATGGGTTTAACCCGAACAAGTGTACATGATTTTTTGTTAAATAGGTTTCTACACAAATGTAGATGGTCAATTTGTAACTCAAGCACGCTTATAAAGAGGCCAAAATGGGTCTTATTGATTTATTAATCATATCAAATTTTACCTACACAAACCCATCTATATCATCTATGTGATATAGATGGGATTTGCGTCAGAATTACACAACGGAATAATCAAGATTCAATATGTGTTTTTAGGTTTTTGATTTATATAAAAACAGGAAAGTAAAATATATGAATGATATATCCTTGGATATGATGCACTAAGAAAAGAATCGAACTAGTTGTTTCACTTAACCGATATAACGTACGATCAAAAGAAATAACAAAAGAATAATCTTAAGGAAAAACTCAATATTACTCAAGAGATTTTGGAAACAATTCTAAGAAAGGCAACAAGCCAATTGATGTCAATCAATGAAAAAAGCAAGGTTAAAAAACTTCCAGTAACATAACCCTAAGGACCCTTATATACTCTCACAAGTTGAGTACAAGAAAATATAAGACATAAAAGAAAAAAATAACATAGAAAAGTAAAAATAAACTTTAGAAATAGAGCAAAAAATCATGTTGTGGATTGCAGTCGTGACATGAGCCGTGATCTCCTCAGACTTAATTTTCCTCTCAGTAATTCAAATAGATCATGGTCGTGATTTGTCATGATATGGCTGGCATCACAAGCATGATGATGCTCGCTATCTCCTCTGGTCTTCAACTTTTTTGATAATGATGTGCTCACGGTCTTTGTTACGAGCAGCATAAGGGGCATGATGATGATTACGGCTGGGATCATAGGTGGGATTGGGGCCGTAATCTGCTTTGGAACTTAACCTTCAAGACTCATCACCATTTCTAATTCAAGTTGTATTCCAAGTGCACCATGATTCCTATCATTATCTCGGGGCTCTTAAAGATTTGTCCTCAAATATTGATTAATCACATCTTGATCCTTATCATTACTCCTAGGCTTAAGAAGATTTGTCCTCAAATCTTTGAAAGTGTATAAACTTGGATCAAAGATAAACCTGCAAAACATAAAAGTAGTTAAATAAAAACTCTTAACCGCACTTGGCTAATGAATAGCCTCCAATACCTATTGCACAAATCTTCTCTAAAATAGTAACTCCCAAAGCATCTCAATATCTGTACCAAGCACTTTTGACCATTTACTTCCAATGTCCATGTCTATAATTGAAGACTTCCTATAATCCTCGAGAATTTTTTTTTTCTTTCTTTAGGAATAGTAAAATGAATAGAATAGCAAATGCATGATAGATACTGGATTTGAAATCCGACAAAAACCCTAGTTAGAAACTTTAAGGTATTACGGGTTTGTTTATAACATAAAACTTTGAATAATTTTTTTTTAGATATTAAAAGATACCAAAAACAAGGTTTCATAACCCAATTTGAAAACTTAATATATAAGTATGAGTAGCCTTAGATATCAAGCGCATTAGAAAGCTACTAACAAATAGAGTATGTAGATTAAAAACAATAAATTGAAAATAAATCGATTGGGTTGTAAATACGTAGTAGGAAACTATAAACAAATTCATAACTACAAATCTATACCTCAAATAAAAATTTAGATTACACCATAATTTTTGTTATGAAATTTAGAGTCTATAGGAATTAAAACACTAATTTGACTTATTGGGCCTTAAAACTTTAATCACATAAGACAAAACTATAAAAATATTTAATCGGGTAAACTTTAAACTCGAAATTTGAACTCAATGATAATCTACTAATATTATAGAAGCCTTAGATAAACTTTTAGAGATAAATATCCTATATAACTAATATAATTATATGTGTGTGAGCTATTATCTAACGAAATAACTTAGATATTTAGCTATCTAATTAATCTATCCTCTATATAGCATTGCACGGTTAAAATTGAAGCCACTTGATCAACTCTTTCCCATGGAATTGTTTCACCTTGTCCATTGCTTGAGAGATTGGAACAAATGGTACACAAAGCCAAGGATAAGGACACTCGACCCAATTAGAATTAACCAAACAACCCCAACATTTAATAAGCTTGATAACTCATTGGAGAAGCTTATAGAGGATAGGAGAATTCCTTGCTTACCAAAAATAAAAACAAATAGATATAAGGAAATTTACATTGTTTCACTATGAAATACTAGAGAAGAATTTACTTAGACTGGTTAAACTTTCCTTTGTTTTGTCATGTGAAAATCCAACACATATATAAACTCATCCCTCTCAAGAATTCCAAACATAGCAAACCAACAACTACAAATAAAATTGGCAAGTCTAAAAACCCCATGACTCTACCATGACTCCCATTTCCCACAAGAAAATTAAAGCAAACAAAACCCACTTTTCTTCTCTTGAGCCCACCATGACCCACAACATCAACAAAACAATAACACAAATCAAACAAAAGCCAATAAATTACAGTCTTCTACCAAGACTCCAAGAGAAAAGAACAAGACAGCCAATATCATCAATAAAGCTCTAGGAGTCCTAATCAAAGGTAAAAATTCCATTGACTAATATAGAGTGTTTTCAAAGTTTTGATAACTTATCTCCTACTTGTTGCCTATAAGGTCGGTCTACACTAGGTAAGGAAAGGGGGTGGGGGGGTGAGTGTAGGGGAGAAGGAGTGAATACCTTGTCCTATAACCAATTGCGGTAATATTTAGCCCTTCTTATATTTTACATCTCATTGATGTTTATAAATTACGAAAAATTTAAGTTTTGGTGATAAAGTCATTGTGTACTCACTTTTCATTGAACAAATTGTGCAAATTATTATTTAATTTATAGAAATCATGAGGTATTGGTACTAAAGTACATTTATTATGATATTTCAGGTCTTGAAGGACTTATATTATAAATACAAGCAAATTAGAGAAGTGAAATGATCCAAACACTAGCCATCAGAAATAAAAAAACTAAATAAGGTCAATGGAACCCAATTGGATTTATGCACAGATTTATATTGCTAAATTTTTCAAAATTACCAAATTAGTTCCAAACCAAAAACCAAAATTTTGAAAATTCAAAAGCAATTCAAATATCTAGATAAATTAAATTATAATTTCATAGCATTCCTTTAAATGAAAATTTTTGTAAGAAAAATCGAAACAATATCATTATAATCTTTAGTTTTGCAAAATCTCGATTTTACCTCTGTTCAAGAACTTACGCGTATTAAAAATTAAAAATTTTAAATAAATTAGATTTGGATATATTAAATCATTTTTAGCCCAAGAAATTAATTAAAAGCCCCAAACTGTTTAAAACGAGCTAAGAGTCTTGCATACGTGAGATTAGATGCACCGGATTGTGCTATGTGGCAAAAATCTAAAAGGAGACCATTTTCCTTGTCTAAAACCTTAATTCTACCCTTCTCTCTCATATAAATATTCCTTTTCTCTTTTTCTGTCGCTCCCCCTTTCATGAAGCCCTCTCAAAACCCAAGATAAAGTTCTCCAAAACCTAGCTCCTTCTTAGTGTTAAATGAACGGGATTAGCAAAAATGTAGCACTAATTAGCTTATGTGGTGTCTTTACATGAGAAAAATGGAGAGGATAAAGTATTGATAGAAGAAGAAGGAAAACCCACCATCCTAACAAAATTCGTGTTAAGATAAGTATGAAATTTTATGACATCAAAATGTGAGTATTTTAGTGTTTTAAGCATGAAACTGACTTGGGTATGTTGGTTCATGACATGGGTTGCGAGAAATTGGGTGTTGGAGTGATTTTGAGACTAGAATTGTCTTTTCTAGCTGAAATAAGGTGAGTGTGCTGGTTTTAAGTGTCAAAAAGCAATGTTTAAGGTGTTTTAGATGTAGATTCTGATATAGGGATATTAGTAGGAAGTGAAGGAAGCAAGAAAATCAGTTTTGCAAGTGTTTTGGATTTGGAGAATCACCTTACAGCTGCTACAATGAGGGAAAAACCCAAAACTCGACCTTTGTTGAGGTGAACTTGTGATAGTGAGGAAATGAGATATGTCTGGAAGTAATAAAGAGGAAGATAAACATGCTTTAAATTTGAAATCTACTATAGACTAACTTTAAGGAGAAATAAATGTTGCTATGTGTTGCAAATTATGGACAAGATTATGGAATGAGTAGAAAGTAATGCTATGGATGTTGGAGTCAGTTAATTAAATAATTTCACTAAAAATGTTTGGAAAATTTCAATGAACCCATGATAATCTTAGTAGTTGTTGTCAACATAGATTATTTGAACTTTGATCTTGAATCTATTATGCTTTAGCACATGGAACATGAATATAGTTGAGTTTAGGCATATATATGAACATCTAATACCATTAGATCACCATAGGATTGGTTTAAAAACTCATTTTGATGAAAAAAATGAAGTTAAAAAAGTAAAAACACAAACCCAGAAGAGCACGATGGAAACACAACACCATATTTCCCACCGTGTTTCTAACTGACATGGAAAACGCGAACAAATACTGAAAAATGGGACAGCATAATGGAAACACGGCGTCATGTTTCCCACCGTGTTTCTCTCGGACGAAAACGCAGAAAAACATGGCGGAAAGACGAGAACATGTTCCCTTCCATGCTTCTCACTATGTTCCACAATGAAAAAATTCGCTGAGAAACACGGTAGCATATATCCAGAACCTTGCTTCTCCCATGTTACTCTCTACTCGTGACACTGTTTCATAAATTGGTCATAACTTTTTTGTTCAAACTCGGATTAAGGTGATTCAAGAGGCCCTCTTCGAAAAGATTAAAAAGAGATCTACAACTTTTATGATTTAAATTTTCAAAAATTCTAAAAGTATCAATGCCTAAATTTCGCTTGTTGCAAGCTATAATGTAAACAAATAAAGTTGAAATTTTTTTTTACTAGTTAAGTGTATATAGTTAAGTATAAAATGAATCTTTTTGAGCTAAAATGAATTATATTGATTAAGTTTAGTCAACTTAACCTAGTAATTGAACTAAATGATTAAGTCTATACAACTTGGGTAAAACAAACAAGATAAATGGGTTAAAGATGGTTAGTCATAAACTGATTTTAATCTCGATTATGAACAGTAATGGACCTTGATTTGGAAACAAATAACAAGCTCAAGTTAACCAAAAGCTACGGAGTAATTGCATGTTTCTTGATAGGATAGTTTTAATAACCGGACTAAGAATTTAAATTCGGCTTAATTGAGTGTTGGATGATGCTTGGCCACTTACTCCAAGAGTGGCATCCCCAGATTGGGTTGTGATCTTGATCGTAATTTCGGGATGATGTGGTTGTTGTAGGTGCTTGGATCCTTATAAAATGCGTGGTAAGGACAAGTGGGTAGTCGATAAGGGAGATTCGAAATCCGACGGTCAATTAGGAGCTAAAGAGAAGTTGCAACAGAGTTTTGTGGGGGTGTGGGCTCTTGCATAAAGCATTGTAATAGACCATGCTCATTGATGGTTGTCTGTGAGGATTGAACTGTACAAGACTACTTCTTTCTTTTCTTTTCGGTAATTACTGGAGACTTATCGAACTCCCCTCTTTTGTACATGATCCGCTAAGGGAACCCTACCCCATTTGTTTAGCGAAAGTCATGAGTACTCTTGTGCGTGTTTGTATTTCTGGAATGCTGGGAATACTTGGTTAATGGCTTAAATCTAATCAAACTTAAATCATGCTTATTGCATTAGCCTAAGTGTGCATTACATGTAGTGTATGCTTGTGTTACTATGTACTGGGCTTCGTAGCGCATTCTTTAATATTCCAGGTTTTGTTGGTGGTACAATGGGGATAAGTGCTACGTGGAATGACTTAGTTAAATGGCAATCTACGAGGCATGGGTTTATGAGCCTTTGCATGTAAAAGTTTTATTATAATCATGTTTTACAATTCGGATGATTGTAATCAAGTAATAATCAAGGACTTTGTTATATTTAACATAGACCTTTAAGTCCAAAAGTTTTGCTGTTAAGTCATACCTATTTGATGGGCCCTAAGGGTGATATTTATAAATTGATATTTAAGGATCTTTTCTCTAATGGCTTAAAAATTCACAGGTTTTGATAAACTCGAACCATGGAAAAACAAACAGCACTTCATCGGACTTCTTTTATAAAAATTAATAACGATTTCTCAAATTAAAACTCAGATAGAAACCTACTCAATAACAGAATGCCCTGCACATATTGCTTAGAGGCGATGTATGCGGCGAAACAACCACACTCTTGAGTACCCTAAGGGCTGGGTCATTTCAAGAAGTTTTTATCACCTTAGAGACATCAAGAATCAAGGCCAGCTATATGTTATTCAAAGCTACTAGCTTTCAACAGATTAACACATGCCTACATTTATGGAACTCAAACGCTGCCAGCTAAACAAAACAAAAGCAAACCAGCCTTTAAAATTTCAACATACGCCAGCAATTTAGAGATAAAGGTCTTCGACTTTAAGTTGGCTTTTCATGTCCACAGATTCAAAAACATTAGTGTTAGCTCCAAAGCCACCAGCCTCTGAACAAATTTCATCTAGCCTTCATCACAACACTGTACACCAACAAATTACAATTCATCTGAGCAAGAAAGCAAGTTGAATGGGGTTATTAGAAAACATAAGGAGGCTATTGGGTAGACCATTGTAGACATTCAAGAGATCTATCCATCAATATGCATGCATATAATACTTATGGAAGTTGAATGTAAGTCTACAGTCTAACTACAGAGACGTCTCCATCCTACTCTAAAAAAAGTAGTGAAAAAGGAGGTGTTGAAGCTTCTGGATGCTAGGATCATTTATCCCATGTTTGATAGCAAGTGGGTAAGCCTTGTACAAGTGATGCCTAAAAAAGGGGGCATGACAGTTGTGAAGAATGAAATAATGAATTGATGTGCACTAGACTATAGCTGGATGGAGGGTGTACATTGACTATTGCAAACTAAATAATGCCACTCGAAAAAGACCAATTTCCTCTACCTTTCCTTGACCAAATGCTTAAGAGGTTGGTTGGGCATGAGTATTGTTTCTTAGATGGATAATCAGGCTATAATCAGATGCCCATTACTCCAGAGGATTAGGAGAAGACTACAATTACTTATCCATACAACACTTTCATATTTAGGTGTATGCCTTTCGGTCCTTGCAATGGTCCATAGATGCATGATGGCATTGTTCTCTGATATGATTGAGAAATTCATTGAAGTCTTCATGGATGACTTCTTTGTATATGGAGCTTCATTTGATAAATTCTTAGAGAACTTGTCATTTGTGCTTAAAGGATGCAAGGACACTCACTTGGTTTTGAACTAGGAGAAGTGTCACTTCATGGTACGAGAGGGCACAATGCTTAGGTGGATAAAGCCAAGTTGAGGTTATTTTAAAGCTGCCATTACTGGTTAATGTGAAGGGAATTCGAAGTTTTCTTGGACATGATGGGTTTTATAGAAGGTTTATCAAGGACTTTTCCAAGATAGCAAGACTTCTTTGCAATTTGTTAGAGAAGAATTCTTCGTTTACATTTGATGAGTCCTATCTTTAGGCATTTAAGTTATTGAAAGAAAAATTGACCATTGCACCTGTAATTATGGCACCAGATTGGAAGTTGCCATTTGAAATTATGTATGATGCCAGCAACATAGCAGTTGGTGCAGTGCTTAGCCAGTAGAGGAATCGCGTTTTCCTACTGATATACTATGCTCGCAAGATGTTGAATGATGTACAACGCAACTACGCTACCACATAGAAGGAATTGCTAACTATAATATTCGCTTGTGACAAATTTAGATCATATCTCATAGGTTCCAAGGTTATAGTTATACACTGACCATTTCACACTCAAGTACTTGTTGGCGAAATCAGATGCTAAGCTTAGGCTTATAGGGTGGATCTTGCTGCTACAGAGTTTGATATTGAGATTCGAGACAAGAAGGGGACTAAAAATGTTGTGGTTGACCTTCTTTCAAGGATTGTACATGAGAAAGATAAGTTCCCTATCAATGAGACCTTCCCTGATGAGTACCTTTATCCAGCTTCGCTTAAAGATCTACCTTGGCACACTGATGTATTGAATTACTCGATTAGTGGCGTTTTACCATATAAGAATTCTCATCACCAAACAAGAAGTTTTTATTTGATTAAGCAATATTTCTGGGATGAGCCATACCTTTTTAAAAGTTGTGTCGACCAAGTAATTAGGCAAATTATACTAGCATCTGAGATTACCAACATACTTCAACATTTCCATAGTTGAGAAGTTGGTGGTCATTTTGGTGCTAAAAGGACTGCAGCCAAAGTACTAAAATGTGGATTTTACTAGCCTACTTTGTTTAAGGATTGTCGTGCTTTTGTGCTAAGTTGTAATCAATGCCAACACACAAAGAACATTTCCAAGAGCGCCATGAGATGCCCCAGCATGATATCCTAGTGATTGAGATCTTTGATGTTTGGGGGATTGATTTCATGGGACCATTCCCATCATCCTTCAATAACAAGTATATCCTTATTGCTGTGGATTATGTGTCTAACTAGGTAGAAGTTGTGGCTCTCCCAACTAATGATGCATGAGGAGTACTCAAATTCTTGAAAAAGAACATCTTCACTAGGTTTAGGACACCACGAGCCATTATAAGTGATAGGGGTACTCACTTTTGCAATAAGCAATTTGATAGCTTGCTTGCAAAGTATGGAGTAAGGCATAAGGTGGCCACACCTTATCATCCCCAAACAAGTGGCCAGGTAGAACTATATAATAAAGAGCTTAAGCGAATCCTAGAGAAAATAGTCAATTCATCAGGAAAGATTGGTTGCTAAAGCTTGACGATGCACTTTGGGCTTACCAAACTACTCACAAGAACCCAATTGATATTTCCCATATCGCATGTTGTATGGAAAAGCTTGTCATCTACCTATAGAGGTAGAACACAAAGCATATTGGGCAGTAAAGTTCCTAAAGTTTGATTGGTAAGTTGCCGAGAACCATGAGTTACTCCAATTGAATGAGTTGGATGAGTTTAGAATGAAGCTTTTAAGAATGCTTGCATTTATAAGAAGATAACCAAGATATAGCACAATAGGAAAATTCTTCATTGAGAGTTCAAAGAAGGATAGGAGGTATTGTTGTATAATACTCGTTTGAAGCTTTTTCCTAGCAAGCTAAGGTCCAGGTGGTCAGGGCCATTTATGGTAACCAAGGTCTTCCTCTATGGAGTTGTAGAGATCAAGAAAGATGGTGAACAGCCATTTTAGGTCAATGGTCACTAATTAAAGCACTTTTAGGATGGGGGAACATTGAAGGATATGAGAAAGACTTGGATCTTCATGATCCAAGATGAGCATGAGAGTAAAAGTCCAGGTAAGGACTATAAAAGAAGTGCTAGGTGAGAGGCAACCTACTATGAGAGTCTCTTTGTACATATTTGTTTCTTTTTTAGTGTTTCTCTTTTAGTTGTTTTTTTTTTTTTTTTTTTTTTTTTTTTTTTTTTTTTTTTTTTTTTATGCTTGCTATTGTGATGCCTTTTGTCTTCTTTATGTAAGAATCCTAAGATTTGAGCTTGAGCATGCATTTCAAGTGATGGGCTTTGATTTAGAGCTTTAAAGAATGTGTTGTGTAGCTATGAAGACAATCGGGAGCTAAAGAGCGTGAATTTAGACCATAAGAGCATGGACTTCCAAGATGGAAATAATTGGAAGGAAAATTGAATCAATCAAGTTCCAATCTGTACAGCAATAGAAAGAGTTTTCAATTATCGAATCAATTGAGTTCCAACTGGTAAAGTAATAGAGAGAGTTCCCAATTATTTCCTTTTCAAAAAGAAAAGAGAGAAACAAGCATATCATTTACTCGAATGATTCAAGTAATCAAGTTTAAGAGTATCTAAACTTGAATGTTAGAGTGAGAAAGAGTCTATAGAGGTCCCTTTTAAATCTGATCACTTGGGTGATGAGCCCAGGATGTGCCAACTTAATGAACTCAATATAACGAGAAGGGAGGAAAGGTAAAAGTTCAATACATGAACTTTGAAAAAAAAAATGAATAATTGCTTATATAAATAAAAAGAATATGAATGCTAAAGTACCAAATGAAACAACACTTGTAATCAAGAGGGAGAAAATCTAGGAAAAGAGTAGATACCACATGCTTTCACTCTATGTTGCAAAGACTATATGCCTGCTAATGTCTAGTGAAGTTTAAATGATTGTTTTTCCTTACCGGATTGTGTATTTACTTTTGGACAAAAGGTTCTTTTGGTAAACACTGGGATTAAAATTTGTTTTGTCTAGATTAGAGACTAAATTTTGATTATAGTAATCTAATTACATGTACCCAATTTGGTTAGAGCAGTAGGTAGGAATTGCAAGTCATGAACTATAAAAGAAAATATGCTTAAATTGTGAAAGTTAAAATTTTTGTACTATCTATGATAGATTTCTCTTGTGTATTATTTACTTTACTTGAGAACAAGTGAAAGTTCAAATGTAGGAGAGTAGATAACGTTATTTTATACTCACTTTTCATTTAACAAATTGTGTAAATTATTATCTATTTTATAGAAATTATGAGGAATTGATACTTAAGTACGTTTATTGTGATATTTCAAGTCTTAAAGGACTTATATTACAAATACAAGTAAATTAGAAAACTTTTTATACAACTTTGGAGACATTAAGAATCAAGGCTATCTATATGTAATTCAAAGTTGTCGGCTTTCAACAGATCAACATCGACCTACATTCATGAAACTTCAACGTTGCCAGCCAAACAAAACAAAGCAAACTAGCCTTCAGAATTTTAACATATGCTAGCAATTTGGAGATAAAGGCCACCGACTTTAAGTTGCCTTTTGCACATCCACAGAATTGAAAACATTAGCATTAGCTCCAAAGCTACCAGCCTTCGAACAGATTTCATCCAGCCTTCATCACAACATTTTATGCCGATAAATTACAATCCAACACCGCCACCAACACTGCTTGAAAAGTTGATAGCCATTTCACTTTTGAAAACAATTTTAATTTGTCAAGGTCAGCTACTGGAGATCCAAGGCGGTCGGCCTTCATTATACACTAGCCATTTTGGATTAAAAGCTACTAGTATACAGATGAAATTGGCCAGCTTATGTCCATGCACTGGTTTTTATTATAAATACTCCTTAGGTTGATTTTTGAAGAGAGAGAATGAAAAAAGAAAAACCTTAAGAGAATAGAACAATAGCAATCAGGTAAAAATGAGTATGTGTGCTTCAATCATAGGGGGCTAAAACCCTATTGTTCTAGCAACTCTTGGATATGATTTTAAGGTTTAATGCGATCAAGCAATACCCAATTTTTATTGAGATTTTGAGTTTTTGAAGACTTTCATGAGAAAATTTCAATTGTGGTGTTTTATAACCTTTGCTTTATATTGCTGTTAGCTTGATTGTGTTATAATAGTGTTGTGATTAATATTTTCATGGGTATTGCAATGATGAATTTGATGAAACTGGTGATTAAATGACTTGTTTTGACATTGATTTTTGATAAATTGGATATTTAGCGATTGTTGCTTATAGTCTATTTGGTTTGTGATTAGCCAACACTAATTAGATAGATAGGATCAGAGATACTCATGAGAGATTCAATAATTCGTACAAGCATATCTTGGGTTTTGGGATAAAACTCATGAACTTACGTACTTAATGTGGTTAGAAATATAAATTGGGTCACTTGATAGTGATTAGTCTATAATTTCAACTAGAGTAGTAATTTTAGTGTGAGTGAATTACTATTTACTTGATAATTATAGATAAATCACCTCGGCGGGATGATTTATGCTATAATTGAAATTTTGTTACTCCGAGAGGTAGGCAAGTTCTAGTGAATTTGGTAAAATCCCAATTAATCAATTTCAAATATCAATGAAGGCATATTATTAATTCAAATGAGAATATATTTGCAATTCTCAATCTAATTTTGGCATCTTATAACCCCAGAACCCTTGATAGTGTTGCTAAGGCATTCGGTTTAGTGTTTAAATTAGTTCATTAGTTTAGTTTTCAGTTAAATCACAATTTGATAATTCAGCTTAAAATCCAACTTTTTATAGCTTAGATTGAGGAAGAACTAAAATATCTAGTAATTAGCCATTAGCTCCTTGTGGTTCGACCTGGTCTCACTAGAAAATTTTTATTTCTTCATATGCATTCGATATACTGACTAGTTATTAATGCGCTTATACAAAGAGTTTAAAAATAGAAAGCATAAGTTAGTTAGTTAGTTTATGTTGGAAGCTTTATATATTTAGTTTTCTTAAAGCTTATGAGCAACAATAATACTCTATGCATGTAATAGCTCTTGATAATTATTTTTGTTAAGCCAAATATTACATCTAGTAAAGGAAATTATGGAAAAATCAAATTTAACTTTAGCGAACCCATACCTTAAATTTCAGTCACTATAAAAACATGATTTCCCATACATATTCCATAGCCTAACCTAGCTTAAATTTGTAAGATATGTCTATAACATCATTTAAATAGCAAAACTTAGCCAACATGAATATTAGAACACCATTGACCCTATGAACATGTGTGGTATCATAGTAAAAAGTCCTACCATCTAGACATCCTAAAAGAATGATAATTGATAGAAAATATAAATAGAAAACTTGAATGAGCTAGAATGGTCCTAAGGCACTAATCTTGAAGTTCGGTTAAAAATAAATTTATAAGAACAAACCATAATTTAAAATACAAAATAGAACCCACATGAATTCAGAGAATCACTAGAAATGCATGTTAGTAATTAGAATATATGTGACCCCATAAATAATAGAAATTTTGGCCTATATAAACAGTTTTGTTGACAGATAAAGTGAACAATAATAGAAAACATATTATCAAAAAGGCATAAACGAACTAGCTAAATTATAAAAATTTGGAATAATGAACCACCGCAAATAGAAATGTAGGTATGACTTAGGATCAAGACAAGCAAAATGAAAATAAATAATAATAAATATTTTGTTTACACTAAAGAGCCTATATAATTAATAAGAGCTTAGAAATAAAATTATAAAACAAAACAAGACATGGAATATTCCTACAATAGTTATAGAAATACATAAAATAGGAAAATATAAATTACAAAATAAATAAGTTAAGTAACCAGCATATAATACATAAAGCAAACTTTCTAACACCCATTCATAAGTAAAAATTTGAGTTGAATTGAGTAATATATGTTTAATTAAAGATTACGCACTAAAACATGTATTTAGAGTTATTTATATCACTTTTGATGAGAAAAATTCATTTACTCGAATTTTGTAAATATCTTATAAAAACAAAATATTTTATAAGCTTTAAAACAACTATTTATAAGCCAAATTTGGATTAGAAATAATAAAACAGTCTTAAAAGGAATAAAATTGATTTTAAGACACTTAGGCACTCATTAGGAATTATTTACATAATTACATACCTGGTTGGTGCAATTTTATTCATCTATCAGGTGATTCTGATCATACAACATATTTTCCACAAGATTATCACGATTAGCCACAATGAGCAAGTGAGTAACTCAAATTTTATTACATGGTTTGTTTTTGTAGCATAGTTATGATGATAATATAATGCAAATAGCAAATTTGCTATGTGTGGGGGGTTAGGATAATGTATGTTGTATGATGATTGTATTGGGGTGAAGACTATAGTAATGAAAGTGATAACAATAGTATTGTGGTAAACTTGTTTGATATAAGAAGCTGAGTGTCTATATAATGTTTGATCACTTAGAAATGAAATGAGGACTATTTGGCTTTAAAGATTAATTTGACATCCATTACACGGATTGCATAAATGTATGAATAGTGTGATAGCCTACTACGTGTTAGTGTTTCTATTCTCTAGTAATGGTTAGTTTTTCTAGATGATAATTTCCTAGTTCTATGCAAAATTACCTTTGTTTTGTTGGTTCCATAGGAACTAAGTGGTAAATAAAGAATGTCGCCTGTGGTATCCCATGAAATAACTAACACTTAATAGTTTTCCAAACTTTTGATACAAGATGTGAATGCAAGATACATTTAAATTAAAGTGACAATTAAAAGGAGAACAGTGGAAATCCTTATATGTTTAGTTCTTCCTGAGTAGGTGGGTCATAGGGGTATTGCCTGGCTAGTTCCTTCAACCTCGACGGGAGGACGTAAATCTACATCATGTTTGGATTCTGCATTATCCAAGCTTATAATTGAACATATGAATGATTGTTGCATAGCATATGATTGTTAATAACGTGGTTGATAACTTATTTGATGTGTAATATATCTAGTTATTCACTAAGTCGTGGTTCATGCTCACACCCCTATAGCTTTTCTAGGATAATTCTACGATCCTACCTAGTCTCATCCAGGAATCTAGCACTGGTAAGTTCTACAGCTTGAATGATTTTGGATCAGGGATAGGACATCTATTTGAAGTTGATAAGGAATGTTTCTAAGTATTAGTTTTGTATTCGAAACTCTACACAATAGTTATGGTATGTAATAATTTTATTACTATGATAGTTGGCATAGTGGTTTTCTATGGATTGATGTACCTTTGATGTATTTATCATTCTTATCAGAGCAACCTAAAAGATCCTTTTTGTGGAATCATGTCATCTTTCAAGGTAATACTAGTATTAGCATGCATGAATGATCTCTTCTGATGTCAATCAGTCTTCTTAAGCACACTTCTCAGGCATCAGATAGTATCATGATATGTATGTTACTACCAGGGTACTTTGGGGGCATGACACTTCCCCAATAACTCATACCACTCATCATAAACTCAATCAATTCAAGGCTCATGAACACTATGACAAGTACTCAATAAACACATCTCCTGTCCAATAACAGTCACTTTAAACTCTTGTCATCTTTAAAGTAATCAACATCACCACATGCTGACGTAATATGTAACTATAATGGCTCATAGAAATCTAACCTCTCAAAATTTTCATATAATCTCAATATTCCAAATTTCTTCTCCTCGCTTACACTACCAACTGTAAGCAAAACATCACAACAACACCGATAATAATATAGCCCCAATAATTTCTAACAAACATCATGTAAGGTTTCAAAGCCACAATAGAGCAACAATTTCGTTCACCTCATAATCTCATTAATGCATCAAAATCTCATTAATGCATCAAAATATATTGGATGAACCATAGGAAGAAGAACATATAAATACCTATAATGCTCATTAATTTCTAGTATAAGCAGAAGGTGCATATACATCAAAAGGTGATGCTAGCTTAATGTCACATCGCACAACTCCTGTAACAATTGTTTCTTCACCAACATGCCTTGCACCTTTACCATCAACATTATGATCTACACCACTATTAATATCCACTTGTATCGGATGATCATCATCTGAACTCTCTTCATGATCATCACCACTATCTTCCTTAACCAAACAATCATGCTTGATACAATCATCTAACGAGTTAGCTCCCTTTGAGGGCTTCAACAGCTTTGTTTTCTCCATTAGATTAGACATTAAAATTGAAAAGTTTTTCAACATGGTAGTTTAGATAGATCCTTCAATGATATTAAACTTTGATAATCAATACTTTAAGCGATGTCATAATTGAAGCCATTCACAAATCAATCAATGGTGTGCTCAAGAGGCTTAAGTGACTCAATGTACCTCATGAGAGTCTTAAACAATTGGGTGGAACAAATCTTTTCCTCATCAACCTCTTCACAAGACCCCATTTAATGACATCACGAACCCCATTCCAAATTCGCTCTAATACACTACTTTGCTATTACAACCTTGCAATTTTAGTTAATTTCTTGACAATAATCTCCCCTAATTGATGACTGGAGCGAAGTAAATCTCCAATAATTTAGTCTACTTAGAATTCCTAATCTAAATAATCTCATGGAGACCTATGGCCACCAAATTTAGGCAATTCTATCCTACATGTAACACGTGCTTTGTTTGCCCTTTGGTAAGTTTTTTTCTAAATTGCTTTTGGTGCCAATGATAATGATTCTTTCATAGAAGGATTCAACTCCACATGTGTTTATCTCATAGCTTCGGAACTCATAGGAAACAATTTAATTCTCTTTCCATTGAATATAATGGAATAATTGTTGGCCCTACCATTGTGGTTCACATCTTGATCTAATAACCACTAACGCCCCAATAGAATATGGGATGCATTCATTGACACTGCATCATAAAGAACCTTATTGGTGTAATGATTAGGTCAAGAAATAGGAACTGATAGCTGTTTAGTGATGTGACTTGATCCTTAGTTATTGAGCTAATGTAACCAATATGGTTGTCAATAACAGTGGTTGGAAGTTGTAACTTCTCCACAAGTGTTATAACTACGATATTAGTGCAACTACTTGAATCGATGCTGGCTACATAAACAACGCCATTTACCAAGAACTTAATATGGAATATATTCTCCCACTGTTCGTGATTAATTACTAGTGTCACACTTAAACTCCTTCTCAACACACCAACCAAAGGTAGAGCAGGCCCTATTAATTGTTCAGTTGGCACCTCTTCTTCATTTTCCTTGTCAGAATTAGTATAACTGACTTTTTTCCTTCATCATCACTCTCTAAACAACCTCCACGAATGTAAACAACATGTCATTTGGACACGGAGCATCCATATGTCCAAAACCTAAGAATTTAAAACATTTAATTTCTCTAGTTTTCTTCTTAGCACTAATTGAGTCATTCGATTTAAAAATTGATTTGGCTTTCTCATCATTAGACTTCTCATGACTAGACTCATGCTTCTCATTATCCCTATGATTTGTAATACTCTCGTTTTCATCATCATGCTAATAACATTTCCTACTACTCTTATATTTAAAAGAGTTACTTGAGGATTTATGATACTTGCATTGCCTTTCAACCTTTTCCATCATCAACATTGCTTCCTCCAAGGTATCAATCAGTTGGAGCTTAACAACATTAATGAATCTAGAAATTAATTGATCTAGAGTTTTCAAGATTTGACTTTCAACAGTGATGATCTCAAACTCTTGAATACACTCAGCCATGCTTTTACTTCCTTGTCGCAAAGTGTGCAACCCCATCAACAATTATTGGCTATAGTAATCCGAAACAAGCCTTCACCATAATGACTCACGCATCTCAGCCCATGTATTACATCCCATTCTCCATTCCTCTGTCTATTAGTTAATACATTCTTCCACCAATGTGAAGCATAGCCCTTAAATTCAATTGCAGCAAGCTTAACTTACTGCACATCATCACAATCAAAATAATCAAAGAGCTTTTCAGTTTGATTTTCCCAATTAAATTATTTATCTGCTCCATCGGTACATTCAAAAGATGGTACTTTCAAATTTATGGTCTCTATATCGCACAATCCTCTAAGCCTGCGCTCATCTCGGTGATCATTAAAATCTTCTTCATAATCTCCAACTCTACAACCACGCATCGGTTGACACAAATTCCCTCTTCTTCATATGTGGCCATCTACTACTCCATCGTAGGGTATTTGAATCTTAGATTTATCCTCTAATTCCTCAATATTTGTGTTTCATGAATTTAAGGGTTTCCCCTAACAATTCATTCTATACTCCTTAGGGTTTCACCTTGTTGTTGCTATATATTACATTTCTTGCATCATCTCTTTTATAAAATCCATGAATTCACCCATATCAATAGTGCTTCCTCCCTTAGGAGCATTGCCATCTCTGCTTTTAATATTGAATTTTTCAAACATCCTCAAAAGAAATTAAACTTACTGCAAAAGCAATCTTAATAGTGAAACTTATTAAGCAAGAAATATAATACCAAAGCCCCAAGCCATAATCCACAACCTTAAGCTCTAATACCAAGATGATATGGATGGGAGAATGCAAGTAATTTGCGGATCTAGTGCTTCAATTGCAATTTAGGGTTTATCGTATGTTTTGGGTTTTTATCATTTATGAAATAAAAAAAGTTGAATGATATGAATAATTAATCCTTGAATATGACACAGTAAAGATAAAATCGAACTAATTGTTCTAATAAATCGATATTATGCATGATGGAAAGAAACAACGGAGAACAATCTTGAATAGAAAATCTAATCTTATTCAAGAATGCAATTTGTCACAAAGGACATTACAAAGTTTATCGAGGGTAAAACAAGTAACAAAAACTGCAACATATCACTAATAAGCCCTTATATACTCCCACAAGTCGGGCAAGGGAAAAAAATGGAATACTACAAGACAAAAAAATAAAATAGTAAAGTAAAATAAACTTCAGAAATAGAGTGTAAAATCACGTTGTGGATCACGGTAATGATATCGTCGGCCTTATTTTTCGTCTTCATAATTTAAACAAATTGCGATTGTGATTGGTCATGATATGGCTGGCATCATAGGCGCGATGATGCCGTTATCTCCTTTGGTCTTCAACTTCTCTGATAACGATGTGCTCACGGTCTTTGTTACGGGCGACATAAGAGGCATGATGATGATCACAATGGGATTAAAGCCTTGATCTACTTTGGAACTCAATCTTCAAGACTCGTCTACATTTCCAATTTGAGTGGTCATCCCAATGCACCGTTATTCCTATCATTTCCTTGGGGCTCTTGAAAATTTGTCCTCAAATCTTGATTAATTTCATCTTCGTCCCTATCACTATGTATATTTAAAACCATGACCTACAAAAATAAATTAACAAATTAGTAACAAAGTAAATTATTTTCATTTCCTAACATTCCTTTTTTTATTTTTGAAAATTAAAAATATGAAAAAAAAAAAGAATAACAACTGGATAAAAGTAGAAAAAGAAGGGAAGTCTTAAACCAATTCTAGAAGAACATAAAGAGAACCCATTGGACTACATGAGGTGTGGATCGAGGATAACTTTATGGTAATGGTGAACACGATGGTTTGGTAGTTAATGTTCAAGACCCATGGTAACATTAATGGTTTACACAAGGTGTGGAAGTTGAAATTGCAAGCTTTGATTCAGAGATTTATCAAAGATTCAAGGCAAAAGTTTGCCCATTTCTCAATGTGTGGCATGCCAAAAATCTCTTCTGATTGATTTTAAGTGTTGGTTTCACTTATTACGTGAAAAATCTTAGAGAGAGGATAAAGGTGTGGCCATTGAAAGTTTCAGAGAGAGAAAGCTTTGTGTTAAAGAAGAATAACCAAATTCAAGCTCAATTTTTATTGTGGAACCTCGTAAATTCCAAATACCAAAACCTAACAATTTAACCTAGCTAAATTATTTAAATCATATAGAATATTATAATCAAAAGATAAATGCCATAAAGTAAAAATTTTAAGCATTAAAACAGTGTTTGGAATAATTAATATAGTAGGCACATGAGTTTTCACCCAAAAATAGTATAAACTATCTCCTTATAAGAGGGCACTATGATGTGTATTAATCCAACCCATGAAATAGAATTTATCCATTTCCTCCCCCACTTTAAAACCCTTTTATGAAGGAAAGGCATGACATACATACATATATATCGAACCTCAATCCATCTCTACTTCTTGAAATATTTCTCTGCCAAAGAAGAAATATGCCCAGGAGAAATATGAAGACAATGATTCTAAAACTTTCACAAACCCCTCTAACTTCTAAAACCTACATCTTTACATACATCAACCTTTTTCAATTTCTCAAGTTACAGCATGATCATGACAATGTACTCTCTAATTCAAGACTAGGCTCTATAATATTTTCCCATCCTCGTAACAATGCAAAGAAGAATGGTAACAAATTCAACGAAACCATAAACTTTAGCGATTCCATAATATTTTTTAATTTCAGTATTAACCTTCGATCCACACTTATATATTTTAGTTCATTGAGCTTAGAAGAACCTCTTTTTATAGATTTTAGGAAATTATAGTAAATGTACAAATCCAATTTGAGGATTACGTCGACTAAATTTGTAATACAATTAAAATGAGTAGGAAATTTGATGATTTACTACTTATGTCATTTTTGATACTATTGTTTACTTGATATTTGGTGAATGAATGGTATTAATATCATGTTTTTAGTAATTTATGAAGTTTGTCACATTGGTATAAAATCAAGGTGGAAAATGCTAAAAGTTTACAAAGAAGAAGATAGAAGTCAATCTGCGATGCTCCTTGAACTATCCAACCTTTATCACCTTACTGGTACGTCGGCACTCCCTATACTATTTGATCAGTGCTTTTTCCCCCATTTATCAGCCAATATAAGGTCTGGGTGATATGGTTCAATCGATACTTAACCAATTTAACTTTAAAGGGACAATGCTATGCTAAGTGCTTCTACTTTCAATTTTTAGTAATTTAATGTCTCATATTTAGATTTTGTAAAATTAGTGTTTTTACTTTCAGAGCATGTGAGATTCAATGTCTCTATTAAATAATATTTAATTGATATTTTTTTTATGACAGGATAATAGTAGGCACATGGCTAAAAATTTTCAAAATCTAAAGATTTAGCGCTAAATTGATAAAAATAAAATTATAGACACTTGATATGCTATTATCCTATGATCAAAATAATCATTTGTCCAATAATTTTTAATAAAGATATTGAATTGCACATACTTTAAAAATATAAGGATTAATTTGTCAAAATATAAAGATGAAACATTAAAGGTATGTTTGGATGGTCTGTTTTTTATTCATATGTTACATGTATGTGATTTACATTCGTATCTTATCCATATCTGATCTATAAAGTCTATTTATGAGTAAAAATATATGTCTTTCATATGAATCTATTTTTAACAAATAATCTGATTGCAATAAATATAAAATAGATGTCAAATTGATGCCAAAATAAAAAACCAAACAAATACTAAATTGATAAAGTTTGAAAGTATAGGCACTTAATTTGCCATTATCCCAATTTTAAGCCTATTTGATTATGTTTTTCTAAAGAAAAATACATTATATTAAATATTTTTCGTTAAAGTAAAATGAATAATGTTACCACATGGCTCAAAAACTTCAAATAGTAATTGGTACAAGGAATAGTATGATTATCAAACTTAAAGAAATATTCTCTAACTCGAATACAATATAGAATTGATTCAATCATAATGGGAAACCCTAAATGATGATCCTAAGGGTTGCATATAGTCACCTCACCAACCTCGGTACACATTCTGAGAACCATTAATAATGTTCTTTTAGTATCCAACAAAGTTGCTGCTAACTTGGATAGTGAAAAAGGATTTTGTATGGGATAAATGAGATTGAATAACCTTTCATACACTACTAAATGTATTGTGTTTTTTTGTACTATCTTCTATTGATTGAATCATAAAGTGCTTAGCTATGTGAATTATGTACCTTGCGCTATCGTATATGAAATGAATTACAAAGTGCTCAATTATGTAAATTATGTTTACCGATACTATTTGGTATTGATTGAATCACGAATTGGTTGGTTACCCCTAAATCTATTAATAACTATTGAAACCATGATAAAATCGAATAAGCGTTGCATGAAAATCTCATCAATTATTGTTGTCATTATCCCATCATAGAACAATGAGAAACGAATATTAAGTTGATGATTATAAATAAGCTTTATTTGAATTCTCTTATATGTATTTAGGTTTCCAACTTCATGGGATGAACTAAAAGACCAAGAGTAGTCATAGATTGCAAAATGTTTTGACCATCATTTTGGGTTTTATTGTAAGTGTTGAAAGATCTTGACTTAGGATTGCTTTTAAGGTATCCTAGGAAGGGTTACATATAAGGTTTCATGGGGTTTACAATATAAGCATATTGATATTGGATGAACTAAACACAAATGGAACTGTATATTCCCTATCTTAAGGTCAAGGGGGATTATACCTTAGACTTCTTGTTGGTTATTGGAAAACCACGTGAGATATTGTATTGTGTATGTGTGTTTAAGCATAGCATATGGCTAACAACTTGCTTGTGCTTAAGATAGTAATTACAATAATACACATACACTCTCATCTTACTAAGTCATGGTTTTGCTCACCTTCATTACATTGTTTTGCAAATCATTTTATAAAAGTAGGATGAGATAAAATTTATGTTAACAAGAGACTTCTTACCTCAAGATAATTATCAGTCACCTAGGAAATTAAGTTTGAAATATGGAATACAACCATAGAGATTCAATTATTAGTAAGATCTCCTTAACCATTCAAGTTCATATTAATTTAAGCTACTTATAATTGTATGGTAGAGAATGTTAGTTCTTTATAGTCCTATCAATATGTGGAAAGTGTATATTCCATAGTTATTTTAATATTATGAAGTATTTATGTATCATAATTAGTGATAATGATTAAATGACAACAGAGTTTTGTAGAGTTGTGTAAATAGGTTATGACCCATAAGCCAACCCATTTAACCCACTGCGAAAAAGGTTAAGGCTAACTTTTTTAGCCAGTTTAAAAGTGAGTCAATTTTACCCAACCTGTTTAACTCGCGAGCCAGAGTTTAACTCATGAGCCAAAGTGAGCTAGCTTGCGGGTTAAGTTGGTTGGCCAATTAGCTCACTTAGATAAAAAAATTAAAAAAAGTGGGGGAAATAATTATTAATATAGTATTGTTCTTAAGACTTTTATACTTAGCTTAAACTTATCTATTAATTATTACAGAGAATGATAAATTGATATATATGCATCATAACATTTTTTTTAAGTATATCTTTATTGTTTTAAACAAAATATGATATCCAATAAATTATTTTAAAATATTTATTCTAATATATAAGTAATTATAATAATAATAATGAAATTAACCATTTATATATTTAGAACCCTACAAAATTTAAATTTTTTTGTTATATACATCTTATTCAATTAGTATAAATGGGTTAAATAGGTCAATTTAGCCCATTTAACCCACAAAAATATATAATTAGGTTAAATTAGTCAAAAAACAGGCTAGCTTGTTTAACCAATCGACTAAAGTAGGATGGGTTAGGATCAAGAAATTTTGGCCCATTTTTAAAGTGAGCTAAATTTTTTTAGCTCATTTAATCGTCGGGCCAAAGTGAGTTGAGCTAGGTTGGCCCATTTAACTCACTTACACACTTCTAGACTTTGTGATCTATAACACACAAAATAGCTATCATGTAACAAGTGCATATATTGTGTGGCAATTTCTAGTGATTCCTCCCAAGTCCTACTAGCAAAAGGTTACATCTAAAGTTTTTCACTATAACTAATCATTCGTGAAATTCATTTTGATTAGGTTTATTCCTTTAAATTGAGTTTTTATAGAAACCCAAGATCGTACTCAAATATTAATCTTTACTTTCCTTAAGTTGTATTTGTTAATTTCACAATTTTTTTTCCATGTTTGTGCAATTTCCACAATAAAAGGATGAAGATTTGATAGGGATGCAACCAGGGGTGGGGTTGGAAAGGGTCATGCAAAACCCGAAACTGACCCGATTAGATATAAGATGCCCTAGAACTTGAACCAACTTGACCCGATAATACAAGTGTTGCTCCTTTTTTAAAAGTTTACATTGAAAATAAATGTATCAACTTTTTTCTTTAGATAATTTTCCTTATAATTGCATGATTTTTAATTTTATAAATTATATTTCCCAACCACCACCATTTTCAAAATAATTATAATAAGCTAAAGATATAAGAATTCATCCAAATTGCAGGTTTCCATACCAGGATACGAAATAATTGAAATTAAAAAATATATATATAACATTTTGACAGTTTTTTAATCATCGAACCTTAAAGCACACAAAAACTAAGTGCTTAGATTTTAAAGATAAGTTTCAGTGGTAGATATAATATTCAATATACTCAACAACTTTATTCCATCAATTTAAAAAATAATTAAAGTCGATCCATGGAGGAGCACGATGGCACAGGTAAACTTTTTTAAAAATTTTATGAAGTATTGTATATGTGTTCTATGAATTTGTGTATGAAATGCGGCTAGGGTTGAGGAAGAATCATGTGTGTATATGGGTATTACTTTTTTTTTTTTTAATTTTGTCGAGTCGAATCAAGTTTTATCGAGTTTATATACTTAACCCAAAATCCTATAGGATTTTTAGCGGACCGGGTACTCTATAACGATCCGTCCAGTTGCATCCCTACAACTTAACCTGTTTCAGCTATAGGATGAAATTACCTCTTTTCTTGTGCTTTCTCTCTTTTTTTTCTCTTTCCGGATACACTCTTTCCTAGTACTTTCTGAAATAACTTATGAATATTTAAAATGTTAATGCATTAACTATGATAATCTTTAAATTAGTTATTTTTATTATACTATATTTTAAATCAAACACTACGTTTGAGCTAGTTATTCTTGAAAAAATATGAATCGAACACTCATCGCGTCAAAGTAAATCCTCGAGTAATGATCTACGTATAATCGATATTCTTGGCCGAGTTCAATATCCTTTTATTTTGACTTGAGATAATCTTTTCCTATGTGATGCTCTAATTTTGGTTAGTTCCAACTCTATATGTTCTTGTTATTGTACGAACAAATCCAATGAGATTCTTTATTTTTTACTATTACAATAAGAAGGGAAAATTCAAATATGACACATTTTACTTGAGAAATTAAAGATAATACCACTATAATATAAGTTTACTGCCAACAAATCCAATGAAATTAATGACATATAACTTGACTTTGTCTTGGACGAGTATTGGTTTTGATTTGGAGATTGAATCCATTCCTTCAATTACTGATTCTATTGTATGCATAAAAAAACCATAAGTCCATGCAATAATCAACCTTTTCAATTTTGGCGGACTTTTGGTAATTATACATATATACATAGTTTGGGGTAGATACATTGCGGTTTAATCTTATTCATCTCCTAAACTGAATCATAATATATGGTTTAATTATTCTTTTAAACTTGAACCTGGCTATATGCTTTGATTTATAGTTTTTTTTTTTTCTTTTTTCAAACCAAAGAACAATGGGTGGGTCTAGCTCTGTTCATGGTTCAAACCACTCTTAGAAGTTAATAAATGAAATTATATCAAGTCAATTGTAGAATTTGCTTCTTCTTTTTAAACTTAACTTTTTTATTTTGAAATGCTTAAAATTACAAAAAAAATTATGTAAAGAGCTAAAATACAATCAATGCATTATGATATATACATACAATGAATATACAATATCAAAACCCTTTTACATATGCATATATAACATAAAATACACATGATTGTGAATTGTGATAAACCATTTTATTTTCCCTTTTCCCATTTGCTAAAAAACTTGTATATAGTCATGTTGTATGTAATCCCTTGGATTTTCTCATTCTTTTGCACGTCACCGTAATATAAGTATGTTAAATTATTTGTATTTTTTTTTTAATGGCGAGAATAATTTAAATTCCCATAAAATAACAAAATAGCATAGCATTAATAGTATTTAAATTTGTTTTGAACACCAACAGGTTGATCCGGTTTGAATCAAACCTCGAATTATTTTTCTATGGTCAAAAGCGAACTGCGAATGGAACCGCTTGAAATTATTGAATTTTTTATTTAATCTGATCCGGTTTGACGTGGCTTGCAATTTGGTGGGTTTGTTTCAAGTCTTTAACATACACACACACATAATCTTCGGTGGTTTGATCTTGTGGACCATGGTATTCCATTTTATTATTCCACTTGACCGCCTTTTATACCTAAAACCTAATGGCATAGGCATTTAGGTTTTATGACTTCGAACTTGAAATTGTCTGACCATTAAGACAAAGTGCCATTGACTTTATTTATCACATGTAGGACTGTGTACATCCACGTGATTATGCTCTTATAGTTTTTGTTCTTTAAATATATGAAAGATAAGATCCACGTTTTATTCCAAATTCAAATAAAAATGATCGGTCTTGGTGAAGGAAAGAGATGTCTAACATGTATTACTTACACGGTATGCTAAGTAATGTTGTGCAAATTAGTGATATTTAATTAAATTACAACACTGAGTAATATCTTGGTGTCATTTTGGCATCATTTTCAAACCAAACAGATGTCGAATCGATACAACTATGATATCAATGAAAAACCGATAGTTTTACTCATAAACTGACCAAACCAAACTGATACTAAACCAATATTGAATTGATACAAATCCAATGTAGATAAAAATCTGACAATCCAAACAAGTCCATATATATTTACACTAGTTTTAATATCCTTTGGAATTTGGATCTTTTTCATTTTTTTTCTATTAATTTCAATAAATTTATATATTCAAGGTTGAGATTACCTATAATACTTTTTATTTATTACGTGACATTATTATATCGATATACTCTATTTTATCTCTCAATCATTAAGTATACACGACAGTATCCTATAAGAGAAATTAATGAAAATTAAGAGGAAAAAAAAAAGTAAATTTATTTTCCTTTCATCTCTATTCTATTGAAATTTTACATAATTTATATTTAAACTTAAATCTAAATGGCAATCTTCGACTACATATGTGTGTTGATTTTTTTCAAACCTCGACTCCTTGTATGAAACACTGGAGGCAGTAGGCACCAATGGAAGCAATCAACACAGATATAGAATTAAGCTTTTCATACCAACTTAAAATATTGGGAATATATGTATATTTAGATTTTAATTTTCTTATACGGACAACATAGAAAGTGGGACGTAATGATTTTGGGGTGGCTGCCTATACCATTCAAAATTTTAACAAGCTTTTCAAGGTTCTTTACTTATAACAACTTTTTTATAAAATTTGGGATCCTTTGTAGAAAGACATAAATATTAGTTTTTTTTTTTTTTAATAACTTCCTATAAGAAAAACGACACTTAGAAATCCTAAATAAAAGTTTTAGATGAAATAATAAGATCTTCAAAAAGATCCTTAAATCTATCGACTCCAATTAGGAGATATGTATCCTTATCTAATTGGCTAGTAATATTCATTTAATAAAGTGATATTAATAAGTGTTGGAGGTGATAATTTGCTAGTAGAAATTCGTTGGGCTTGCAACCAAAGAGAAATCGTTATTGGTACGTCAAGGATTATTTGATGTGATCACTCCAATGCTTAAGTTAGTTTGGGATTATGAGAGAGGGTTCAAGATGATATCTTAGATGGATCTCATTACCTTAAGTTCTTGAGTGCTATTATAGATGATGATCATACTAGAATGGGGGCCTACAGGATATTCATTGCCTATGTGATGTGTTTCCTAGTTGGTAGCTAACCTAGACTCGAGGTGGTAATTGTGGTCATCTATGAAGGGTGGTCAAAAAAGAACGAAGACTGACTCCTTTAATATACTCCCGAGGAGGATTTGAGTACCTTTGTAGAGATGTGGCGTGTTAAGGAAAGGTGGTATTCCTCCGTCATGGTGTAGAAAACCAAGAAGATATTGTTCAATGGGGAGCGTAACAAGAGAGGGGAGTTTGGTTGAGGAGGACCCTAACTTGGGTTTTCAAATGCACCGGGATGTTGTGCTAAGCGATTGAGGTCCGTAGGCCGAGATGGTCCCAGGTACTTAATGGACCTTAAGAATGGTGTGGGTAGTCTTTCTTACTACTATTGGGTATCTTGTCCTTAGTCGAGTTAGACCTATCAACACTAAACAAATTATATTAAATAATTCAATAATTAAAATGTAAAAACTTAAAACAATTGACAAAACCATAAAAATAAAAAGATAGAATATGTTGAAATCCCATAGCCACTAAGCCACGTGGACAACTGCATTAAGAAGTTGTGTAGGGAATTATAATTTCATTTTTTCCCTTTGTCCTAATATTTGGTTTATTACTCATTTTTCATTTCTATGTTATTATTTTTATTGAAAAAGTTAATTGAACTTATTTAATATTATTGTTTCGTTAAATTAATTGTTATTAAACCTATAAAGAATTTACATAAAATCCCTAATTAAAATTAAGTGATGGAATCCATATCTTGATGTATATGTTATAGAACAAAACATAGGTCATAAGATCATAAAATCGCTGAGACACTAGTAATGTTTATGCAATTTTCCTTTTATCTTATTACAAGTTACATTTTGCAGTGACAAATGTGAATTCTTAGGGATGAAAGCAATTCAATAATATTTTAATCCATATATATGTAAAGTGTATATATATATATATATATATTGCAAATTTTACCCCTTAATCTGCTCAATAATGTATTTTACCCTATTTTATTATTATTCTTTTAATCCTTAGGAAATTAACACAATGATACTAAGACTATAAAAAAAGAAAAAAAATTATATAAGATAAAGGGCAAACCGATCATTGAAGAATTTAAGAAGACTATTTTAAAGATGTACAAGTCTTAATATTAGACTTGATATTAAAATTTAAATGCACATAAAGTAAAAAAAAAAAAAAAACTATAATCTTATGATATTTTCAATGAACTAATCCCTTTAATTATTTAACTGTTCAAATTTATATCTAACAATGATTACACTTTTAAAATATTTAATGTATCAATATTTATTTAAATAATCGACCAGACGTTCTACTAAGGGCACCATAAAAGTTCTCGTAAAGTAAATATAACGGCTAGCACAAGGTCGACCATAGAAAATAGACCACAAGACTAGGGATCGCTTTTGGCTTTTTGCTTATGGGCTAGTGCCTGGTGCATCTAGGATCAACTAGCACATCTATTCTAATAGCGGTACGACTGCGACATCGCCCCGCAACCTTTGCTATACCTGTGTTGGTGTTAATATCATAGCAAGATCCTAGGAAAGCACCAGTATAGACGATGATTTTAAGAAGATATTAAACAATAGGCTTTGGAAGGGACTAAACAGGTTTCAAGGTCCCAATCTATGTACGGCGGTGACGATACCTTTGTAAGGTGATGTTCGGATTCGTCGTCTATAACAAGGAGCTACCACCAACTCCACATGCAACAAGACAAGAAGAAGGTGCTGGAGATTATAGCCCACCCTGTGCTTTTCCACCCATCAAAGTCAAGATAAAAAGAAAAAATTTCTTGACCAGGTGAAATGACACCCTTCGTTTATTTCCGCTTTTGAAGAGCACCTAGGTCATGAACCCTCATATTAAGGGAAGCAATATGTAAATGAGTAGATCCGGTTGGAGTGATTATGGTGTGCAGCATTTGGAGTGATTATGGTGTGTAGCATTTGGCTGCCACTACATGTGGCTTCAAAGGAGTGACTTGGCATTAACATGCAAGGATGATTTATGGAGAGATAAGAGAGAGGAGGAGTAAGTAATCTCAAATAGCTTAAATGTAAGTGTGATAAGACCTCACACTTTCTGGAGAGAGACAGTACGTTTTTTGTTCTGAATCTTGTGTAATCTCTGGGATTGCAATCTAACAGCACGAAATTATTTCTCTGAATATATGAATCTGCCAAATGAGGACCCTTGAGATATTTATAGAATTTGATTGTTGATAACATCTACTAGATCACAAGTTGTCATGGATCATTTCATAGGCTCATTTTGAGTTTAAGCACATAGAGAGCCTCTTTTAAATGCATGAACTTTTCTGAGAAAGGTTGAGAGCGAATAATCTCATCCAATGATTCTTATTCCAAGCCTATAATGCCAAATCTCATATAAATCATCACAATATATTAACTAGACTTTTTAAACCCTGTCATATAGCTCAAGAGCCAAATTCAAATATTTTATATAATTAATTTAGCCCTCTACACAATATAACGTTAGCTAGACTTAGAAGAATTTAAATTTATTATATTCTTCAATTTTTTTCAAGTTTTCATGCCTTTTTTTTTTTTTTTTTGGTCTTAGTTAAATATATATTACTATTATTTTACTAAATAGAGCAATAAAAAGTTAGCACATATCCTTTGCTATTAATATATTCTCATAAAATATAAATCATGTGAATATTAAAGAATAAAACACAAGTCCATTAAAGCCCCAAAACGCAAAACACATTATTTTGTGTATTTTTTTTTTTCCTTCTAAATATTAAATATCATCAACACGTATTAAGATATTATATAAAGAAAATCCGCATAATCTAAAAAATAAATTTATTGCTAAAATTCACATAATCATGGATACTCATTCTTTGTTAGATAAATCACGATTGCAGTCCTTGTTTTCAAAAGATAAATAGAGGAAATTAAGCCAAAGTTCAACCAAACTTGGGTTTCTAGGATACCAACATTAAAAGGATTGGCTTTCACATTGATGAAATACATTACAAAACCCTAAATTTTAAAAAATGATTGAGATCTTTAGCTTTTACTCTAGGAACACTAGGATAAAACCAAGAGAAAAATGCTAGACTTTGATACCGACCGCTAATTTCCAATCTAAAAATATTTCTCACTCAAGTGCTTCAAAAGCAGCCATATCACCTAGTGTTTCAATAAGTGAAACAAGAAATCCTTCACTATAATCCTAGTTTATTAGTGTCTAATGAGTTCATCATCATCAAGGTCATTGGACTCTAACATAGCATTAACTTTAAGCCTAACACCACAATCCGCACCCAATGAAGAAGCCCTCAAGCCACAACAAAGAAACATGCGTCTCATCCAGCAACTCCTATCCGGTGCCAAGCACGCATCCTCTGGCAACCTCCACCGGGCCGACGCCTATCTCCGCCAGATATCCCAGCTCGCCTCAATATCTGGCGACTCCATGCAGCGGCTTGCAGCCCGGTTCGCCTCGGCCCTAGCAAACAGGCTTGTCAAGCGCTGGCCTGGCGTTTACAAGGCCCTCAACTATCCACAATCTCTTGACCCCGAGCACACCTTGGCTCAGCCCATCTTCACGCCTGGCTTTCCTTACATGGGGCTAGCATATGCCATGGTTGCCGGTCCCTTGGTCCAAGCATTAAGCAGGGAGGGGGGACACTCATACACATCATAGGTTTGGGCTCGGCGATCCTAAATTATGGGCTCCTGTAATCCGGAGTTTCGGTCAAATCCCTGATGGGCTAACCCGTTTGAAGATCACTTGTGTCGCTTCTAACCAAGCCGTTTTGCACAAACTAGGAGCTAACCTCGAGAAAGAGGCTGATTGTGTTGGATTTCATTTCAATACGTTCCACTAAACGTTGGTTTAAAAGATTTAACCATCGACATGCTCAATGTCAAGCAAGGAGAAGCAATAGGGTTAGTTTCAATATTAGGGCTTCATGCCCTATTGGCAGAAGATGATAGAGTAGAAGCACATTTCGGTACAAGTAAAAATAATGGTGTTAAAGATTGCAAGCAAATTGAAGAATTTTGGGCATGATCCGGTCCATGTCACCTAAAATCGTGTTCCTAGTCGAGCAAGAAGCGGACCATAATATGAACCGATTGGTAGACCGGTTCGTTGAAGGATTACACTATTATAGCGCGGTTTTCGACTCCATTGATGCCAATTTTAGAACATCATCATCAAGTGAGGAAAGACTTGTCTTGGAGGAAATGTTAGGTAGAGAAATAGAGAATATCGTATCATGTGAAGGTCTAGAGAGAATCCAGAGACATGAAAGGTATAACAAGTGGATGGTTCGGTTTACGCGAGCCAGGTTCAGACCGGTTAACTTGAGGTTTGGTGGTAGACATGAAGCCAAGGACATGGTGGTTGAGTTATTTGGTCAGGATGGTTACAAGATTATAGATGATAGGAATTGTAAAATGATATGCTGGCATGGAAGAGCACTCTATTCAGTGTCTGCATGGACATCTTAGCTTATTAAATATTTTTCCCTTTCATTTTGTATATACTTTTGTCAAGCTCTTAGACAAATTAATTGCACTTGCACTAGTTGAAATTTTAAAAATAATTCTTATCCTAAAACCAAGATCAGTGGGTTGTTGCATGAAATTGATTAAACCTCTATCGTCAATTGAATAATGTTAAATGATCAATTAAATTGAGGAAGAAGACATATATTATATTGTAATTCGTCAAGATCTTTTGTATCAAGACATGTTTTGATTTGAGGTACGGAATGTATACTTTAGCTTTGATAGAATAGGTTTGATTTGTCCTTTCTCGTTCCATAATATTATATGCAATTGATGAAAAGAAAAGTTAGTAACATTATGTATTTAATAAGATGATTCCAAACAAAGAAAACAAATTTACTATCCTAATTTCAACCTACTCCATTAATACCCATGAAAAGTCCATATCGTGTAGAGCCCAAAACAACACAGAAAAAGTCCATTGGGGAGTGCTCGTTTTCTGTGAATTGTTTAGAGTGCGCTAGTGTAAGTGAGGAGTTTGCTGAAAATATGGTTTCATTTGTGGGAATTATGGATTGCGTATTGAAAGTCGAGGTTTTTAAGCATCTAAGGATTGCACTTATTGCTCGATTTTAGATAAAGTGTGAGATTTTGGACCTTTTCCAAAATGCAAAGCACACAATAATCTTGAACGTAATACTGTTTTCAGATAAATATCTTTTTTATATCCAGTCCATATCTAGCATGCGAATGCCGAAATTGTTACGGTTTTAGTACATTTAAAGTAAAGATGGATTTTATTATTTAAATTCGTATGTTTGAAAGCTTTTTAAAAGTTAGAATCCTATTGAGGCTAAGAGGAATGCAATTCCGTCACACATTTATTACTAAGAGTAATAAATATGGATAGTAAATATGTAGTTGGATTAAAAATTAGTAATTCAAGTGATTAATATTAACGAAGATGCTCTTTTTAAAGATGGAATTGAATTCCTCTTAGTCTAAATAAGATTTCAACTTTTAAAAAGATTCCAAACATATGGATTTAAATAAAATTCAAAATCGTGATTCTATTTTAAATTTATGCCCATATAGAAAAGGAAGAAACAACAACACTTCATATGTGAGACATTTTAATTTTTATATTCTTATTTATTTGTTTTTTATTTTTCTTATATGCATCCACAAAATCAACACCATACTTTTGGCAAATAGCCTAACTATTTTGCAAGTCCACTTGGAGATATGATACGTAAGAAAGCAATCCACATGTAACCTCTTTTCTTATGCGTGACATTTTAATAGAAAGTCTTGCTAAATATAGGTAACCCCTACCTATCTACTATTTTTATTTTCCAATAAAATTCATCTCTACTTAAAAAATAAAATAAAAATTACATTTGCTAATAGCGCACTTTATTTTTGTCCTGTACTTTCTATGATCTAAACGTATATAAAGGATTAATCTCGAAAATCTTTTATACATTGAGCTTTGCAACCGTTGATGCAACCATTCAGCTTTTTGACATCTGCAAGATTTAACAAGTCGAATCTAGTAAGATTAATAGAATATGTGGGATATAGTAATTTGTCCAATAATTTTGCAGGAAAATAAATGCAAGGAAAAACAAAAAATTAGATGGGTGAATTGGTTATGTACCAGAACGGGAACCAACATGACATGAAGAAGCACTGCATCCGAGAAGGCAATGATGAAGTCCATCGTTTTTGATGCAATGTTTCACGCACTCATGATTGCAATTTGAGCTGAGCAGATGAAAGAACAATGGTGGATCCATATATAATCCTCGGATTAAACAGCATTTAGAAATAGCAATATTAGTACCATGCTTATTACACGTTACTTTTGGATCAAATCGCACCTGGGACAAGATGTATTGATCTAGCATATACCTAAGCCTAGCACATTTTTTTCTATTTTTTTTCTTCTACCTATTATATAAAGTATTATATTAATTTTTTTAGTCATTTGGTGACCCATTTTTTTAGTGTTTAGACACATGACGTTTGTATGTTTGCTAAACAATATACATGAGATAATTGCTATTAACACTACTACGTAATTTAGTTTAAATAATTATCATGTATAGTATTATTACTTCTAATCGTATTTAATTTTCTATGCATTTTTATATATTTAATACATTTTTTTTCTTTCTTTACTCATTGATCTTGTAAGGACCCATTATCACCTCTATAATAAAAACAGGTGATAACAGCTTCCCAACCACATATAATCTGCAGAATTATATGTAAAGTTGTTCTAAAAAAAGTGTTTGAAGTATCATTTGCCTAAGCCCACAATATCTAAACTAATAAATTTGAAAACTCTTGATTTTTGTAAACTTGTAATAAAAACACAACATCATATTTATCATATATTACAAGGGAAATGAGTTCTAGATATACATATAGCTAGGTTTAGATATTGCAAACAAAGGCTTCCTACAAGCCATATATAAAAGCTATAAAAGGTAATTCAACCTATATCATCTAATATAAATATCAAAAGATTCCATAACTATTCTATTACAAATTAGGAATTCCATCTTGGTCCATAGTCATATCTAATCCTCTAGGTCATTTAGGAAATCCTCAAAGTCGGTACCATAACCCAGATTCATGTAAAACTCGTCTTGATCGTCACCTGAAATTATTAAAATATGAGCCAAAGACCTAGTACACAAGTAACGAATACAAATGCGAAGTGATCCACACATACTTAGACTAAATGCAAATATAACAATCATTAGATTATTAGTTAGTCTTTAATTAGTCAAACAACACTGGAGTATTCATACTCTAATCAACAGGGATTTCTGGAGGAACCTAAGTAACAATCACGACGCTTAAGGGGTTTATATAAATGGCTCGGATACTCATATCTCCTAGATGATTTTATCCAAAACGAAAAAGTAATCTCATTTAGGGTTCTCAATTGTTTCTCGACTTTACTTAACTCAATCCATAATATCACTTCATTCAAGTATTCCCATAAACATTGAATTAAATCATATTACATCCTTTCAAGAATAAGTAAGTGTTATACCAATACCGAATACCCTATCAATTATCCACTAAACCACTTATGAAAGTTATTTCAAAATGACAAGAGTGGTCTGAGCGCCTAAAACTACCATACCCCCAATCTGAGCAAGGTACCGCTTTCCAAACTAGATTCAACGGTATAAAGATACTCATACAAGCAATTATTAAATTTCCTTAATTTAAAGTAACTTTAAATGATGTCTATCCTAAACAAAAAATCAAGCAAGTTTCTACGTATCTGAAATAGCTTGAGAACTAATAGAGTTAGCCGAGCGAGGGTCTATCACTATACAAATAAAATATTAAATTTCTTACTTAGTTCAAGCACAACTCAACTAGTTTCATACATAACCAAGCAAAGAAATTCAAATAAATTATTACAAAGTCATAACATAGCATTTAAACATCATATAATATCATATAATACTCAATAAATATTCAATTGATCATATATCATGTTGGGAATTTAACGATAAAAACAAGGATATGCAGTGAAAACATTTTTATTTTCATTTTTATTTTGCATCTTAAATTCCCAATTTGTGGATCCATGCATTTAACAAATCTATAACATAAAAGATATGTAATTCGAAAAACTAACCTCCTTTTGAATTTCGTATAACTCCTTATGCGGATCTACAGACGTTGCGATGTCGCAAGCGTCCTCTACGATATCCACACGCGAACGATTGTGTACTAGCACTCAAGAACACAAATCTAATTCGTGTCGGAATTATTTTGTCTTCTTTTCTCTCTTTTAGGTTTGCAAAATTTCTCTGTCGTCTAATGTGACGTGAAAGAGTCTGACCTAAAAGACTGTCTATACATCTATATATATAGACATATAGGAAACCCTAGAAGATAAATATGAGATATTTATTTAATATTTAACAAAATACATTATTTCATTAAATATTAATTATATGTCATAAGCATTTATTATTCTTAAACTATTTAAGAATAATAAATATAATAATTCCTATAGGTTTAATTATAAACCCATAATATATTTTATTCGTTCTTTTGTGTGTGACCCTATAGGTACACCTAATGTTGGCAGTAGCCTTTAAATACCTTTTAAGGTCTACAAGACATAATTGGTCTCTAGCAAGACATTATGCCTACCCAAATTAAGTGAAGATCGGTGATCCGACTTTACCTATTAACAGTCAGTTATTCAGTCCCTTTGTCACATGATATCTTATGATTAATCATAAGGTGTGGATCAATACACACTTATATTGATTAATCACTTATTTCTTGAATCCAGAGTTTGACTGATTTAAACAAATGATATTGATAACTCTTAATCAATTCATTTAAGCACGGCCATGCATTTCTTAATCTTGCTTAACAAGGGGCCCAAAAGATATATCTCTCAATTAAACAAGAGGGACAAATTCCTTCACGATCACTCACATTCCTTCACATAGCTTATTCCATATCCAAGAACAGTTTTACAATCACTCGATCAAAGATGACTAAGAACTGAATCAAAACCCGGAGCTTGCTATGTAGGAATCCATGGTGTCATCAGGTCAAAGGACTAAAATAACACTGCAATGAGAAATACTTATCATGTTGATCCACATAGTATTCTCATAATCAGTTATTCCAATACAATGTACTTTTACATATATTTATGTGCTGAAATGATATCTTATATCCATGATCAGTAAAACATGACCATCATCCAGCCTACATACTAATCTTAATTCATTATTATTCCATATAATGAACGATTAGGGTAATTTAGAATGAAGCTATTTCTCCTCTATGGTTTTACCTATTAAAGTCACATACTTCAATGACATAAGGAATAGCAAGTTCACTCATGGAATTATTTTATCAAGGTAAAAAAAGGGGCAATAATAAACCTTAATAAAAAAGAATGGCTCATAATATAAAGATAATAAATATTCACATGACACAAAACCATATGGCCTATGACACATCACTAGCAATATCAAGCTTTGGAAAATATTGAAGGAAGTTTTTGAAAATGGAAACTATAGGGGGACACACCGGCGGCGTTGATCCGGTGCACTCTACCTTAAACTCAATGCTTGCCATCGCTAGCAACGTTCAACAATAAGCCAGCAGCATTATAGTCTACGCCGGCAACTTTGAGCCGACGTAAACTATAACTCCAATTTTCCAAAATTTTTGAGAGTTTCACGGGGTTAGTCCACGCCCATAGATATCCCCAACACTGGCAGCGTTGCCATGTATGCCGTTAATGTGGGATCCTACATCGC
Source organism: Combretum micranthum (assembly GCA_024138025.1). Classification (NCBI taxonomy): domain Eukaryota; kingdom Viridiplantae; phylum Streptophyta; class Magnoliopsida; order Myrtales; family Combretaceae; genus Combretum; species Combretum micranthum. Next base: position 298,812 of record JAMXBD010000527.1, on the reverse strand, counting down.
AGCCTATTTCCAGCGTAAGCTCTTAGAACAAAATTACGTGATTTTCACGAATTCCCCTGTTTTCTTTGTAAAATTTACACATTCAAAAATCCTCCAAACTCATTCTAAGGTTCCCAAAACTTATTATATGTTCTTAACACCATTCAACAAATACCAACTCCTCTTCAATACATCAATCACTTAACTACAACATCACATAAAATTTGCATTTCAACTCCACATGCCCATTACACTACTCAATCCTTTGTCATCGTAATACAATCATCCCAACACTTCCAAATTCATATAAAACATATATTACAAACTCCTCTAGCGACATAATGCTACTCAAACTACCATCAATGTATAAAAATCATTTTATCAGCATTTAGCATATAAACCCTATTCTAACAAAAGCATAACTTAAATACACATAAAGCAAGAGGAACACACTTATCATATGGACTTTGTGCCTTGGTTTAGGGGTCTTGTTGCAAGCCTTTGAGAGTTTAATTTATGGAAGATAAAGGGTTTAATTATATATGGCCATGGGAGAGCTTTTGGAAGAGGAAAATTGGGGTTTTTAAAGCTTTTTGGTGTATGTTATGTTGGTCTGAAATTGTAGGACGAATTTTGCACTTTCAAAAGTTGATAGTTATCTACTTGTTGACTTTAGTGGCTGCCCTAATTAAGTCATTTAATTTGCTTGGCTTTGGCTAATTAATAAGCTTGCTTTTTGGTTAATTAAAGGTTGTCTTAGGCTTTATTTGCAACTAAATTTTTTTGCTAAAAGTTGGTTTAAATACATGCATAATTTAACTTGTTTTAATCATATTTCATACATTCTAATGCACTTAGAAATTTATGAACTCAATATTTAAACATTCTAAGGTATTTAATTATTTTTAACACAACAACACAACTCATTTTTCATGCATCAATATAATTCACATTTGTCACATTTCAAAATCATATATAATTTCAATAACATATTTATAAAATATAGATTGAGAAATTCATGGCTATTTCAGATCTGCACTAAGATTTGTAAAATAGAATCTTTAAATTTAATATTAAAAATAAGAAATTAAAAAACCCAAATAAAAACCTATTAACATAAAACAAGTATATTATTTATTTTATAATATGTTTTTAAAATCATATATTTGATTTTAGTTATGATTACATTCTTATATAAAAAAATCCTCAATTAATATTTACTTTATTTTGTTTTTGTAAATAGTAGCAGCTTCTTTAATTAAACAAATTAAATTGTATAAACATATTTTTAGACTATTTTAATTAATTTTTTGTAATATATTGTTATATCACTCCTTACTTATTATTCATAGATATTACTAAAACAATTTATAAATATATATATATATATATTTAGTTTTCATGATTTGTTAATTTTTTTATGTTTTAAATTTTATTGGATCACTATTTTTAAATTTTGCACACACATCTCGGGTGCATTATCTGCTAGTGTGTCATTGTTGGCAAATGAAATTTTTGTTTTTATCATGGATGTAGGTGAATAAACTGAAATAATTTCTCTTACCCTAAAGGATAAAATGATTCCAAAAATAAATTATTTACCTCTAGGGAAACATTTAGGTTACAAATACCATGTAGTAGTGCATAGAGTCCAAAAAAAAATGTTTTGGTCAATTGTTAATTATTGCTTGCTAGTAAATGATGCATACGCTGTATATGTACTTTAAAAAAAAAAAAGAGAGAGAGAGACATCAATATGCATCTATTGGCGATAATAAGAAATAAAATATGAAAGAGAAATAAAATATATACATATATATATGAAGGAGAAACTTTGTTAACAACATATAGAAGTAATAAATAAAAATATATGAAAAAAAATTATGAATTGTTAAAAAAGGAAAAACTATCTAAACATTTATATTTGTTAATACATGATTGGATAGTAATGGTTATTTATAGTTGAGTTGCTTTATTATGCATATTGTAATATGCCTCTTGCCATATGCCTAAAAAACAAAATATTAATTGCAAATTTAATATAACATAAATTAATAATTAGAAATTTAAAGTTATTTATGTAAATTGATATATACGGAAATTAAAATATTAATTAATGACATGAGAAAAAGGAAGTTTTAGTAACTTTAATTAAAATAATTTCTTATGCATGTTGACGATTGTCTGATTTTTAGATAGATGGGTTATACGAATGATTGGATTAAAGCCTCTTTTTCTCCTATAATACATTAGGCTTTAGATTGGTTGGATGAATTTGGGCCAAGTTACGCCCAATTCTATTAAGGTATTAGAATAGGTTAAGCCCATCTTCTAAATTGAATAGCCAAAGGACTATAAAAAATAAATCAAATTAAATTAAAAAAGCTTTTACAGCTTATAACAAACCAAGTAATGTTATAACTTATAAGCAAATAAAAAGACCTAGTAATCTTTATTCTGATACTAACAAATTAAATCTCCTTAGAATATTTCTAAAATTAACCTTTGACTTCTGGTTCAGAAAACCAATTCATATCATTAAATCGAACCAAATGCCCAAACATCAAGATCAACTTTTGCTGTACTATCTGGTCAGATTGGCTGGTTAGGCCAACCAAAAGGCTGAAGACTAATATTTCTCATTGTGCCCCCGGCCCCAACGAACAGAGAGCAACCACCATAACACGAGGGCTGTATGAAAGACTAATTTTATTGTGCATAATATTATTTAAAATTAATTTTATACGTTTTGTAGCAATCTAAGTTTGCCTATTATTTTTCGAGGCTAGTGATTTGATAATATATTTAATTTTTAATTAATTTATATATTAATTTAATCATCTTATTTGAGAGATGTAAAGAATCAAATAAATTGGTTATTGTGCAATTTGAATTATTTTTTAGTATACACTAAAAATAAAATGGTTTCATTACTGTTATGATTCATCATGCTATTATAAACATCAATAATATCATACTCAAGTTAATCTACCCAATTCAACTAGTTGAACCTGACCTTTATTGAGAACGAACATGTTCAACCCTAATTCAACTCCTAATTCAATTCGGTTTTTATCTATTAACCCTTGATACTTTAACTTGTCCAAGTCAAAGCCTCATATTGGGTTTGACAATATTGGTAATTATATACAAGTTACATGTATTAATTACAATATATCAAACTTTTTTAATTCGATACATTAGTATTAAACATGATGAATTAGAGGGGAACTTTTAGACGTCAAAAATCAAAGTTGTGATCAATTTCCATACTATAGTTTTCAATGAAGCAACCATCAAATATATTTTAAAAAAAAAAACGATGCAAATATGTATACTTGAAGCTTATTCTTTAATTTTTGCAAGTCGAAATGACAATAGATAATGTAACTCCTTAAGGTACATAGAATAGTATAAGAAAAAAAAATTAATTGAAAGATATCCAAACCAACATCTTCAGGAACATAAATGCAAGAAAAGATCATAGTCATAATAAGTTACAAAAACATCATAACATAAACTTCTTGCTTTTCAAAACCGATGGATTATACTAATCATTGAAAAGCTGCATCATCTCAAATTCACTTAGCAGGATTGAGCTCATCCCAAGCTTCAATCCAGGTAACCATGGCATCTCCAAGTTTATCGAAATAAGGATCGACTTTTGAAAGTTGTCCTTGACTTGTTTGGAGAGTTCAATGTAGCACTTTTGGACAGTAGTGCAGTCTTTAGGAAGAACAATTGATTGGAAAAATGGGATGATTTCTTCCTGCCAGAAGATGCCCTTGTATTCCTTCCTTAGGTTTACAAAAGGATTGCTTGCCTTGCTATGCCATATGTAGGGGAGACCAGTTTTCACTCCTAATCCCAAATGATCACAATTACCTACAACATATATATAATTGTGAATTTAACAATCCATATGGATATGATTAATGACTGATGAAGTTATCGTTCTATTACAATACTGTCTGATTCTGAAAGATATTTCGATTTGAAAATCGATCTATCAGTTTTTCTCGTTTTGACCTCTTATGATATTGTCTCATATTAACAATATGAGAAGAAAAAAAGAAAATGGTATCATATTGATCATAAGCTATTTCACGAATCTAAGCAATCTCATTCACCTAATATAAATCAAGAAAATTCAAAAGAAAAACATTTGAATGGATCCAAATCCTTTCCGTTGACTTATGAAACAAATACAATTAGAAGTATGTGTGTCAAAATTCAATCAAGACATCTATCTTTTAAATGATTTTAAAGTCACTAAGATTTTACATCAAAAATCCAATCAATGGCTTCATATTTCAAATAAGTCATTTAAATCCTCTATATCACATATGCACATGAAAGAAAGCAGAGCATAGGAAATTAAAGATAGTACCTTGACACACCAACCAGCCCACATATCATCATAGCGACCAATTGGCTGGCCATCACCCATGAGTCCAAAGTACATGGCTGGTCCGATGAGCTCCCGGTCGAACGCCAAGTTCATACCACACATAGGGAAAAGGGTACCCTTTGGAATGGTCATCACAGCATCAACATACCTTTGGTTCCTTTCAAGAGGCTTGACAAGCTGTGTTGGTGCGTCGTAGTCAGGGATGTTGAGCCAGAGTCCATGAGAAACAGCAGTTGGAACACCTTCCCGAAGGCTGAATGGATAGCCACGTACGAAATCTGCTCCTTCACTGTATGGATCATAGAGGGTGTTGAAGAAAAATGGAGTTGATGGGGCAAGTAGGTTCTTGATGTGCTGCTCAAGCGCATTGATTGGCTTGCCTTTCGGATTAGCAACCTACACACCACAAACATATGTTATAAGAACGAAACATGGAACGAGATAAGTGGACATTCAATGTTTCTATTCTTAAAAACACGAGCTATTCAACTTATGGCACATACATCAGATCTTTTTAAAGTTTGTACTTACATTAAGAAAAATATGATATGTTATAAATTAAATAAAATTATTTTCAAAAGTAGGTGTACCCAGACCCATCTGTCCCCTTTTATAGTAAAAATAGAGATATTTTTATTTTAAACATTATTATTTTTCCATATTTAACGAACGAATTTCTTCTAGAGAAATAATTTTAATATTTTCCCTACCAATAACATGTATGATAATAGAATCAATTGAAACTCAAGGTAATATACAAATCTCCTCTTTCAATTAACTAAATCACAAAACATAATGGGCTGATAGTTGCAGTCAAATTCCTTGAATTGATCAATATTAGGAAATTTTATTATAAAAATAATCGTATTTGATGGTACTATTCAATTTCCATGAATTGAAACAAAATCATTTAATGAGACCATGTGAAGCGGAAAATTGTGGATATCAATCAACTTGTGGACTGGTTGACCCAAGTTATCAGATCAAAAATCACTAACATTATGTGCCTAACTTAATAAGTGTTTAAGCACAAATGCAAGTGGTTGTATTAAAATTAGGCATCGACACAATTGATTCAGTTTGGCGTAGTTCCATTTAAGCTTATCTATATTCATATTAGCAATGCAAACTTGCCTAATATTATATTTTGTGTATAGCAATATTGTTATAAGAAAATACAAAAGTAAAAAATGAAATGAAATGCATGGAGGATCTTAATTTACATGAGCTCTCCTAGCTCAAGGGATATTTGATAGACTAGCAATTCTATGATTTGAATTCGAAAAAAAAAAAAAAAAAAATATGTGCCACATAAGAAAGATAGGTATACCCTGAAAAAAAGATTTCAAAGATCACAAGCATTTTAACAATAGAAAATTATATCATATAGATCCAGTTTCGAAATTTGAAAACTCATGATTACATAATCAATAAGTCAAACACACAATTACCCTCCCCTATTCATTTGCCCGTAAAGATACATTTAAATTCCATCATTATATCTATGAAAAATATCTTTCAAAAGGTATGATTTGTTTATTTTTCCTTTGGTTGTAATATATTTAAATTTAACTTGCAGCAAATTAAACTTTATGGTCTTGAATAGGATTATTATTGGCTATAATACTAAATTGCCAATTTATATGTATTAATATTTATAATTCAAAAGAATAATTTTATAGATTTCACAAGGATCTCAAAACCAAAAATTCTATAACATAGATCAGATTTTAAATTTTGAAAAATCATAATTATAGATATAACGTGCATGTTAGACCTTCTTGTTGCATGCATTATATCTAATCAACCCTAACATATTTCATTAGATAAATCCTATTCTAAATCCTAATTCAATGTGACAATCACCTTAATAAATCTTAATAGTTAATAGATTGCTGGTGCTGCTTCATTTTGTTATAATCAATAAGTCAAACACAATATCAACAAATGATTTAGATTTTTTTCAGCCATGATCAAACTATTTAAATTTTTTACGTGATTTTATTATAATCAATTTAATTTTGATAATACTAACGGCATGATCGTGACAGTACCATCGAAGTGCCTTATTCACTTTTATTTTTCCGTTATTCTTTTTCTTAAAATGGCTTGCCATGCATTTAGGCATACTAATAATGTTAAAAATGAAATAATAGGTCAACAGAAAAACATGATTCGAGGAGTAAAGGAAGCAAACATGTACAATATTAATTTTCCATAACACTAGTTTCAATTAATCTGTGTTTAACACAATAAATCGTGTATATAAACTTAAATCTATAAAGATGCACCAAAATAAATTCAAATAATATATATATATATACATATAATACTTACAAAACAATCGTCATCAATGGTGTAGATATACTTCTTCTTGGACACCATATATCCAAAGCACCTACAAGCAGAATCCTTAAAAGAGATACAGGAAGCCTTAGGACCCAGAACCTTGTTAATATCATTACGGTTATAGAGCTCATAATCAAAACCATCAGGGACTTTGATGGTCTTTGTGGATCACCATCCTGAACAATGATTAAATGGTAAGGTTCAAAGAATCTCCACATCTCCAAAAAATCAAGGTTTCTGATGGTAGGGATGACGATATCAAGCTCGTCTTTTAAAAGGGGTGTTGGGGTTACCGGCTTCTTATCGGTTTCAGCCATTGTTGAAGGCAGCTAGCTAGAGCTTTGAAGAGAATGAGGGAATAAAAAGGAAAAACGAAAAAGAAAAAAGAGAGTTTGGAGGAATGAATGAGCGGAGAATTTGGGAGGGGAAGAGAAGGGTTATTTAAAAGGGAGAAGAGGGTGGTGGCACGTGAAGAGCGGAAGGAGCGGCAAGCCCACTGGAATTGAGCTAGGAAACGTGTCTTGCATTAAAGGTTCATATGACTTGTTCAAACTTCAAATACATTGGACACACAAGTTTTAGGTTAAGAAAAGGTTAAATAGTAAAAAAGACAGCATTAATTTTCTTGGACGACCAAAGACAAATAAAAAAAGATAGTATTAATCAGGTTAATTTTTCTATTTTTGGGATCAAACGGCTTTTTTTTGTGTTTTTTTAAGTGAATATTGACAGAAAGGATGCCACATATGGAAAGTTTTCCGAATCTGGGGAGAAATTTTTTGGAGGGCAGGTAGATCAATCTGTTTTGAAATATCTAATTTGAATGCTTTCATTGGGGGATCCATAAATGCTCATTTACAATCTAATAGGGCGGATTTTCTTTTTTTTTTTCCCTATATATACGTCATATTTTGACTTATAAATACGACTACTATCTTATCAATATTTTATTTATATTTTAATATTTATCTATACAATTTTAAGAATGAATTTATAATTGATGTCATAGTATATGTTATGTATACTCCATGTCCTAATGCATATAACATTAAATGATACAATTCTTTCTATTAGTCTACCACTTGTATGTGACAATATATGATTGCTACTACATCAATAGGAACCAGCCTGCATGCACTCATTACGTAGGTACTTACAAATAAGTATAATTAATTAGATAGAAATTAATTTGAGGGAAAAAAAAAAAAGATCATAGATACATGAAAGTCGGTAGTAGAAAAATGAGTGGAGACTTCTTTGAAGTTCAAAAATTCAAACTTTATCAATATTTAAAAAGTACCCCTAATTAAATTAAGAGGTAGCTGATTAATTAATATAAGAGAGTAAAAATATGAAAGATAACTGTGTAAAAGAGTTTATTTATAATTACAAAAGCGAAAAGAACTATAAAGTCTAAAAATACAAGTATTCTCTTTATGGTAATAAATATTTATTGGTGCAAGAAATCTAAAATAGAAATTAGGTATTTGTATGTACAAATCACTGAGAAAACATGCAAATAAGATTAAATCACGGATTTGCATAAATAAAACAATATGCTTTAATCATTTGTGCATGGATATTTATGAGTTCGTTATAATTAATTAGGATAAATAGACCTATACAAGAAGGTTCAATTATTGATTGTTAATTACAAGCTAAAGCTTTAAAGAGAAGTGAGCATCGTAGTTACTATTTAGGACTATTATGACTTGAGAGGAAAGAGCATTTAATATATACTAATACATGAACAGCTGTTCACTTAACTGGAATGGAATGAGTCTATAATGAATTGCTATTATAGAGGAGTAATAAAGTCTTATTATGTATTAGTTGTTCACTTGATTGTAGTTGAATTGCCATTGTCTTGTTCACTTGGATGTATTCTACTAATGAATAAATCATGGATAAAAAATAAAATGACCAAAATAACCCTATGTTAATTATATTACAACAACAAATGAAAGGACAAACAACCCTATTTTAATTTCATTATCATTTGTAAATTTTAATGAGGTATTTTGAGAATAAAAGAAACAACATTATTGCTGAATTGCAATTCAAAGGTATCACTAATGAATGACAATTCAAGATTTTTTGTAATAATGAATGGTTATTATGGGGCTTAAAATGCAAGTAAACGTTGTAATAGCCATTCATTCATAAATAATTAGACTGTAATAGTATAGCTATTAAAATCAAGTGAATGGGCTATAAATACATAGATTAGTAATCCCATTGTTGGTCTACTTAATATCCCTATGTTATATGATTCAATAATTTACTACCTTAAAAAATTTTCCAATTTAATCTAAATATGTTTAGCTTAATTGATTTGCTCAAAGTGTGCTCTTTGGATCAATTAAATAAGAGAGAATTGATGATGACTAGACTCAACACGTTTTGGATAAACTCAATAGACACATAAGTTTATATTGAATTGAATTAAGCTTGCAAGTTTATTAATTAGATGTACTAGAGCTTTAAAACTTGATAAGTTTTTATAGGTAATGTCATATTTGATACTCAAATTTCGTCTATTTTAGTTATTAACTGCCTATAATGTCTATCTAAGTATTATAAATGATTCAAAACATTTGTAACTAATAAATTAATACTTTAAAATTTAAATAGCTAATTATAAAAATTAATAAAATTCAAGTGTCAGATATTATAGTTTTTTTTCTCAAATTACTTGAACTGAAACTATATTTAGCTTATTCTAGACTATGGTAATTAAATATTGATCTAAGCTTGAATAACTTGTATGTTAGCTTTGGTTAAAATGATTTAGCACACAACTGAAAATAAAGTGTAAAGAATGTGTTATGTATAGATTTGAAAAGAGAGAATAGAAGATAGATATGTTCGATGCGACAACTATGATCATTTCAAAACACTGTAATTTAGTGATCTAAATACTAATCTCTCAATAAGATAGATCAAGTTCAATTTTTTCTTTCCTCAAAGTTGTAATGTGTATTAGAAAAAAGAAAAAGGAAAATGAAAATGAGAAAAGCAAAGCTTAGAATATAATCAAAGTAACAAAACACGTGATTAGAGAGAAGAAAATGTGACTAATACTTTATTAAATGCAATCATGAAATTATGGTGATGTGCCTCGTTTTAACTCTAGTTCTTGTTCAAGTGAAAATCCCTAAGTCATGAGCATGTTCCAACTTTATTTATTACTTGCTTTAATTTTCTAATCTCGCCGAATCGATTAATTGCTTGAACTATTTTTAAAAACTTAGAATATGGTAAGGTGTTATCATACTCTGAATTGGTTCAAAGCGTGTCTATTCCACCACCCATAACGCTTAAACATTATATGCTAAAGTTAACCTAATCTACAGTTTTTTTGTGATCATTGTTAAACAAATTTTAGATTATGAAATTGTTAAATTAGATTATGAAAACATCTATAATTTGTAATGAAAAATAAATTTCACAAAAAGTTTTCCAAATAGGTTACTCCAAAGAGTATATAAATATATATATATATAAGATATCTATACGATAAGATATTTCAAAATAAAATGTATCAAATATCTCATAATACAATCCATGGGCTCACAAATAAGAATATAAGTTTGATAGTAAGGTTTTATATATATAATAATGATAATAATCTTGCAAATCCTAGTTACTCCACTCGTCAAAAAACTCCTCAAAGTCCATGCCATACGCCATATAATCATAGGCATCATCGTCATAATCATCAACACCTAAAAAATAAATGAATGAGTTGAAGCTCAGTGCGACAGCAACACAAGAACACACAAGATAGGCACAAGTACTTGTTCTAGATGCAATGCAACAATCAAAAGTTTATATCTATAAACAAATTGTAGAGAAACAACAGTAGAGCACTCACACTCCAACAACACGCGGGAAACCTGGGCATCCTAAGTAGTATCAACTGCTTAGGGAGTTGATATAAGCAATTCGAATACCCATGTCTCCTACCTCTACAAGTAATAGTCTCATCTAGGGACCACAATTATTACACATCTCTACTTTTCACAGCCCATAATATAGTACAGCTCAATCAATCCCATAAATGTGAAACACACTATAGTACTTCTCTCCAATGAAGGTAGACATTATTCCATTACCATTTCCCTTATCAACTACCTACCAAGCTACCCATGATGGTCTAAGTGCCTAACTACGATGCTGGCACCACCTAATAAGGTTGTTGCCCCTCGGACCAAGTCTATGAAACGGTCACGCACAACAACAAGCAATTATTAAACCTATCTTTAAATTCATTTAAGATGTCTTTCCTAGCAAGCAACACATAAGTCATTGCATACCAATACAATGTCTGTACTCTAAACAAACAGAAGATAGACCAAAAGGTAAAGCAAAAGGTTGACTCAAAGCGTGTAAATATCTGCTCAAGACATTAATCTATATAAGCATTTTAATCAATTATCAACTATATCAACTCATATTAAATATTCATGAAATACTTCAAACCATCACGTAAGTTAAAAATTAAGTTAGATAGATTAAGTAAGTGAAATGAATTTTATGATATAATTAGATAAGTTGACATAATTAGATTAGTAATTAATTAAGTTGAAATTTGAGATTTCAAATCCTAACCCCTAAACATGTTGTTTAAATGTTTAATGGACTCCTAAACCCTTAAACTTTAGCCTAAATTCCAATTCTTTAATCCTCGTGAAATTTGAGTTCATCTACTTGTATAAAAATATCAGTTCTTAAACCCAAACTCACATTAAATATCAATTTGATCTAAATTAAATTCCTGAATTATTTTAAGTTCTTAATTTATAACCTATTGATTCTGAAATCATCCTCCAAATATTTCTAGAAGTAAAGATATTGATCTAAAAGTTCTAAACTTAACACCTTTATTTTAAAATATCTTAAGTTTAAGCCTTATCCTTTCCTTTATCTTTTTATTTCTTCCACCTGCTTTCTTTTTCTTTTCATTTTTCATTCTCTCTCTTATTTTCTCTCCTCTCCTTCTCTCTTCCCCGTATCTTATTATTATTCTTCTTCTCCTTCTTTCATTTTCGTTTCTCTCTCTCTCTCACATAATTCAACCATGAATCTCAAATTCAAGAAGAGAAATCAAAGCTGAAAGATGAGATAGGAGAAGGAAAACAAGGTAGATATAGCCCAACAACAAGAAAAGAGAATCAATTACATGTTTTTATAAAAGCTAAGTATATTATAGTTTATGAAAATGATAGATGAATGAGTTGATGAAGTTATGAAATGTTTAAATGTTGGATATGAAGTTAAGGGAGTTACTTGGTGATGAGGATGTGAGTTTTTGTGTATTTGATGTTGTTAGGTGCATGTGTTGAGTTGTATGTTATTTCTATAATGTTTTAATTAATGTAGGATGTATAAAAATGGTAAAATGAAGTTAGTGTATGATGGATATATGAACATGAAAGTTAAAAGCTAAGTAGTATATGCATATGTGAAGTTGGGGATTGATGATATAGTTTGGAAATATTTTGATAAAGTAAAATGAGTTTAAAAGTATTGAAAGTTTGGAATACGAATTGTATGTGGTTTTTATGGTGTTTAAGTTGAATTAGGATGAATGAAGTAAAATGAGTTTAAAAGTATTGAAAGTTTGGAATATGAATTGTATGTGGTTTTTATGGTGTTTAAGTTGAAGTAGGATGTGGTGATGGGTATGTTGATTTTGAAGTTGTTTTAGATAGATGTGTTGTGGTAGACAAGTGGTTACATGTGTTGAAGTTGTTGGTTATTGAAGTGCTTGAAATGGTGTAAGTTGTTATGAGTTCATGCATGAGTTAAAATTTGTATATGAAGTATTTGATATAGGTTGTATGATGTGGTGAGAGTTGTTTGATATTGCAAAGCGAAGTTCGTATATATTTTGAGTTGTTAAGTGCATGTATTATATTGTATGATGCTTGTATTGTGTTTAAAGTATAGTCGGATGAGTAAAAAATGTATAAAAGCAGAGTTTGAAACAAGGAAAGTTCGAAAAAATTTAAATCCTATCAAACAACTTGTTTGGAAGGGTGTATGAGCCATACACCCTTTGAAACGGCCTATATGGAAGGGTGTTTCACTTTCTTAGTTTTTGCACATTTCCTAGGTTCAAACAACTTTAAAACTACCCATATGGTAGAGTGTTTCACTTTCTTATGTTTTGTGCAAAATTATCCTGATCCTGTATGCCGCTGGCCTTCTTTTTTATGCCACAACCTTTATTTCCCTACCGATACGTCTCATATTTTAATCATAATTTTTCATCCGAATTCAATTGAGGTGATTCAAAAAGCTATGAAATCTTAAAACAAGATATACAACTTTTATATTTTAAGTTTTTACAAATTTTAAAAGTATTAAGGCTTAAATTTTGATAGATTTCAGCTGCTATTTTTTCCATACAAAGTTGAAAACTTGTTTTACTAGTTAAATGTATGTAGTTAAGTATAATATGAATCTTTTTGAGCTAAAATAAAATAAATAAATGATAATTAATGTGTTATATTTGTTGAATGATATAATTAAACATGAGTTTATGAATTTAAATATTTAATAAATAATTTGATTAAATATAGATTTAAACATAAAATGAATCTAGTTAATAATCTAAGTTCAACTTGACTTAATGAACTTGAATAAACTAAAATAAGTTAAATTGATTAAGTTTAATCAACTTAGCTAAGATTAAGTTAATATAAATCTTATATATAAAATGAACTTAGTTAATCAATCTTAGTCTAACTTGACTAAATGGACTTTAGTAAGCTAAAATGGATTAAATTGATTGAGTTTAATTATCTTAGCTAAGTAATTGGATTAAATGATTAATTATAATCAATTTGGCTAAGATTAAGTTAAAATGGGTTTAATAGCTAATAATTTGTTTAGAATGATAAATTAGGATAAATCATGAATTATATGGGAAATATGTTGTTTTAAATGTATGTTTGCCTGGTAAAGGAGTGTATATGAATATGAATGATTTGATGATGCTTCTGTAATAATAGACCATACATAAAGAGAAAAAAAAATTTTGACAGACAAAGGAGAACTGTCCATGTTTTGGTGAGACGATTTTCGCAGCCATAGCGGGGTTCCTAGTTAGTGTCTAATCAACTAGGATTATAAAATGAGTTTGATATAAATAGATAATTAAAGTGGATTCTTATATGAGTTTATTTCATACACAAATATATGAATACCTAATCTATCTTCTGAGTTAGCTTCTAATTTACCCTTTGAGTCTTTATTTGGATTTTACATAAAAGATACGCAGTAACTTGCATGTTGAATACTAGGATAGGCATACTAAAATGGATTGAAACTTAAAAACAGCCTAATTAACTGAGTGCTGCTTGTGCTTATGCCATTGAATCCGGTCCGAGAAGCGATAATCTTGTCTTGGGAAGACACGGTAGATTAGGTGTTTAAGCCACCCTTGTCATGATGTAATGATTTTCATAAGTGGCTCGGTAGTTATGGGGACAAGAACTAGATGATGTTATAGACTAGGATGAGTAAAGTTATGTAACAATTGTAAACCCTAAATGAAGCTATTTTCTTGTAATGTTATCAGAGATATAAATATTCGGGCTGCTTATATAACTCCCTAAGCATTGCGGTTACTTAGGACCCCCAAATTCATATTGGCTTGTTATAGAGTATGAGTACTTTCATGATGCTTGCTTTATTTAAAAATAACAACTTGCTGTTTGTTGCATTGTATTTAGTTAAGCTTGTATATCACTCTGTGTGCATCTATGTAGTAGGCTTCGGCTCATTATTGTTGTTGTTCTTTTTTGGTATTTTATTGAATTGAAGAGGATGAATGACTGATGATGATAATGTTAGTGATGACGATGTTGATGATGAGTGATGATGAATGATTCGGGTATAGGCAATCCTAGAGATATGAGAGGAAGAGTAAAGTGAAGTAAGACAATGGATTATTTGTATTTAGTTTGTATTTTATTTTGTATAAAGAACTAGATTTATCCTTTTGAAATATGTATTTTTTGTAAAAGGCTTTGTTGAGAAGCCCATGTGTTTTGTAATATCTTTAAAGCTTGGTGTTTAGGAAAGTTGATCTACTCTTGAAAGTAGATTATAAAATGTTTTATGAAGTTTTGTTTTTTAAAAAGTTGGTCTACTCAGGTAAGAGTAAAGATCTTTATTATGTTTTTTTTATATTATATATAAAGTTTAATTTTTCTATAATTAAATCCATTTGTTTTAGAAATCTAAACAATCGATTTCATGATTTAAAAATTGGGTGGCAAATGTTCATAATAAACATATCATTCTACAAAGCATAAGTGTATAATACATAAAGTATTATACAGGGCGATAATACCTTAATAAAATTTAAGGCGTTATAACTCATTTATTTAGAAAATATTTATTTGAAGCAATATAGTCTCTTTATTCTTTATGGTCTAACCCAACATATTAATCTAAGCCAATTACAAGTTAATATGATCATATAAGTATTCACTAGTTTTATAAACAACTAAGTATCTATTATTGGTGTCTAAAGAATTTACAATGCTAGCATTAGTTAATAAATCTATATTAGCTTAATCTAGCCAAATTGGATAGAATTAATCACTCAAGATCATTTTATATCCAACTTAGTCTACTAAACTCATTTTATGGTAATTAGGTCCTTAAAATTGAGTTTTCAATAATATTTCCTATAATTAATCTAATATATTTTTATTAAGTGATACAACTCATTTAAGATATAACTATTCTATTTATATTATTCCCAATCCATTTTTACCTCTCATTATACTAGGGAATCTAAACAAGTTTTTTTATTATATTTGCATATCTTATAATGCTATATTTATACATATTTTATTAAATAAATTCCTAAAATTATAATTATTAATTATTCATCTTAAAGTTCAATTGTAATATGAAAACACATTATTTACATTTATTTCATATTTATTTGATTAGAATCAATTTACTTTAAATTACAATATTTCTGTTTATATAAAAAATCAATATGAACCTTTACTTTAATCAATTGTTTTACTACCTTAACACATGGATTATTAAGCTCAAACTTTTTTTGCAAACTTTATAACACATATAATTACATGTTTGTAAGTTCATTTGGCCTAAACTAATTAGTTAATTATGGTTTTAATTTTAATTAACTCAAAACTGTCCTAAAACAGGGGATACATAGTGTTGACCGATTGATTTACTTGATTATGGCCATTGATACGACTGGTTCTTGGCCGGTTCATCATACAGTTAAAAATAGACGTGTAGACCTATTGTTTTGACAAGGTCTTGTAATGAACTATAGTTGTTTGGCCGCCAATTTAGGCTCTGACATTTATACCTCCATACGACATTAGGCAAAAATCTAAGATAGTTTGTGATTTTTTTGAATTTCCTTTGTTAAATTCAACTCCCAACCTATTTTAGTTATCTAAAACACATTTATTTTATTTTTCTTTATCCAGTTTGTTTTAGATTTATATATTACAAATTAAATCACAAATTATAACTTGAATCATCATTATCAACACAATTTATCAATTTTCCAGCACTTATCAACACATACATACATGCATATGCTTTAAGATTTTTGTTTAATAATTTCATTTCAATAAAACATATCAATCTAACATAATTATACATACATACATACATACATACTTACATACATACATACATACATACATATTTCAATATACTCACACGCACACGCACACGCACGCACACACATAAACATGCAACAACTTCACTAAATCAACAACTATTATAACATACATATATACATGTTCATTTAGGTTTTCATGCATACATATATTAGCCTATACTTAATCTAAGCTGACATTTAGTAAGTTACACGAATCCATATGTCATTAATATATTCAAACATATTAATTACAATTACTTACTTGAATTAGCAAATAATCCTAGATTCTTCACTACCACTGCCCCTCTATGTTGATGAAGCTTTTTCAAGCTAATTTTTCTAACTCTAACCTTTCTTTTAGCCTTTAAAACCATCTAGGAATTTATTGAAATAGAGATTAGATTTTTGGAAAGAAATTAAGTAATTAAATGATGAAAACAGGAAGAATTTTCTTACCTATTAAAGACTTGCCTTAAAGAGGGATTGTTATAGAAATTTTGTAGGATTTTTTGTGTTTTAGAGAAGGTTTCTCAAAAGAATTTTGGGATTAGGGGCTGCTGAAAATGGGGAGGGACTTACAGTTTTATAAGGTTCCTTTTTATAATATTTTAAGTCTTATAATTTCCATTAAGGTTAAGGGCATTTTGGTCCTTTTATTTGAATAGTTTATGGGCATTTTGATCTTTTCATAGGTGCAGAATTCTTTTTGAATTAGTTAGGTTATTTTGGTCTTTTCACATGTTGGAGATGTGTAGAATTTAGGGCATTATATCATGTGTGTTGGTGCATGGTAAAAGCATGGTCTCATGGGCTTTATGGGCTTGATTTTTAGTTGTGGCTTCATGATGATGGGCTTAGATTTAAGTAAATGAGCTTGGACTTTCATGTGTTGAAAGAGGCTTTAGGTTATGGGCATTTGGGCATTTGGGCATTTGAAATTGAACTTAAAGAATAAGAATATAAAGTTTACTAATTGCATTAGAAATTGAATCTAGCAAAAATATAATAAAAGAAAAATTAATATCTTGCTCGAATTTATGATTTTAGGGGTTTAAGAATTAGTATTTGAAAGAAAATATTTAATTTAAAATTCCAAGATTTAAGAAGTTAGAATTTAGGCTAAAATTGTTAAATTAAATATTTAGGGGTTTACGTGATTGAACTTGTCGAATGAAATTTAGTTTGATAACTAGAAGATATTGAATAATTTGAATTCATTGAAATAGGTAATTGAAGTAGGTAAATAGGTTAAATCAAGTATTTACGGTATTACAATCTCTATTTTTAATTAAATTCATCTACTAGTTCATGTAGGTTAAATTATCTAATTATATCCTATAGTTTACATAATCTACTAGTTAAATCATTTAAAATCAATCTCTAAAGTAAATTTAAGTTATGGTTCAAAATTACCCGTATTTTCATACTAATTATCTAGTAATATCTAATTAACAAAGCACAAAAATTTAGGGTATTTCATGTGTCATATTATGGTAATAAATATTTATGGCTTTTTTTTTTTTTTTTTTGCCTTTAAGTATATATGGCTATAAATGGTATAATCCTTCATATCTCCTTAAATCATTTAGTTATATATATATAGCATATCATGCATCTGCACTACGTATGTGGAAAAAAAAAAGATAAAATTGTCTTGTTAGGGGAAGAGAGAGAGAGAGAGAGAATGCATGGGATGGTAATGGAGAAGAGAAAGGGAAGTAATCGTCATCAAGTAAGTACATAACGGTTACATTTTGGATACTATTTTTTTACACCAGTAAAACTAGATTCAATTAAGTATAATAGATAATATATAAAATATTTTTAATTCATATCTTAATTATAGTTTATGCTCTCATCCGTACAAGTCTCTAATTGGAAGAAAAATCAGACAAGAATATTTTGTTCCTTTAATGTTGTACTTAAATGGTTATTAATTTTGTTCAAAGAGAGGGCAAATATCATATTTAAGATTTAAATTTTACTCTATTTTATAATTCACTAACTATAGTCTAAAGGTGCTAATTTGATACACTAAAATTTTTCTTTTTTTTATAATTAATTATTTGATTTTATTTATTTTGAAATTATTTATTTAATCTAGGTATTAGGTGACTGAAAAGTTTCTAGATCGTAAAAAAAAAAAAAGAAGAAGAAGAAAAATGGAAAATAAGAGATAGGCCATTAGTCAAAGCTTGAAGTCCTCATAGCTAAGTTTCATGTTGAAAAAAGAAGCACGTGATGCTGATACTATATGCATTGTTGTTCTGATTTTTTTTTTTTACCGAGCCAGCAACAATTTCATTCATAAATTACCCATTGTCGAGAATAATACAAGATAGATCAGTTCGACTAGACAAATCACGGGCGAGTAGCTTTTGAAGGGAGGATAGGGTAGAGATCCACCAATTAAAAGGACACATCCTCCTTTTAAAGACAGTAGCTACCCAATTAACAATACTATTTGCATTTCCTTTTACAAAAACAAAGGAAGCATTAACATTCTGCAAAGATTTTAGGAGAGAATGGGCTTCTTCAAAATAAGGCAAGGAGGCCCAATGAAGCCCATCGCAGTATCCATTGAAAGCTCGAATCACTTGCTTGCAGTCAGATTCAAAACGAATGGTTGACCAATAATTATTCTTAGCTAAGTTGATTCCAAGATTCAAGGCAGCAATTTCACTAGCCTCAGCTGATGGAAATAAGCCTAGAACTGAAGTACCCCCCATTAAGCAACCTCCATGATCTCTGACCACTACAGCAACCCCTTCCATTTCATTGGGCCTAATCCAAGACCCATCAAAGTTTATCTAAACAAAAAAGCCCCCATTGCAAGTAGGCTCATAGTTATCACGTGTAAAATGTTGCCCACGAGTACCAGCTAACCTAGGATTCTCCTACATCGAGGGTAAAGATTGGATTTGGTTTACCATGTTATATTTTGAAACATCACGTTCCATCTCTATCCCACCTCTCTCCTCTATATTCGTAGCAGTCGAGATTTCGCAAGGTACTACAGCCACTTCAGCTCCTGGACCATCCAATGGAGATGTTTCAACCTCTTGAGATACATCAAGGTAATCTTTCTCCTTTAATCGAGCAAGAATTCAAAGTACTGTACTGTTAGGGTTTGGAATTCTATGATTGAAAGTGGCATCACATCTCTCCTTCTAAATTCCCTAAGCCAATTCGCCAATTGCTATTGCTTTTCGATGATGCTCCCCCTTTGATATATTACAATTCCCCACTAGGTTGTCCAACCATACAGCAAAGGAAGAGATCTATTGTTTATAAAATACCCAAAGCCCCAAACCAATCACATGAAACCCAGTTACAACATAAAATGGCATGTTCTGATGATTCCACTTCATTGCAGAAAGGGCATACAGGAGTACTGGTAGCTCGACGTTGGTGAAGGTTTTGTGTAACTGGAATTGCATTTGACATCATGCGCCAAAGGAAATGCCTAATTTATTTGCTTCCAAACATGCTTTAGAACTTGATTGGATGATGATGGTTTGTTTAAGTTGGTCATATTTCTTTCTCATGCAGGAGGTGATACATGGACTTAACCTTACACTCGCCTCACCAGTCAAAAGGCCACACTAAACGATCCTCGACATTTGATCTTGAGATAGGCATGTTTTGATGGCCCCAAGCTCAAGTCTGAAAGTAAGTGTTGAATACCTTCCACTTTCCATTCTAATGATTCTGTATCCATTATATCGCATACTCTCAAGCTTGGGTCAATACTACTGCTTGAGACAAGCATTTATTCTGTAGAAGATGAATCCACCTATCTAACCCACCTTAACCTTGTCCCCCTTACCAACAGTCCAACTTGAATTCCTATAGAGAATATCCTTCCCTTCCATTAAGCTACTCTTCTATAACGCTCTGTTGCCCTTGTTTGCCTCCTTAAAGGAACAATTAGGATAGTAGATTACTTTAAGAAAACAAACCCATAGAGCTTATGGATTTTGGTGTACCCTCCAAGCTAATTTAGTCAGTAAGCTCAAATTAAACAGATGTAGATCTCCGAATCCCATACCACCCCTTTCCTTAGCTTTATATAAGCACTTCTTGCTGATCCAATGAATCCTACCTTCTCCTTGACATTGATCCCACTAGAATCTAGTAATCTGGGAGTTTACTTGATGACACCATTTGAGAGGGAGCTTGAAAATTCCCATTGAGTAGGTGGGTGTGGCATAGGCAACTGACTTGATTAACGTTTCATGGCCCGCCTCATTTAAAAGCTTTTGTTTCCGATCTTGAGTCTTCCTTAGCACTTCCTCCTTGACAAAGTGTAAGGCATCACATTTGGACCTACCCCAAAGAGTGGGTAACCCCAAGTAAAATCAAGGATCTTCGGTGCTAGCTATACTTAGTACTCTTCTCACTTCAGTCTTCCACTCATCAGTAGATTTTTCGCTGAAAAGATAGATGACTTAGTATAATTGATTGCTTGACCAAAAGCCTTGCAATAGTCCAGTAGAATCCTCTTCATAGTTTGCAACCTTCTATGTCCTGCTTCTAGAAAAAAACAAAGAATCATCTATAAACAATAGATGGGTTAGATTAGGACTTGATGGTTTGACTTTAATGCCTCTAAGGAGTCCTTTACTAGCAGCTTTAGATAAACCTTTCAAGAGGACATCAGCAATAAGAATAAACAGATATGGGGATAGGGGGTCCCCCTGTCTAATACCTCTAGAAGGATGAACAAAACCTATAGCCTTTCCATTTACAACAATGTTGAAGGATACACTTATCACACAAGCCAAAATCCACCTAACCAAAAGTTATCCAAAACCCATTTTGAGCATAACAGCTTCCAAAAAATGCCATTCAATACGATCATAGGCCTTGCTCATGTCCATCTTGATGGCATAAAAATGATTTTTCCCTTGGGTTTTATTTTTTAGAAAATGGAAAATCTCGTGTGCTATGATAATATTTTCTTGGATCATATGACCCAGAACAAAAGCACTTTGACTTTCTGAAATGATTTTATCAAGGAATAACTTCAGTCTATTAGCCAAAAATTTTGAAATGATTTTATAAAGATTATTACAAAGGTAAACAGGACGATAATCAGACGCAAAGGAAGGAAATTGGACTTTAAGAATCAAAATCAGGTAAGTGTCATTTAGAGATAAAGGGAAGGTACCTGATACAAAAAACCTTTGGACCGCTGCTGTCACCAATGGACCGATAGAATTCCAATAAAATTGATAGAAGATATCTGGAAAGCCACCAGAACCTTGAGCTTTTAGGGCACCTAATTGGAACACAGCTTCTTAATTTCCTCTTTAGATATCGGTGCACAAAGACACAAATACGTATCATCCGTTATAACAGAATCAATCCAATCCAAGCTCTCTCCCCAGTCCTGGTTACCTTGGAATTAAAACAAGAGACGAAAATAATCAATGAAAAACTGACCAATATCCTTTTCATTCTCAAGGAAAACCCCATCACCCCTATTCAATCTTAGAATTTTATTCCTTTGCCTTCTACTCAGGGTGGAGTGATGGAAAAAAGCGGTATTCCTATCACCATATAAAAGCCAATTAATGCAGGATCTTTAGTGTCAAAACATTTCTTCCCGTCCCCGTAGGTCATCTATCTGAGCTTGGATAAGCTCTTCCTCTTCTAAGTCAATCTCATTTAGGTCATTTTATAACTTTCCCAACTTATCCTTCAACTCTTCTATCAATCTGCAATTGTTGGGAAAGGATTCTCTACTCCACTTTGACAATCTTTAGCTACATTCAAATAAACTTTTTATCATGTCTTCCAAGTTTCTATTTTTACTCATTTCCTTCCACACCTTTGCCACTATAAGATCGCAATTTGCCAATGTTCTTCATAGGTTCTCAAAATGAAATCTCTACTTCCCTTTTCCATCAGCATATAAGGTATATATACTGATACCAGCATGGTCAAAGCCTATTGAAGGCTCATTCATGACCTGTGTTTTTGGATAAGTGTCCATCCAAGCAGATGATACCAGGGCTCTATCCAATCTCTCTTTAACAAGGATCCCCTCATGTCTATTATTGGACCATGTAAATGATGGACCAATGCACCCCAGGTCATACAATAGAGCTTATGAAATCATACTATTAAAGGAAATCATCTGTCTTTTCTCCTTTGGTCGGCCTCCAGATTTTTCGTCCTCATTTGAAATCTCATTATAGTCACCAATACACAACTTCGAAAGGAGGACCACTTAACTCCACAACTCAAGATGTTTCTTAAAGGAAGTAGGAGCATAGATCCAAGTAAAGAAGCCAACACTTGAAATATCATTTCACAATATTTCACTATGAATATACCAACGAAAACTATCAATAATTTTGATATTAACATCTCCATTCCACTAAAGAGATAGGCCCCCACTAGTTCCAATTGGAGGAACAAAAAAGAAACCTGAGTACTTAACATGATTTCGAACCTTATCTAAATTGCTCCATTTATTTTTTGTTTCCATAAGGAAAATTACACAAGGATTGTGCTTATTTATAAGATCTTTTAGATATCGAATTGTCAAGGAAGATCCAAAGCCTTGACAATTCCAAGATAAGTTTATCATGACTCCTATGTGGCTATTAAGGGCCAGCTACCACGCCACAATTAGAGATTTCACAAATAGGGACATCAAACAGCCTTGAATCACAACCCTCTTTTCCTTCTTTTGAAAACCTTTGTGTCTTGTTACCTTACCGACAGTTTAAGTCTCAAGGGTTTCCTCTTCCTCAATAGAAAACTTGGCATTTTTATTCATGCTAACTTCTTCAATCTCTTTTTACATTGTTGTTCTGATTGCTTGTAAATGTTGGAAGATAAAAGTGTGGACAGGTAGGGTCAACCAGCACACATGGGAAAGATTTGAAATTTTATTGCTATTCAAGTTTATAGTTATTGGTTCTAAATTTTTAAATAAAAAACTATCACATGACATTTTGAATTATTTTAAAATCTAAATTATATAGAATCTATAAGATGTAATATATTTTGTAAAGCTTGCAAATTTATTATTATATTTTTATAATGTTAATAATTAAAGGTAAATTTTTGGTAATCCTAACTTGCTGATATTTCTATTATAGTTCAAAAGAGTACATGATAAATTGTAAACTTATGGTATACCACTTTAAACTATGATTATATCTATATATTTAGTTTTTTAATATGAAAAATAAAATTATATAAATTTTAAAAAATATACACAAACATGTTTCCAAGGACAAGGTGGGATATGCCATGCAGTTTATGTAACAATTGGCTTCAATTGTAGAGACTGACACGGTTCTGGAATCGAATCAAACTGAAATTGGAATCCTATTCTAGGTCTTGAAAATTAGGAATCGGAACCGGAACCGTCTCCTACGATTCCGGTCTGGTTCTATGGAATCGGCGGTTTTCAATTTTAATTTTTAGAAATGCAAAACAATCTTTTTTCCAAGAAAAATGAATTTTATATTTTAATAAAATAAATTATAAATTCAAAATAATTAATTATTAGATATGAAAGTGTTAAATTATTTAGCCAAAATTTTTAAAAATTTGTTTAAAGTACGCACTTTTTTATATACAAACACAATTAATATTAATTATAGTTAGTAATATAATATTGTAAAATACCTTAGAGGATAACAGGAAAATTACAATACAAAAAGTAGTCTCACATTATTAAGGAATGAATTTTACTTTTAGGAAAAATTTATATAAACTAAATTGTTTATAATTTTAGTTATGTTGATTTGTATTATCGATAATAAAACAATAAATATTGTAAATAGATAATAAATTTTACTATTTATATGAAATAATGTAAACATTAACAATTATATATTTAATAATTTTTTAATTATTTATCTAAATATTTTCTTTTTTTTTAGAGGAACCGATTAAAACCATCGAAAAACTAGAAAACAGGCAGTTCTTTAGCTGATTCTAGAACCGGCTAATTCATCTAGTTTCGATTCTAGGACCGCTGGTGATGTTTTGGTTCAGTTCCTGACTTGGAACAAGTCAATTTCCAATTCCATGTGTTTAGTTCCACCATATATAACACTTAAGCATTATACACTAAAGCTACCATAAACTATTTGTCCATTATGATCATCTGCTAAACAATTTTAGATTCTAAAATCATATAATTAGATTTAAAAAACATTGGATAGAGTAGTGGAAATAAATAATAACAAAATATCAAAGTTAGGTGAAAATCAACATAAGTTATATGATAAAAGTTTTTACAACCTTAGGCATAAACTAAGCCTTAAAAAAAAAGAATACAAGTTTGAAAAGATAACTATTACTTTTATTTAAGAAAAACACACAATCCCATGTTCCTAGCTACTTTGCTTATCAATAAGCTTGTACCAATCCATCCCATACTCGAGACAAGCATAAGTATCAAAGTTGAAATCACCAACACCTAAAAAAGAAGAAATGGATCGAAGCCCAATACATAGCAATGTAATCACACGCGATATGGCAAATGCACTTAGACTACATGCAATGCAACAACCAACAATTTAATGTTATCATTTAAGGTGATTCAAAAAATATGGGAGCACTAATACTTTGGATAATAAGCTATGGGAATCTAGGGATCCTGAGTAGTAGCAACTACTCAGGGGGTTAATATAGACAGTCTGAATACCTCTATCTTCTATAGGAATATCTAGTAATAGCCTCGTCTAGGGTTCACAGCCATTATATATCTCTATTTATTTCAGTCCATAGTTATATGCAACTCAATCGGGACTCATAATCGTGAACTACATATACTACTTCTTACTAAACCTAAATGGATGTTATCCGAAAACCGCTTACCCTATCAGCTACTTGTCGAGCCATCAAAGGTAGCCAAAGCGCCTAACTACCGCGCTAGTATTGCCTAATAAGGTTGTCTTTCCTTGAACCGGATTAAATGATGGAAGAACACTCAAACAATTAGTTAGGTCGTCTTTTAAGTATCAGTTCATTTTATGATATCTACACTAACAAGCAACACGTAAGTCACTGCATACCTAATATTGAATCGGTAGACAATAAAAGATCACACGAAAAACAATAGATTGATGGAAACAATAATTTGTATGACAATGAGGTATACAAACTAATGATTCATATCATATTGATTAATTAATTAGTGTAACATCTTAAGTAAAATAAGGCCTTTGGATAATAATTGAATTGAATTCATTTAGAGTAACTGGGCTTAGGTGATTTCGACTAAGCCTATGAATTTAGAAATTAAATTTATTATTTAAATGTATTAGGGTTTTAGGGGTCCTAAGTTATGCTTATTACAAAAATTTTTGAATGTTTCACTTTTTAGGGTAATGGTTTTGAGGATTAGGATTTAAGTTGATTAAGGAATATATATATATATATATATATATATATTAAAATAGGTGGAATTTAACTTTATTTTGAATTTAGGTCCAATTAGAATAATATTGGTTATTGGACCGAAGAATTATATTCAAGCCAATTGGAATTTCATTTGATCATAATTTAACCATTTAGCCTTCTAATTCGTATTTAGCTACATTAATGATATTTTAGAGCTTTTGGGCCCATTGAAGGAATTTAAGCCCAATTATGTATTTCAATATCTAGAATTGATAAATGGACTTAAATATTTTGGAACTACGTCTAGTTGGAATATAAGGTATTGGGCCCGTATTATGGAATTTAAGGCTATAAAGCGTAGAGTTAGATATTATTTATATTTTAAATGTTTATAACTTAAATGACTAGGAAGACTTGATATGATTTAATTTGGCCTATTTAGTGTAAATATGCCTAATTAGCTAGAAATCATGTTATAGGGCCTACAATTGTGTTTATAAACCAATTTTATCTAATTAAGCCATTAAACAATTTGAATCCTATTTTTTGTTTAAGCCCAAACCGATTATTAGAGTCCAACATTATTAATATTAGCTTAGTCGGATATAAATTAATTTCTAAATCCATTTTAGGTTATTTAGATCAAGTTGAACATTTTCTTACTATCTTGTCTCATTTTAAGTTGTCTATATTAAATTGAAAATATTTCTACGAATTAGGCTCATTTGAATTATTTTAGCCCATTCAAAGATAAGATAGTTACTAATTCTACTTTATAGTCCTTTTAAGCCCTAATTTTATTAATGCCCATACTATGTCTGTGTATTCAACTTTATAATTAGAAGTTCTATGATGCCTACAACATCATATTTGACCCATTAACTTGTTTTTATCAAATTTTAATTTAGCAAAAGACTTAATAATTTAGAAAGTACCTAAGTTAACTAAATATCACTAAATATACATTAATCAATCTGGTTTAGTGATTAAATTACTTATTTAAGCCTGAACATGTAATTTTTCATTTTAAAATAGGGCAGAAATATTGTTAGATGAATTTAAATTATTATTTTTTAAAATAGTAAATGAATTTCAAAAATTAAAAAAATTTCGAGTTTGAAGTTAGAAATACAAGGGCATCATTTCCCAAAATTTTGCTTAAAAATAATATTTTTTGACATTCTATTTAGAATTAAAAACTCAAGTCACTATATACTATTAACCGGATTGAAATAATTTTTAAAAATAGTAAGAGATTTTTAAAAATCACAAAACTTTCACTTTGAATATAGATACATCAAAATATAGTCCCTATAAATTTTGATCAAAAATAAATTCATTTGATATTTTATTTATATTTAACAACTTGGATTGCTATAAACTGTCTTACAAAATTGGATCTATTTTTAAAAAATAGTTAATGACCTTCAAAAACTTCAAAACTTTACAACTTACCACTAGCCATATTAGAATATAATCATAAAAATTTTGTACCAAAAAAAAAGTTCGTTTGATATTTTATTTATTTTTCTTATTTATCATGCTCATTAGATCTTTAAAAATAGTAAACCAAGTTTAAAAATTGTCAAGATATCCAATTTACATCCTAAAGTAGTAAACTATCATTTCCCAAAATTTTAATCAAAATAAATTCATTTAATATAGTAACTAATATCACAAAACTTATATTTCTAGGTGATTAATTTCTGTCCAGCAATATAATATTCCTATTTAATTAGTTTCATATTGAAAAATCATCCAAAAATGATATAAAGCACATCAAAACAAAATATATGTAATGATAACCCATTTTAATCATATTTATATCACAAATCCAATAAATCACACATAAACAATGCTAATATTAATATATTTTCACTAAACTAATTAACACATAATGTTTCACTAAAATCGTATATTTTATATTCTATATTTTTAGTAACATAACTTGTTATTTACTAACACATTTCACTAAAGACACAAATTAATTAAAACAATTACTTGAGGTAGAAAAACAATGCTTAAACCATCACTACCCTACTGTTAGAAATTTGATGAAGCTCATTTTGCCTTTAAACTAAAACCTCTCTTGATACACCTTATTTAAAAAAGAAAAATAGAGCTTAATGAGAGTTTTAGATGGCTTAAACACAATACAAAACATAGAAAACTTAGTACTTATTAGTGTCTTAATAGAAAAAATGAGTTTGTAGTGTTTTAGGATTTGTTCTGAGAGAAAATGAAGGAGAATTTTCTGCTAGGTGGAGAGGTAACGTGATGGCTACTATAGGTGCATTAGGGTTTCATTTTGCAAAAAAATTGTAGAATAAAAACAAGGACATTTGTTGGTCATATTTAGAATCTTCTAGAGCTTATGGCTTGGTAAAGGAATAATATTAATATTTAAAATTATGCTGGTTCCTGGGGCTAAAAGTGGTATCTACCTAGGGTTTCTTTTAGGGTTTTAGCAAAAGAAAAGTAAGGTAAGAGATGGTACAATAGCTCACACTTTTATGGAATATTCTAAAGCCTTTTGGGAGGTTAAAATAGATAAATACTAATAAAAATTATGCTGAAAAACTATATAGATACGAATAGTGATATGTTGAGTTCTAGAAAATTTTTAGATGAATTTAAAGAGAAGACGGTTTATGCATTGGGTTAGCAATTTGGTTAAGGTCTTAAGATATAATTTAGCAAATTTGAATATAGTGAAATAAATTTAGCTAATTAGATGATTAAAATTGATATTTGGTCAATAGGGTGTGAAAAATTTAGGTATTGAATTTAGAGGAATTCGTCAAAATTGGGAAAAATAGAAAATTTGAGAAATTTTAATTCAGATGGAAAACTGAATTGATGGTTAAGTTTGGTTTAATTTAATTGGTATGATGAAACGAGAAGTTGATGTGGTTTAATCTCTATTTTCATTTAAAATTAATTACTAACTTGAATTTGCTAACTCACCTAACCATACTATCTTTTCATTTAATCTACCTCATTGAATTACTTTGTTTAATTTCTCTAATTTAGTTTTTAATTTGGTTATAATTTTCTCAAATTTTATTCTATTTATTTCATACTTTCTTAATTAACCTAGTAAAATTTAGGATATTTTATATAAGGTTCGCCGTGGGATTTGAGGGTACTATGTTTACATGTGAGACTAGATTGAACAAAAATTATAATTCCTTATTAAGTTATTATTATAAATTTTATATTGGATAATAAACCTTAATAGTATTCAACAAATTTGAAGAAAAATAGTACCACGTAGAGGATGAGATAAATCATCTTTTTATTAGATAATTTACATTCATTAGATAACTCAAACATTTTATAACATTCTTGTATTATACTTAGATGTGTAAATGAATCAAGCTCGTTCACAAACTACTCGAACTTGGCTTGATGATTACTCAAGTTATTTTATTCTAGAGTCAAGTTCAAAATCGAGCTAATAAAAAAATTATCAAACCAAGCTTGCGTCAAGTATGAATGTTAATTGAATTTAATTTGAGTTTTAGTATTAATATTATTTTAATTAGAATTAAAAATATATTTCTTGATAAATCAAGTCTAAACAAACTCAACTGGGTAGAGTTCGAGATTATATAGTGTTGCTTCAATTTGAACTCAAACTTTGAAATTTCAAGTAGAGCTTGAACTCTTTCTTGGCATTGTACTGTCTTGACTTAACTTTATTACAACCCTAATTGTACTCATCTGCAAAGAAATCCACATCATTTACCATACATACTATAATAAATAAAAGTAATTTGTGTTTTTCTAGTATCATAGTTAATTAGTAAGTACACTAATTTCGTGAAGTGTTAGATTAGATTCATTTTTTTTTAACAGATGGTAGTTGTAAATAAACCATAAATAAGAAAATAGAGTTAGATACTTAAATTTTGATAAAATATGTAATTAGGTTTATAAACTTTGAAATTAATCAATTTAGTAATTAAAAGAATTTTTATATATGCTAATAGCATCTCCATAGATACTAAATTGTTCAATTTTAAGTTTTTTATATACCAAATTGATCGATTTTAAAATTTCGATACTAAATTGATCAATTTAAAATTTATATACTTAATTACATATTTTAGGTGTAACCTAAGTTGGTGCATAAATGGGCCAAGTGACCTGATCTATAAGTATCAACCCCGCTGATCCACGCTAGAAGTCCACGTTGAGGAAACAAATGGACCAGCCGATCGTACCAAATACAAATGCTAGCCGGTCATTCTTGTGAAGTCCTCACTTGAAAGCCAGCCACATATCCATCACTGTCCAGCCCATGTTACGTCCTAGCCCTTATGTACCATTGAAGACAAGATCCCCAACCAAGTCAACATGCCGAGCCCACCGGAAAAGGTCAACTCAGGCCATACACTGATCCACACACGAAATTTCGGAGACACTCATTTTTAAGGTACCGGGTATATTTATTCCTTGTTCCATTTCTCTTCTTAGAGATAAGCAAAAAAATCAACTGAACCGAATCAATCCGTAACCGAGCCGAGCCAATCCAAACCAAAAATATGATTTTTATTTTTTTAATTGTTTGGTTTAAAAATTTTCTAATCCGAACCAATCCGTAAAATTATGGTTTAGTTTGAAAGGTAAACCAAACTGATCCGTAAAACCAAACTAAACCGTTTTAGAAAAATATAATAATATTTTATTATATATTCATATGATTTCATTTGATATTTATTATTTGGTGAATATTGATTAAAATCAACATGCTCATTTTTAATTTCTTTTTAGACTCATGATATGTATTTTTTTACTGATGATGAACTATTTTTTTAATAGTATTTAACTTTATAAAGTATTGAATTTATTTATTCAGTTATAAATTCTTATTATGTATTAATTGTTTAATATATTTTATCAGCAGATCATTTATTCATTGATGAATTTTGTTGATAGATGATTTTTTATTAGCTAAATTTATATTGGTAGATAATTGACTTGATGGTTATATTAAAATTATAAATTATGATTTACTATGTATTGGTTGGTGAATATATTTTATTGGTGGATAGCTGATTTTATAGAGAATTATTGACCAAAAGTATGATGAATTCATAAAGTATTTGTCGTGGTTTATAATATAAACATTGTAAAATAATATAAATATTTAAGTATCCATACAAATGTAAAAAAACATTCTAACAAAGAAAATTTTTAGTTAGAATTTTGATTTAATCTACAATCCAAACAGAACCAAATCGTTATTTAATGGTTTAAAAAATTTCTAATTCGAACCAAACTGTTACTTAATAGTTTGGTTTGGGAGGGAAAAAAAACCAAACGCAAATTATGGTGGTTTAGTTTTAGGAAAAACCTAACTAGACCAATCCGTGCCCACCCCTACCTCTTCCTATAATATCCGCGTATATATCGTTAATCTTAGAAACAATTGACACACACCGCACAGTACATGTTTGGCCAGCTAAAATAATCCCACCGTATATTAATTGTAAGCTCTATCGGTAATTTTCAGAGCACATTTAGTTTATTGAAATGAAATGAGTCTAAAATAACATAGTAATTCATTCATTTTATCAATAAGAATATTATTGGGAATAAGATGTTTTTCATATGGAATGACTCTTCTTCTATTGAATGGAAGGAATAAGGTTTCTTATATATTCCATATTATATAAAATAGACATTCCTTATGACATAATTTTTAATAAATTATATAGGAGAATAGCTATTCCATGATAATAAATGTAGAATACTAATTTTATCGTTGTCAACTAAATATGACGTTATTGTACAGAACTAATGGCTTGTTCACTTCGTCTTACAGAGCAAAAAGGGAATTGAATTCTAATTCAACAGGAATGTAATAAAATTATAATAGCTATTACAATATTCACTTAGTTTAAAAAATAAAATAAGAAATTATTAAAATGAAAGGTAAAATATTTTTAATGTCTCTTATCTTTATTATATAGAGAGAGAATTGTATTGTGATATTTTCAAGACAGAGATACTTATAACAAAGTTGGAAAATAAACTGCAATTTATGGATTCACATTCATAAATTATTGTTCATCATTTTACCTAATAGCAATTCATTATGAATTGACATTCCCCTCTAATGAACACTATAACAGTAGCTTATGTAAAACAATGTGAGAATGAATAACTATTTATATCAAGTAAAAAAAGTTCTAAAAATTTATTTATCATTGTATACTATAATTTACATACAGTACTTTCCACTAAGTTAGTGAACATCGCAAAATGAATTTGAAAAATAAAAAGATGAATTTCATGACGAATGACACAAATATCAATTTATTCTCATTAACAAGCAAAAGAAGCATTAGTTCCATCAACACAATAAATAAAAATAACAATTTTAACACCCCGCAGATGTTTTATTAAAAAGAAGATCCATTAATCCATTGTTTTAAGGTTTTGGGCTATAGATGATGTCAAAATCCATTTGTATAATCCTTCACAAAACCCATTGAACTTCTCTCCATTGAAGACATACTTCAGATTCCAACACTTAGTTACATATACGAAAAGTATAAGGATCCCCAAGTAAACAACATGGATTTAATTATTTTGCGAGGTAGGATGGGTTGAATTAAGATTTTTTTTTTTCCTTTTAAAATAAAGAGAAAAAAAAAAGATTGAAAGAGGTTTGACAGGTCGGAAGTGAGAAAAATTGAGAAAGTCCTAACAATGTGTAAGTGGGCTGAGCAATTAGTTTTGCATAAACAAAATAGTGGGGTGACACTTCGAAATAGAAAAGAGGAATGATGATGAACCCAGGTGCTATTGCTGGAATGGAAAAAGAGAGAGGGTTTAATAACATTTAAAACAAAAGGATGAGGGACTCGAGTGCCATGAAGAAGAAAGGCTTTACTAAAAGTAATATGTATTTGGCAATTTAAATAGGAAGCATTTATATCACCCATGTTTGATGTTTCCTTCTGATCATTACATATAACATGACGCTCCTAATTGATTATATATATATATATATTAATATATATATATCATGAATATGTTTTAAGATATGATTACCAAGTTGGGTAAGCAAATTGGGAAGGGTCAATTTTTGTTCAAGTTGAAAATGATGTGGGCCTTGCATTGATTAACAAGTGGGTTAATTGCCTTCTAGTTCTCGCTGGGCTTGGTCCCAATCTTTCGACTTTGCTACCCTGTCCGTCGGTGGTCCTGGGAAAAATAAAAAGGAAGGGAGGGCAGCTCTTGTTTATTCGACCGTGTGCGTGTATGTATATATGAACAGAAGAATTATAGCGCCGCAAAACAAATCGATTCCCTCACAAGTTACTCAAGCTTTTACTTAAAGCTCAGTTCCATTCGAGTTTGATAGCTCGATAGCCTAGATTAACAAACAAATTGAGTTTAATTTCAAATAAAATTCATTTATCTAAACAATTTAAACTAAAAAACTCTTATCTAAACTTGCAAACTAGCTTATTAAAGCTTATGAGTAGACTCGTTTAAGTTTGTTTATAAGCTTGCAAGTAAATTTATGAATTTTTTGCTCTATCTATTTAGATATAATTTATACATCTATTCATTTTATATGTTTAGTTTTTAAGATATAAGACAAACCAAGCTACTTGTTTGCTATTCGAACTCAACTCTCTTTAAGATCATTTAGCTTGAATTCGATTTTCAACTTCGTTCAAATTGTAAACAAATTGAATTCAAGCCCAAAAGAATAACTATCTATCTAATGAGAAGATCAAGTTTGTTTTTCAAACTTGCTAAAAATCTTGACTCAGTCGGAGCTCAATAATCTTTAAAATGATTCGAATCAAGGATTTCAATTCTTCGCTTAACTAAACTCATTTGTAGCATTAAGAACAAGCCACGGATTACTAGAATTTTAAGACAAAACAGGTAAATTTACATGGGAGAATTAGGTAAGTTGTGATCAACCACACGTAAATGATCGCTTTACCCAAGGATAGGGATGGTCAAGAATCGTTTTTCTTAAATTTAGAGTTTTTTTTTGTTTTTATTTTTTTATATTTTGGAATATTTTAATTAATTAATTTACTTAATGAATATGCAGTGAGCTACTTCAAAAAAAAAAAAAAAGAAAAAGAAGGAAAATTATACTTTCAGTTCTTAATGTTTTCAAACTCTTATGAAAATAAGAGTTTTATTCAATTATTAAGTTTTCAGGCGCATACATGACGTGCATTAATTTTTAATTGGTCTAGAATTATTAATTTAATGAAATAATAATATTGAATACTTTTATTTAATAATATAAATAAAAATATTATATAAAATATATAATAATTAATAAATTTAAAAAAGTAAGAAAAGGTTGAAATAATTGTTTTTACCTGAACCGCCTTGACTACTAATCCAAATAAAGCTAAACAAAAGTTAATATATGTCCATGATGAACATAAAATTTTATGTATTTAATGGAAGGCCTATTTTTATAAGGATTTTGAAACGATAAAGACCTAAATAGAATTAAAAAGAGAGAGAGAGAGAGATTGAAGTCTGATAAAATATTCGTAAACATTGAAGATTCAAAGGATACGTTTTCCTAAAATAATTGTCACCATGTTTTCTCTTTAGTTTTTTCCTACTTTTTTCAAATTCTTTTACATTTTATTTTTTGAATTAATTTGTATGATTAAAATATTTAAGTATAATTATTAATTTTTGTATGTTTATCACATAGGTAAAAGGAGGCAAGAATATCTTGTATGTTTTTTCAAAAAAAAAAAAAGGGTAATGTTTCACAAATATACCTATGCAACTTACTTTATTTTTAAAATGTCAATCAAACCAGGAAGATAGTGATTCATTGTAAGTAATCAAATGATTAATTTATTTTAGAGATGAAACTATTTTTCTTATGTATCGATGAATAAGTGGATAATTGGATAGCCTTATGTCATATTCGGTGTATAGGAATCATTAGTAATGTAATATATTGGAATGGGAGGAATGGATGGTTGAAGGAGTAGCGAAATGATTATTCAATTCCTTTATCCTATATGAAATGGAATGGTTATGCTAGTAATAAAAATACCCTTAGTAATAAATTTAGATAATAATAATATAATTGTAGTAATAATTAATTAATGAGGGTGGAATGGTCTATTCCCTTTTAAAAATGTATAAAACATGATAAGGAGAATTAAATTCAGAATCGTAATTCCATTCAAGCTTCATTCCTGCTTACTAAATAATAATTAATTCATGATACTTCTTTCAGGTACAAATTATACTAAGTACTTTAAATTATATAGGATACAAATTTTAGGATTTCACATAACAGCTGTTAAAAAAATATTAAATACCAGTAACTTGTTTTTGAAAATAATTTTCAAAATCTTAATATTATAAAAATATAAAAGAAAAATTATAAATTCCATAAAGGATAGATTATCATTTTAAAAGTTAAAATACTTTAAAACAAATAAGATTATATACTCCGTCCATTCAGCACTCACTCGCCCCGTACAAACAGGGTTGGTAGAACAGAATACAACCACCGACGTGAACATTCTTTTATTACAGGGTAGGTGAGATCTGAGTAAAAGCAAGTAAATGAGTTTCAGATAAAAACAACAGAACTGACTCCATAATCCCACGTACATGAACTGACTCCATAAACCCACGTACATGAATGTAGCAATTCAATGTTGCATGGAAACAAATCTGACAATCCTATATTCTCCTCATATATTAGACTACGCAATACATTAACAGTTCGTTTACTTCGCTGTAATTGCATTTTCATTACAACCTTGCTCCTTACGAATAGCTATTATATTGTTTAGTTCATCGAGTAGCGATTTCACAATGAATCTCTATTACATAAAACATTGAATAGCTATTCTTTATTTAAACATATGAATACCAATTCAATACTAGAACTGTCTTTTTTTCAAAATATCACAATTTAAATAAAAAAATAGTTAAGAAAAAATCATATTACAGCTCTATTCCATTCTTTCATAATAGGAATTCCATTACAGCCTTATTCATTCAGTAAAGTGAATGAGCCATTACTGCTCGTTTACTTTACTGTAATTGTAATTCCATTATAGTCTTACTCTTTATAAATAGCTATTACGATGTTTAGTTCACTAAATAGCGATTCCGCAATGAATCTCTATTACACAAAACATTGAATAGTCATTCTTTATTCAAACCTATAAATACTAATTCAATGCTAGAAATGTCTTTTTTCAAAATACCACTATTTAAATAAAAAAATAATAAAGAAAAATCTTAATAATGCTCTATTCCATTCTTCCGTAATAAGAATTTCATTACAGTCTTATTTATTCAACGAAGTGAAAAAGCCATAAGTATACCAATCATAATATATTGTTAAATAATCAATAAAACCGATCCCGTTAAAAAACTCGATATGGTCATAAAATCTGTATTTTGATGGTTCTTTTCTTTCCCCCTTGATGATTGCAATAAAAGATGTGAGAGTTAAACGTAAACCATGGAAAAACAGAATTCATGTTGATTTATAAGACTCGACATTTTGGGAATGATAGCACACTTCGACAAAAAGCGACTCATAATTCATGAAGATTTGTCTCACATGCCCCCAGTCATGTTAGTGCCCATCATCACTACAACTATTTCTTAAACCCAAATTATTAGAAAAAAAAAAAAAAAGGAAAAAGTGTAATAAAAGAAGATCATGAGCACAAATGGCTAAGAATAGAATAGGTGGTATAATATAATTGAACTATCACTACCTCCTCAAAAGTTTTTATTGTTCCTCAATTCCTTAAACTATCAAAAAGGGCAGAAAAAAAAAAAAAAAACAAAATAAGATTATTATAACTAACTGTACTCCTTTTTGACATGTTGAGTCCCCTGTACAATTTTTTCTATTTGGTCATAGAGTTAGTAAGCTGAAACTTTTATGTGCAGTCCATTTGGTGCTTCTACTCTTGGAAATTTCATCAACTTGTCTCCCCCAATTTCTTCCCATCTGCAAAAAAAGATACTAAACTCAAATCCCTTCTATCTCGCTCGTTTTTTACTAGTGGCATGTACACTGGTCTCTAGTGAAAAAATCTAAGGATAAAATAAGGTAAAACTATGATTATGTACTTACCTATATCTAGTTACAAAGTAGTGCAGAAAGGTGGAAATCTCAGCAATCCCAAGTTCTTTTCCAGGACATTGTCTTGTCCCTCCACCAAATATCATGTTGTAGTTTTGAGATTCCATGGTTTTGTTCTGCCAAAAAAAAGGCAATAATAGCAACCCCACGAGTCAGTCTTTAATCAAAGTTTTT
Source organism: Combretum micranthum (assembly GCA_024138025.1). NCBI lineage: Eukaryota > Viridiplantae > Streptophyta > Magnoliopsida > Myrtales > Combretaceae > Combretum > Combretum micranthum. The sequence goes on along the minus strand of JAMXBD010000527.1, from coordinate 261,699 downwards.
TCCCATTTATTATTATCTCCACGACATGTATATGCCATGGGAGGGTCAGACCAAGGGGGGGCCAAATGCACCAGCCCACCCAAGCTCGGAAAAACAAAAATCGATTATTGTAATATATTTAAATAAAAAATTTATTATTATATTTATATACTCATTAGCAAATTTTAATATAATGTTTGGTATAATTTTATTCTCTAGTTACATGGCTTTGCATAGGATCCCCATTACTGATAAACTGAAAAAATAAATAAAATGGGCACTTCCACTTACCAGCCATCTCCATGGATTGAATTCCAAAGGATCTGCATACAAATATGGATTGTAATTCATCTCTCTTGTGTATACATAAATTCTCCACCCCTTTGGAATTAAAAATCCTGGAAAGCAAAAAAGGAAAACAAAAACCTGTTAGATTATGTGATAATAGGAAAAGCATTAAACCAGGATAAAACTCAGGTTTCGAAACTGCAACCAGGTCGAGCTTCCATTCGGGAAAACTCACCATTGATTTCCATGTCCTGCGTAGTTTTTCTCAAAACACCATTCACAATTGTTGCTAATCGCGATGTTTCAAATATCACAGCACGAGTAAATTGCATAGACTTAAGATCATCATAATCAATAGGATCCTCTGGTTTCTTCCTTGCTCTTATTTCCATGTGCTCCTTCTGCAGAATCCCAAATCAGCGAGAAACCTCAGTACTTTTGTTGGGTAAATTACAGCAAAGACAAAACCGACCATTCAATTCCACTCTTGTCAGTGTCACTTACTCTTATTTCATCAAGTGCTTTTGGATGATCATGGAGATACTTGACAGCCATCATTGAAGTGGTGGATACAGTCTCATAACCAGAATAAAGAACAGTAATAATCTGATCAATTATTTCTTCTGTATTCAATTTATACGATCTGTCATCATCATTGTTCATAAGGCCAGCAAGCATATCATGATGGGTTTCCTTAGATTTCCTTCTTTCTTCTACGAGTTTCCTCAGCATTGCAATAATATTTTTCCTAGCCTGCAAAGCAATTAAAATTTTTATGACTATATTACATGAGATAAATTACAAATACACTCTATCTTATCTTGTTATATTAATTTTATTTTGAAACATATGTTTTGGGCATGTACCTGAAATCCACGACGATAGTTTGTTCCAGGAAGATCTATAGGTAGAGAAAGCGTCCCTAAAACCAACTTGAAAAACTCTGGCATGAATCTATATGAAATCGACCCTGATTCAATTCCAGCAATTTGCCTTAATGAAGAAAGTAGTGCCATCTGTAGAAACAAATTGTATACAAAATTAGCACAGTCCCCATTAAAAAGTTTAATATATATATATGATAAACTAACCTCTTTGCTTTTGACTTGAATATCAATGACAGAGTTAGCCCAATTGCTCAAATGGGATCTCATGAAATCGTCAATTTTAGGCAAGAGTTGGTTTCGAATCATGGAAGGGCTAACAAGAGCAAGCAATGCTCCTCTCATTCTCTTGTGGGAAGTGCCATGAACAGCTGCAATGTTGCATTTACCCAATATATCAAGCATGGACTGTGGGTATCCAGGAACTAGTCCTTTTGCTTCATTCATGAGTATGTATCTATTGATTTCTGGGTCCATTGATACTATAGTTGGACATCCTAATATGTGTGACTTGAAGAAACACCCAAACCTGTTAAAAAGACAAATGAAAAACAATCAGATCGTTCATGAAAAAACTATTTCAGTTTAGATTATAATTAGACCCAACAAGAAACTTAGCTCTGTTTTCTCATTAGAAAGACACAGAAACCTTAAGACTCACAAAGAACAAAGAAGTGAAAACAAGTGTAAGAAAGTAACCTCGCTCTTTGATTTTTCATGAAGTTAGGACCTTGTTTAAGAAATTCAGTAGTTTCTCCAAAAACTGGCCAACCCATTGTTCCAGGAGGCAATCCTTTCTTCCTATATCTAACTTCATTCCATTTCAACAAAGCAGTGGACATGCAAAGGATCAAAACTAACCCAAGAACCGCAATGCAAAAAGCCATGGGAATTTCTTTTTCTTTTTTATATATATATCCTGAAAAAAGCTCAAGCTTCGAGCCCTCCCGACCCCCAACTATATGAAACTGTACACAATATCTAACAGTGGTTATAGGGGCTTTGTCTTGAAGCTGAAAGGATGAGGCTAGTTTGTGTTATATATATAGGCCTCTTGCTCACTGGCTGCTTTGGAGGGGGTGCGGCCACATGAGCAATGGTATCAATTATACACTTTTGTATTTGGACAGAAATAAATAAAAATTGATTCGGAAGAATAACTATGAAAACGGAATAGGAAAAAATGAATTTTATATAAAAGAATATTTTTTATTAGTGTAATTGATAAATAAATTTTTCGACTATTTATCTTTAAAATTTGTAAAGGGCTAATTGAAAAAAAAATGGAACTTTTATGGTACAACCTGATTGTTTGCCCACTTAAAATAAATAATATAATAGGTGTTGCAATGATTCACTTATGGTTATTATAAATTCGAATCTTGCAGCAACTTACATGATTAGTGTAAAAAAAATTAAAAAAAAATAGAAGAAATAAAACTTAAAGATTCAACTAGGTAGGTGAAATACCCCAACTCTTCACCTAAAATAGAAATTGGTTTTAGACAGATTTAAATGACTAAAATGAATTATAGGAATTTAAATAGACAAGTTGATATAATTTAACTAGCTAATAATTAAGTTGGTTTGAGATTTGAGTTTCAAATTCCCTAAACATGACATCAAAGTGTTTAGAGAATTCCTAAATCATTGATTCTTAGCCTAAACACTAATTCCTAAATCTCAGTAAAATTTGAGTTCATTTGCTTGAATAAAAATATTAGTTCTTAGACCCGAACTCAAATTAAATATCTTTCATCCAAAATAGATTCCTAAATTAAGTTCTTATTATAAGTTCTTAATTTCCAACCTATCGGTTCTAAAATTATCTTTTAAATGCTTATAGAACTAAAGATTGATCTGAAAGTTCTAAATCCGATACCTTTATTTTAAAATATTCTAATTTTAACTTTATTTTTTCCTTTTAGTTTTCTTTTTACTGCCTCCTTATTTCTCTTCTTCCTTTGTAAATTCGTTTTTCTCTCTCTCTCCTTTCTTTCTCTTTTCTTTCTCTCTTTCTCTCTTCTTTCTCTCAAATTCATCTCCCCAGATCTCACTTTCAAAAGGAATAGGAGAGAAATCAAGTAGGAGATGAAGATAGGAGGAGATAAACCAAATTGAAACAAGAAGAAAGAAGGAATTGCATGATTTAGCCAAAAAGCTAAGTTTTCGTTTTCTATTTCTCTTTGTTTTTACTTGTTATTTACATTTGTAATTGATGAATTGATTGTTGAATTGGGTTGAGAGTGCTGTTTATTTAAGTATTTGTTGATATATGCTTGTTGGAGGTCGGGTTGTGAAGGAGGAAGAAGATGATGAATAGTAGTTATAGAAGTTGGTGAAGTTTGAGATGTTTGAAGTGGTGAATGTGAAGTTTATGTATGTTTGAGGATGTTAGAATAGATGTAGGGTGTAGTATGATGGTTGTAAAGTGTTTTGGAGAAGGTTTGAAGTGTAAAAATTTTGTAAAATTAGTGTTTGAAACAAGGAATTTCGTAAATATGTCAATACACCTGTCAAAACGCCCCGTTGCTAAGGGTGTAGTGCTCTCAGATCAAAAAATTTCATTTCCCCTGAGTCAAAACGGCCTTCAAAACGCCCCGTTGCCAAGGGTGTAGCGCTCGCGGATTTCTTCCCTGACGCAACACTGTTTTGTAAATTGGTCATAACTTTTTCATACGACCTCCGATTGAGGTGATTCAAATTGCATTGGAAAGCTTAAAAAGAGTTCTTTCCAGCCTTTGTATTTTTCAAACAAAGTCAAAAACTTGTTTTGTTTGTTAAATGTGTTTTTGCTTAGGAAATGGATCTTTTTGAGCTAAAATGAGATAGATAAGTGATATTTGATGTGTAATGATGATTGAGGGATATAATTAAGCATGATTTAGATAGATTTATAAATTCAACAAATAATTGAATTTCCATGAGTATTAAACTAAAAGTAGTTATGTTGTATATATGATTTCCATTGCTTGATTTGTGATGTTGTGATGACTTAGTGAAACTAAATGATCTTGGTAAGTATATAAATGATGATTTATGTATCTATATGAATTTTATGTGAATTTCCTTCATGCTAAGTTTAAGATTTGTTTATTATTTGTTCTTACGATTAGCTTGAACTTAAATGAACTTAGTTAACAAACCTAGGTTCAACTTGACTAAATGAACTTGAATGAACTAAAATGGATTAGATTGTTTAACTTTGATGAATTTGGCTAGGTTTAAGCTAACTTGGGATTAAGTGATTAGATCTTAGATATATAATGAATTAGTAATTAATCTAAGTCCAATTTGACTTAATGAACTTTACTAAGCTAAAATGAATTAGATTGTCTATGTTTAATCAACTTGACTTAGTAAATGAATCAAATGACTAATTTTAATCAATTTGGCTAATGTTAAGATAAAATGGGTTAATAGCTATTAATTAGTTTAGATGAATAAATTAGGATGAGCTTTGAATAATATGGTGAATATGTTGTTTCAAATGTGTGTTTACTTGGAAAATGAATATTTTTGGTATATGAATTCTTTGTTAATGCTTTTGTAATAAAATACTATAAATAAAGAGAAAAGAAATACTTTGACAGACAAAGGAGAACTGTCCATATTTTGGCGAGGCGATCTTCGCAGCCATAGTGGGGTTCCACATTAGTGTCTGATCAAATAGGATTTAATAAAATGAGTTTGAGATAAATGGATAAATAGCTTAAGTTCTTATATGATTTTGATGAAGTAGATGGTTAGTTTAGTTTAGTTTAGTTTCTTATACGAATTCTTTCCTTAACAGAAGTGGATATCTGATTTATCTTCTGAAATTCCTTCCAAGGCTATGTTTGGATTTCATATTCAAGGTACGCAGTAACTTACGTGTTGAATATTAGGATAGGCATCCTAAACTGATTAAGACTTAAACTCGGCTTAATAATTGATGAGTGTTGGTTGTGCTTTAAGTCGTTGAATCCGGTCCGAGGAGCGACAACTTGTCATGATGCAATGATAATGTTAGAATAAATGCTTAGGCCACTTATCATGATGCAATGATATGGCTCGGCGGGTTGTCATGATGCAATGACAATATTATAATAGGCGCTTAGGCCAATAGTCATGATGCAATGACTAGGCTCGGCGAGTAATCGATAAGGAATGTGGTAACTGCGTAACGTTTACTTATTCTTGAGAGGAAGTAATATGATTTAATTCAATGTTTATGGGAGCATGTGAATTAAATTATATTATGGATTAAGTTAAGTGAAGTTAAGTAGCGACTATGAGTCCTGGATGAGATTACTGTTTCTTTTTCAATGTAATGTTATCTAGGAGATATAAGTATTCGGGCTGCTTATATTAACCCCCTGAGCATCATGAGCGTTACTCAGGATCCCCAGATTCCCATTGGCTTGTTCCGGAGTGTGAGTGCTCCATTGTTGATTTGTTTATTTTAATAAAAATATAATAACTTGTGGATTGATGCATTGCATTTAGTTAAGCTCGCGTGCCACTCCGTGTGTGATTGTGTTGCTGTGTACTGAGCTCCGGCTCATTATTGTTGTTGTTATTCTTTTTACAGGTATTGTTGTTGATGATGGATGATGAGATGATGACTTGATGATGATGTGGAGGTTGTTGATGTTGTTGTTCTTATTATTGTTGTTGAATTGATGTTGATGAGGATGGTGATGGTGATGATGATTGATGTGATGATGCTTGTCCCGGGTTTTGGGCGATTCTGAAGATTTGGGAGATGAGTGAAATGTAATAGGACCGAGATATATTTGTATTTTGTTTCTTCTTTGCTTTGTTTTATAGAGACTGGATTCATTTATAAATTTGTATTTTATTTAAGGGTTTATTAGTGCCCAAGTTTTGTAAATAAGCTTTTCTAAATATTTATCAAAGTGAAAGTTTTTCCACTTGTAATAGTGGAAGTTTGAAATGCTTTTATGTAGAAACGTTTTTATTAAAGTTTATTTTTCCGCTGTTAAATCCAGTTGTTGTCAGAATCTAACTAAACGATTTCATAATCTAAAATTGGATAGCAATGTTCAACATAAACACCTTCTTTTAAGACAACCTTACGTATAATTCGTAAGAGTTATACATGGTTGGAGACTTGGTGTGCTTAATTTGAGAATTGAGCATGTCGGGTCTTTACAGTAGGTTTGGACAAAGATGCAGATCAATATAGATACATATATAAATATAGATTAAAAAAATTAAACAATTTAAATTTACCTTTCGAATTAGTCCAAGCACCCTATGGGGTTTTTTTAAAAACTAGCGAAAAATCTTATAATGTATTTTTAACATACACATAACCAATCTCGATAATATTATAAATCCATAACCCCTGTCTCCTTGATGCAATAACCTTTCTTTCCTTTTTTTTTTTATAAGATATAGTTAAAAAAAAATATATTGCCACAAGTGCTATGGCATTTGGAATTTATGTTAGTGAAAATGATTTCTTTCAAAATAAAAATTTTCATAAGATAATTTGCAAATAGTAATCTTTAAAAAATTGATCATTAAATAAAAATTAGAGTAGTATTGTATTCTTTTATTTATTAATATCATTTTATTTTTAATAGGATATATGTAGATAATATTTATTTATAGCCCAAGTCAAATTGTAATCTCAAATCATTCAATATTTATTTACAGCCCAAGTATTATAAAATTTTATATTTTAAATATTACAATGCATATATAGGATATGAAATATTAATACAGTAAAGGGACAATTATGAAAAAGGGGAATAGACACCAAAACTTCATTATTTGGGCTTAGATCATAATATATTGGTCGTCGTACACCATGATGTATATGCAAAAATTAAATTTGACATAGTGAAACTTAGAAAATAATGTAGTTAGTGAATGAATATGTATAATTATTGAATGATTTGCGAAAATATAATGTATAAATAATCTAAAAATGTCAAAAAAAAAAGGAAATGAATAAACAAATCAAATATGATAATATAAAACCATACAAACATTCAACATGCTGAGTAGGAAAAAAAAAATAAATGTCCATGTATTTGCTTAGAAAATGCCATTTTTATTTAGAGAGAGAAGAGAGAGAGAGAGAGAGAATTATTTAAAATGTAGAGGTATGTGGGAAAATAAATACAAAAATAATATCTGCTTTCTTGGTATATTTACTACTATGATAAAAAAGAAATAATTGACTTTTAAGTTATTTAAAAAGGTTATTCAAAGAATAAAAAATCATTAGTTGATTCTAATATAGTTAAAATGATAAGGCGTGTAGAATGAGTTTTGAACCCAAAAAATATATTGAGGTAATATTAATTATTTCCATAAAATGTGAAATAGTAGAATAAAAGGTAATCATCCAAGAGATGGAAAGTATTTGAGTGTAATCTGATTGCTATTAATAATTGGATAATATGTATATACAAAATAGGTAAAAAATAAGTCATTTATAACCTTGATAAAATGTAAATTAATGCAACTTAAGGTTAAATATTTTGGTTTTATGCATAAAATATATTTTAAGAGATGTGAAGTCTAAAAGAGATATACTCACTACATATAATTATATATATTACTATATGTATAATATCTAGATGATGCATCATCCAAATGTGTGTGAAATATATATTTTTTTATAATTAAATTTTTTGGAGAATAAAAGACTATAAAGATATGGTGAAGTGATATTATTTGTCTCTACAAATTGTAGGATGGTGGAATAAGAGGTAGTTATCAATTAAATAGGAAGTATTTAATAGTAAATCCGCTACTACTAATAATATGATAATGTGTACCTAGCTACAATATATATATATATATATATTTATATGAAAGCCACTTATAAGTTATAACAATGATGAGATGTAATTTAATATAATATTAACATTATACATTTTGATTTTATAATAAAATATACTCTAACGGGTATGAAATCTAGAAAAGATATATTCACTTTATATATATAGGTATTAAGATTAAGATATTTATATTCAGGGAATAAAGAGGGGAGCCTACCACCTGAAACTAAAAATAGTCAAATTGATATCCAATCAACATTTTTGTATTTATCTAATACTATTTATCTAGCACTATTAGATGAGTTGACACCAAAGTGAATGAATAAGTGACTAACAGATTAATACTCATATGTCTAATTAAATAATTAAGTAGGCTGATTAAATCAAATTCTAATGACTTTGTTGTTTATGTTAATTTGCCTACTTAATGATCTAACTTTTTTGTTATTCTATTGGCTATTTAACTCTAGGTACTTTTTCATTTGCTAGGAGTTCTTCATTTGATGGGAGTACCAACTCAACAAGTTGAGTTAACGCTTTTGGTTGAGTAGTTTTAATGATACGAAAGTTTTTAATTAGGTTTTAAATTAACTATTTTAAAGTTAAGATAATTAATAGTACTTTTAAAAAAGTTTAAGTGTTAAACTTAACATTGGCCTATAAAAAGAACCCTGTTATGATTATGTTATAGTTAAAATAATAAGTATGTAGAGTGTGTTTTGAATTTGAAAGTAGTAGTGAGTGATATTATTTACTCCACCAATTGTGGACTCGTGGTATAAAAGGGTAGAATGAAATGGGAATTATTTAATGGTAATTGGTAATCCGATTACAATGAATAATGAGAAAAAAGCTGTGTATAATAATGATAAACTGTAAATTAATGCAATAGTAAGCTCAAACATTCTGATTTTGTGTATATATTTTAAGAGATATGAAGCCAAAAGAGATGTATATTCACTTAATGTATATAGATGAAACCTTATTATTCTTACTACTGATTATGCTTCTTTACTTTGTTCCTAACTTTTTTAAGGGCAATAAAATATGCATCCAAATGATTTTTTTAATAAGGTCTCTTCGTTTTTTTTTTTTTTTTTACTTAAAGAACAAAAAAAAAAAAAAAAAAGGGAATTCACTTAAAAAATTACCATGCTTTTCTTTCTAAATTATTTTCCTCATTCTTCACTTTAATATACTAAGTGAATTATTTATTTTTTTCGATTACTATCCAGTTCAACTTTTAGGGAGCCTAACTTCTAAACAAAGTCGATTCCATTAATGTTATGTCTGTGGTTTTTTTTTTTTTTTTTTTTTGGGCGAAATTATGTCTGTAGTTTAATAGAAGGTAATCGCCGTACTGTTTTATTGTTGTAAAATAGCTTTTGTTTAGTTTATAAAATATTATACTATAATGAATGTCTATTTATATAAAATGAAATAAAACCATTTTTTGCCCAAAAAAAAAAAAATATAACAATTTTTTATTTTTCCTTTTAGTAGAGAAATTGTTATTATCTTCAAATATATAGCTTTTTTCCCCCAAAAGATACCCTTAAGTACAAAATAAAAAATTTATTATTTTTTCTTATCTTATTTCATTCCAATAAATATGTATTTATGTCAGTTATAAGGCGTTAACTCTAAAACAATTTAATTAAATTAACAACATATCATCGTTTTTCCCTAAATTGATAAAATAAATGTTACTATTATATTATTATATTGTTTTTAAAACATTAGAAGTAATCCTAACAATTTGTCATAAGGTGTAGTGTCTCACAAAAACATTATTTGTATCACTTGAACATAAAAGAAAAATGATTTATTTACACATAAAAATTAATGATCTCTAGTAGTGTAAGTGGACGGGTTTTTATAGGGTACCCGACTCGCCCAACCCGATAAATACCCTATAGGGTTTGGGATGGTTTTGGGATTAATAATAAAGCCCTATAGGGTTTTGGGATGGGTTTTGGGACGAGCATAAAACCCGTTGGGAAACCCGAACCCGTTTAAATATAAAAATATATATTATGTTTAGCCTTAATCTCTGAAATTAACCAACTATGCTCCATTAATTGTAAAGCTATTTTTTTCTTTTTTATTAAATCATTTAGAAAAAGTAAAAAAACCTTAGGACAGTAGACCAATACTCTATGGTCTCAACTTTTAATCTTGTTCTTGGCTTACTCTCCTAAAATTCAAGCATATCACTCCCGTTGCAGCATTATTTCATTCAATGATTTTCTTCCCATGAAAATGATTGGGATTTTATAAAGAAGATTGCATAAGTAATGATAAGAGTTTTTTTCCTTGGCCTGTAAAGTGGGAACTGATCGAAAATAAAGAAAAAAGACGACAAAAAAATCGTTTTTAAATATTCTATTGCGTAATGATTTCAATTTTATATCGAGTTTTGGGATCGGGTTTAGGTACCCTATAGGATTTGTCTAGCGGGTTTTGGGTTCATGAACAAAAACCCTAAAAGGTTTGTGACGGGTTTTGGGAATCCTATTGGATATCGGGTTCGGGTTCGGTTTTAGTATACCCATCCCGAACCCGTCCCGGTTGCATTCCTAATCTCTAGTGTATTTACCTCATTTTTCTTATTAATATGTGCCATATAAGTAACTAATTAATAAGTTTATAATTTTAATGGCCCAATAAAGAAAAGTACAAAAACCAAGAAATGTTATGCACTTTTAAGGAATTTATAACTGAGCACACGGCTCGATTAGGCAGAAAGCTCTGTTCCAGGGTATTTAAATCAAGTAATTAATGAACAGTAATGAAATTTTTAATGTGTTTCTGAAATCAACTACCAACCAGATTCTTCAAGATCTCAGCCATGAATATTTGTTTGTACATTGGCAATATAATATGCTAGGATTTGAAGAGGGTGGGGTAGGTCTATCTCCTTTCTGGATCTTCAGGGTTAAAAATTAAAACCCTGGGTCAAATGAAATAATTTTATTCTGATATATTTCCTACTTCTATGTATTTTATTATTTTTATCCAAAATATCTTAGTAATATATTATGTTAGTATCTTGAAAAAATTTTTACATTTTATCCAAAAGGTTGTTAATAAGTGGTCCTTATTAATTATATTTATATTTACAGAACTAGGACTAAAAGAAAAACACACACACACACACCTAACAATCACTTCTTCTTCTTCTTTATTTTTTTTTTTTTCCCTTTCCATTTTAAAGTGAATGAACTAATTTTATCGGTCAAAAGCCCTATAAAGAGGGGTATGTTGGCCTAAAAATGAGGACGCGCACCCTAAAAAAAAAAGGAAAAATGAAAAAAAAGGTGTTCTTAGAAATTTATAAAGAGTTGTTTGTGTATTTAACTCGATTGCAATTAGTGCCTTTGGGATATTACTTAACTCCTTCAGAAAACAATAAATTTATTGATACTTATTACATACATACATTAAATAACCTACCTATTTATAGAATACATGTTAACATTTTTTTTTTAATTTTGAAAGGTAAACAATAACACCACTTTTTCATTTTATTTTATTTTTTTGAACTCTGTATGAAATAATTTTGAATGCAATGCAACCCTTAAATAGTACCATATAGATAGTACTTAATAAACTTTAATAAAAATATTAACTATTTAAAGACTAATTACACATTAACAAGAGAGCAAATGCATAAAAAAAAAATAGAGTTTTTTTTTTCTTTTTCACCACATGCTGGTCTATAGGATCCACGTCAGCATATTTCAATTTTGAAAGGCAAACAAATAGTTTTCCATTTTATATTATCCTTCTGTAATGGAAGGTCAGAATAATAAGACAAAAGAATAAGAAAATGAAACAAGAATAGAATAAGCAAACACACTTCATTTTTTTTTTTTTTTTTGGGAATTAAGGATTTGTTTTTATTATCTTATTTTTATTTGTATTTGTATTTTACTTGTATTTGGTCTATTGGATCTTTTATAAGTAAATATACTTATTTTTTCATTTGTATTTATCTTTTTGTAAAGGCGAGTATGTCCAGATAGGAAGGCCAACCATTGCTAAGCTAAAAGTATGATTACAAGCCAAAATTGATTAAAAATGATAAAAATAAAATGTTGAAATGACAAACCAAACAAACCCGAAACTTGAAAGCAGTTTACATTAAGCAATAGTATAAAGTGCCATTGTCCAATAGTGATTGTTTGTAATATGTATGACAAATTATTTATATAATTTATTTATATTTTCCATTTGCTTTTGAAAAATAAAAATGGATATAATAAGAAGAGGATGTGACCTTGTTGCTTCCTAATAATGGGTTTATAATAGATGACAATCTAAATGGGGGGAGGAGGCACATGCACACCACCCTTGTGGACCTATAACAAAAGCATTTCATCCACCCTTAAGTCCTTCACATGTTTGTTAAGAAGACTCAACAAAGATCCGCTCGCGAGATCAACTAAAGGACAGCTATTTGGGTTGGCATGTGAATTATTAGACATTGCTGCCCCTCGTGACGCCAAAAAAATATACATATATTGAATACAAGATAAGGTGAATTGGCAAAATTTCCACGAGAGATGACAAAGGTAATGATCCCGAATAAAGGGTTTTAACAGTGCGAATAAGAGGTCAATTTTATTAAAACCTCTTTAGAAAATCCTAATGTCCTCTCAAATCTTTTCTTTTCTTTACAACTTTGAAACCGTAGATCTACCACTATTGATTTCAATATTCATATATACCAATTTATTATTGATAAAATTTGCTAGATTTATTTTCTTTCGTTTCTACCATAATGTATTTCAATCCTCCATTGTAACTTTGCTTTTACAAATCTGACAAATTTGAAGAAGTCGTGGCAATCATTAATTTGTCAATAGATTTTTAAATAAGTAGATTTTATCTTATTTTTCTTTCTTTTTATTGTTATCCCCTTATGCAGGATTTTGTCGTCCTTGATTTTGGATTTTGATGTACTCGTTAGTGGGATGCTTCCTTTTTTTTTTTTTTTTTTTTTTTTTTTTGAAGAGATGTGTCTATCTCGATGGGTTTGATACCCCAGACCCTTCCTTTAGAATTTCTTTTGTATCAATTTATTTGATTGATGTATGATTCTCTATTAAATGAAATATATCTTCATTAGAAAAAAAAAATTGAAAATTGCTTTTCCTCTTATTGACCAATGATTGGGAAGGTCTTTCTAAAGCTCCCATGAAGTTGAATAAGACTTTTGTTGTTCTCATCCAAAGTCCGCATGACCTTGGTGGCCAAAAAAATTTTAGGCCATTTAGTCTATATATTAATTTTTATAAAGCAGTTACAACAATTCCTATTAATTGGCTAATATGTGTTCTAAGTAACTTGAGTACAAAATAGTTGAGGTTTATCTCTGGGAAAGTTATACATATATTGTATTCCAAGATATCCTTTTCTCTCGTGGGAAGAAAGGGGGGAGGGGGTGAATGGTTGTCAAATAGGATCTAGGAAAGGCTTGCAATTGCATAGAATGAGATGAAAAGGGAACGGTGTTTTAAATTTTAGGTAAATTTTTCATTTGGTACGAAACTTTGCTTATAAGTGCATCAAATTACCTAATCTTTAAAAGTTTCGGTTTACTAACTACAAATTTACATCAAAATGTATTAACATGTGAGAATAAGTTCATTTAAGATGTCAGTATTCAAGTGGTTAAAAAGAAAAATAAATATTTTGGAATGAATTCATTTAAGGTATCAACAATTTAAATAGTTAAAAACAGAAATTAACATTTTGCAAAGTAAGCCAAATAAGATATTAATAACTAACAATTAACAAAAATTAAGAAAATTTATATAAAAACTAATCTAAATATTGATACCTTCAATGAACTTTGCAAAATGTTGATACTTTTTTGATTCACTTTACGAAATATTAATTCCTCTTTTAATTACTCAAAATATTGATATCCTAAACGAACTTACCCCCAAACGTGTATACCTTATGGCGTAATTTATCAATTCCCTTTGAGAGTTCCTCTCATTGTTCTCTCTCTTATTAATCTTATAAAAGGATGTAGTAAACGTTCGTTTAATATAATCATGTGTCATATCTATTTGATTAAATGGCAATCCAATTTCTTCGATGCTTAATATCCATGAGATATTGTTCATACCCCTTTTCTCTTCATAAAATCCATTAAAATTTCAAATTTGTAAATTTCATGGTGTGGTGGGTTAAAGAGGAATTCCTTGCACAATGAGGAATATGATACATAATTACTCATATCAAAATATGTTAGAGTTTTATGCTTTAATGTTACATTTGCTTCAATAGAATTCGATTAAACTGAAAAGTAATAGTAATGCCTTATTGCTATTTTGTTTGATGATGTAGGATGTTTTTTAAAAAAAGGGATTGCATTTTGTAAGTAATAGCAATTCATCTAGTGAAAGAAAAGAATAAGATTCTACATTATATGAAATAGAAATTCATTATAATATGATATTTTGCAAACCAAATAAGATAATATTTATTGCATAGTGTCAAAGGTAGAATAATAATTCAATTATAGTAAACTAAACACAATGTAAGTTAAATGACATTTGCAGACAGCATGGAATAGTTCGCTATTGAATAATTATACACTAGTTCCAAGTGACATTTCGTTGAAAGAAAATATCAATCTATTGAAACTATGGTCCATGCTATCTAAATTAATCAAGCCTTCAACATAACAATTCTAGACCTACAAGATACAAAATAGTTGGTAAGCAGTGAGGGTTAGTTAACATGACCATTTCAATACTTAACTTATTAAGTGAACTAAGGTAAATTGATAATAAGATAGTTGGAGAATTGAGATGGTAAAGTAAATCCATCTTATTTGAACTTATTTAAGGGTATTTATGGCAGCAATCGCATCATTGTTTAGGCAAGTATGTCAATTTAAATAAGAAATTTGGCTCTTAATTGTTTAGGAAAGTTCATCTAGAAGGATTCACCACATGACCTTACACTTAGGCCCAAATATTCCTCCTTTATCAATTTATGATTTGGTTGTTTCTATCACTTTAATAGTATAGAAATGTAAATAGGAAGGATTTTTTTTTTTTCCTTTGGGGGTAGGGCAGGTAGTAAGGGGTAGGTGTGTTGTGGCTATGGTTGGCCAATCCAAGGACAGGTGGAATTTGATTGAGAAAGTGGGTATATATCATGTCTAAGAGCATCGGCTAAACTACGAGAATAGTGTGAAGACCTAGCAATGCCAATCAAAATTCTATTGTCGTTTAAGTGATTTTCTAGCACAACCTTCAATTGCACCTATTGTTTTTCTACTTATGCATACTTGTTTAGTTTGACATATACAAATATATTAGGAATCTTTCAAATATTAGGGTATTATTTCTCATTTTTGTATGTGGATCTTTTTTTGGAATGGAATTTTCCATATGAATCTTTGTGTTCTTTTACTGATATCTCTTTTCTCTATAATTTGTGCCAATTCATGACAATCGTTACTTCGATTGGATTATATTAGCTTGTACTTTCACATATTCAAATGATTATATAATGTTGTGTACACACTAAACTTATATCCCCTCATGTCTAGTGACTTCTAAAGCCACATAAAGATAAGACTAAGAGAGCTCACATAGGTGTATTTGTCTTTATTTCTATAAAATTTTAAGGTTATCCCTACACACCATTAGAATTCGGTCAAAGAGAGTTGACCCAACAACTCATGCATATACAGAATCAACCATATCATTGAGGATGCATATCTCAACCATATTACTATTGAGGATACCATCGTGTAAGCATTCCATTCATTAATTCCAAATTTTGTTCCAAAGTAGGAAGCGTGGGACATTTGAGACACATTAACGTCGACTTCTCAAAAACGAGCAACAATGTTGTAAAACAGTGTTCCCCTTTGCTATCTAGTGCAATGTCGATTGTAATTATTAGTCCTATGGCCATGCAATTCGTATCTTTTGGAAATTCCGTACAGTAGGTGTACATACGTGTATTTGATCTTCAGTCCCTATCGACATGCACTCGATAATTTTAATGGGACAAGCACTTTGTCGTGTAATTCCCATTTTATCTCCTCTTTCTCAATTCCGTATTCCCAATTCGATTTTGACTTTTATTTCAGAAATTGATGGCTTGTCCTAATGTGGCACAAAAAGGTGGAATGGATTGCGACTTGAAGGAAATTGTAGATCCATATGAAGATCCTTGGAAAAGGATTTGACACAATCATTATGGAATCCCACTTTCATTTCATTACCAATTCATTTTGCATTTGCCCATGTAATACATAGCTGGAAAGTGGAAAAAAGTTTTATTCACTAGCAAATGATGTTTTGAGCCTCGTCATTAAATAAAAAGGGAAAAAAAATAAAAAGAAAGAATGAAAGAACAGATGCAATTGTGTGGGCAAATTGTTCAACAAATCCGATTATAATTTAAGACTAAGTGCTCAAAACTAATCGATTTATTCATTAATATTAAATGATATATGCCTATAGTGAAATCTCTTTATCTGTTTATTTTGTTCAATTACAATCTATTACTATTTTGGATAAGAAGAATCGAATCTTGATCTATATAATGTTGAGGATGAAAATTTGTTGTTCCTGTGATATTATCTCATTCATATTCCAGTAAATGAATGCTTGATACATGTAAAAAGTAATAAAAAAAATCTTAAATAATATAAATAATAATTATCACTTCAAGAAACGTGCCAAATACTTATTGACGGGATAGAAACAAGACAGTATAATGGGAAGGGCAAATTTATATCCCTGATTATATAGGTTTTTGACGTATAATTTTTTCTTAAAATCATAATAAGTTGAATATTTCAATCAATACAATTCAATTCCATTTTTTGTGATTTTAATGATTTAAATTTAGGGACCAATCATTGAACGGTGTCTAATTGTCTATAGGGTCAGAACAATGAACAATAGCCGAACATGAATTAAAGTCTTGTTAGTGGAATTCTTTCCTTAAATTCTCCAATAACATCATAAACTAGAATTAATTTAAAAAAACAAAAAAAAAAAAAAAAAACTAGCAAGAAATAGTTCATAACAAATCAGATGTGACTCCAGGAACCCACCTAGAGTTGAGTTGACGTTTGAATATTACTCATAATTGTACAATTATCTGAACCATGACCACGAAGTTGCTTCCTGCCCTGGGAATTTTAAAATACTTGACATGTGGTGGAAGAAGCACCTTTTGATGTCTATTAATTATTTTCAAACACATCCACTCAAATTTTAAACATTTGGAAAATAAATAAATATATAAATAAATGGGTATATGTTAAGAAATTAAATAATTTTTTTATAAAAAAATTTATATTAGATATTTTATAAATGCATGAAACCAATGGGAATCCTTATTTACCAATGATTGACTAGATTATTTATTGTCTATTTTTTTAATTATTATTTCTGTATTATTGATGGAAAATTTGCCGACACCTATAGGAACAAAAGAAATGTTTTTTATGAAGATTAATCAATGGACAGAGGATAGGGATAACTGAAGAAGAGACATATGTTAGGCTGGAAAAGGCAACATCAAATAAGTGTAGAGAGAGAGAGAGAGAGAGGAGAAGAAGAATGTCCACCCACACGTACACATGCATGATTATGCCCTTTTTTTTGGTTTCATCAATGATAAAAGTAGTGATGCATATTCATAAACTTCCAGTTGCACGAGGGCCTCTTTTTTGTCCTCTTCTGCTTTTCTGGTTCCATCGGTACCTTTCCTTTCTTTTCTTTTCTTTCCATTCCTTATCACTTTTTCTCTAAATTACTCTCCCAATCCCCCTTTCCGGAATATTTTCCATTTTGCACCTACTCCTCCCAATTGGTCTGTTTGAATTGTCTGTTTTTCATCTGTATCTTTTTTAAAATGATATGTGTAAAATATCTGATTTGCATCTAAATTTTATCTATATTTGTTTTTATTTGATCTTTTGATCAGAACTGTCAATTTTTTTTTATATATATCTATTTCTCGATAAATAATTTGTTAGAAAAAAAATTTGAAAAAGTATCTGTATCTGCCCAAAAAAGCCAAACAAACAGCCTACAATTGCAATATTATATATATATATATATATATATATATTTTACAGCATGAAACAGCCATTGTCAACCTTAGATATTATAAAAATAATATAAACTTAAAAATTTTGAGAAAATTTTATGATTTCATATATCTTTTTTTTTTTATATATTAGATTGATTGGTTATTGATAATTCAAAACTATATATAGTCTTGTTTAAATCATTAAAACATTTTTTACATTAATTTTATTCTATAATTAATTCAATCTTGGATGATATGGTTTTGTTACAAGACCGTAAAAAGTCCCTCAAAAACTTGATATTAACACATTTTAATAGAATCCACGTAAACCATACTGGTTTTTACTTGGTAAATGACTCTCATCTATTCAATTGATATAGACTTCTTGATCCCTGATCTTTTTTTCTTTTCTTTTCTTTTTTAAGAAACCAACATACATTTTTTTTGTTGTAAAAAAGTAATATAAAATTAAAATTTTAAAGAAACTACAAACCATCCTCTTAAATTTCACCTCAGTGTGGATTTATTTCTGAACTTTCAAAGTAAACTTTTGGATTTCTTAAACTATAAAAAATTGATACAGTTAAGGACACGTAATCTTTTTCGTTAAAACAAAATGAGGGGAATGTAAATTATCCCATCAAATTTTCACTTATGTGCAGAAATACCCCATAAACTTTTATCAATGTGTTGATTTACTTCAAAAACTTTCAAAGTGCACATAAAATATGTTAATTATCCTTAATTGCGTCAAATTCAAGAGAATATTTTGCAATTACCCTTAAATTTTTTTTCTAGTGCATCAGCATAATAAAAGCAATTAAAAAGACAATTTAAACATGGCATAAAAGAATGAAACTCAAAGTTTGGACCAAATTTTTTTAATCAAACTAGATAAGAAGTATTTTGCATTTTATTTTTTATTTCCTTTTATTTATTATTCTAAATTATAATATATATTTTTTTTTCACAGCTAGCAAAGAGGAGATAAGCAACCAACCATGGCAAACTGAAGACTATATGAGAAATCTGATTCCATGAAATCTTTCATCTTTATGTGTAGTCAATACATCAACCATGTTGCATGGAATCCAATATCTTGCTTTTATAGGGTAAACTAAACCATAAGGTATAAATATTTGAGAGCGACTTTATTTAAAGTATTAATGTTTTAAGCAATTAAAAAGAGAAATTAATAATTTAAAAAAAAAAAGTCATTTTAGATCTTTTTTAAATATAAAACCTTTATAATTGAATGGATTAGGTATAATTATATCTTAATATAAATTAAGACATTCAAATTGAGATGGCCTAGGGTCATTGTTAGTGCACTTAAGGTTCCCCATTTATAAATATCACGTACTTGAGAATTATATTTTGTAGGATTTTTTTTATTTAATCTCTTATGAGAGCCTAAGATTATAAATGCACATGTATTGACGTTGAACATTTTCACATGGCAAGTGGCAATAGAGATTTTTTATCGAAGGTGGAATGAAAGGTTACTTTTGTGTTGTTGATTCATTGAAATTAACTTTTCATAGTTTAATGAGATTACGATACAAGGAAAGTTTTCGAAGCAATATAGATTGTAGAATAGGGTGGAATTAGTTTCGATCGATATGATGAATCATGTCTAACGCATAAAAGAAGGATGTGAGTAAGCATAAAAAGAGGAAACTCCTAAAAAAAATATATACCCTTGGATTGTCTTTCAAATGATCTATAGAGGCAAGACGATATTTTGAGAGATGATGGGTTTACTTAGGTTAAGCAATGGTGAGACAAATGTGTGAATGTTAAGAAATTTTGATGGGCTAGGGATGTCAGTTAGATAGATAATTTTTCTAGAGTATGAGCATCTTTAATACATAAAAGTTAATAAACAACAAATTGAAGTGATTGTTGCTCCTATAATTTTTTTATATTGCCACATTATGGTCGTTAAACAATATGATAGTGCTAGCTAGGGAGTTGGTTTGGCCAAAACATAGGAAGAGTTTAAAGCTAAATTGAGAACTTCATTGTAATATAGAGACAGAGATCAGATAAATCTAAGGCTATTAAAGGACGAGAAATCCATTAGGTACTATGTGTAAGAATTCTCTAAACTGCTATTAGAGATTCTTGGCATGAGTACGAGGAAGCTATATTTGTCTTTTATGATGGGCTATAGAAATAGACTTAGGTAAAGTTAGAAAAGCATGGAGTTTAAACGAGTACCATCAAAAGCTTAGCTAATGGAGTTCAAGTTAATAGGACATCTCCTCCTTGGCTAGAGAGCAAGAGAGGTAGCCTAGGTGGAGATGTATCTCAACTTAAGTGAAAATGAGAGAGACCCACTTGGAAGAAAAAAGCTCTTGAGAGTGAGAATTGCTTAAGATAAAGTTTTTTTGCTTCTTATGTGCTAAAGTTCATAAGGCTAAATATTGTCAAATTTGAGATGAGTGGTAGCATTAGTTGTAGCTAAATGCTGCGTGGCCTAAATGTACTCAATTTTGTTATACACTTCTAAATTCACTATCTTTAGTTTCCCACGCAGCAAAAGGCTAAGAGCTTAGTGAAGTATTAGAGGTAATGGGTTAATGGAAATGTGCTTAACTCATGATCCTTATGCTAAGTTTGTGTTGAAAGATTGAAGTTAGATTAAAAAGTATTAGACGAAGGATGACTTGCTCTACAAATGAGATGGATAATACACTTTTTATGTTATGGAAACCTTTAAAAAAATGATTTTAGAGTATTCTCATTAACCAAATATGTTAAGCTCGTTCAATTTTCTAGTTTGCAGGGAAGATATCCTAGCAACCATAATTAAAAGTACAAGACAAGATGGTCAGAAGAAAGTAAAGATCCTCTACGCGCCCTTAACATGAAATTTGGGCTAATAATTATGTTTGGAGTACTAGTTGCAATGAAAAGGTTCAACTCAAAGTAAAGCAACTTGCAAAGCCACAGGGGATGATACATTTTTTGAGGAATTTGATAAATTGATTTTTTAGAGTGTGTTAGGCACTTTAGACTTCACAACTTTGATGGGAAGGATACTACAACATTTTTTCTTAAGTCTATATTTCTATTTTTCCATTTTATATATAAAAGTCCACTAAATGTATATTCCACGGACATAGCTTGGTCATTTTAAAAGTTGTTTCGAAACCATACGAACACAATAAATCTTCCAAAATTAGTGCAGTGTGATAGGGTTAGGTAGAATTAGATCTTATTTTTGTTTTTTCTTATTATTTGTATATTTTAATGGTAAACTTGATAAAACCTATTAGGTCCAATAGGTTCGGTTAGTAAACCAACCTAAACCCAAGACTTGATCTAAGCCTATGGAACTTATAGGTTCCTGATGTAAACGACGAATAGCGATGCCGATAGCCTTTATTTCCAATATTAATTGTCAACTTTGGTTACGCAATTTGTTGTATTTATTATTTGAATGTAGAGTTTTCTCATGTAATAGTATAAATAAGCCTTTAAGGTTGTCTTTATATTCATAACTCATATTTTATATACTTAAAACCCTATTTAAGAGAGATTTCTCTTGGAAATTGCATGTTTTGCAATTAATTGTATTTTAGAAATCATTCGATGAGTTGATTTATGTGTTTTATTCTTTCACGCTACGTCAAAGAGGTGGTTTCCTGCAGAGATGTCGATAATCTGCAGAATAGGAAGCGGTCGTATTCCTAATGGTGTTCGAGGTACGAAAGTTCTACATTATGAGCGATTGGAAGGAGATCTAAGGATCGGTTTGGTTACTTATGATACCATTGATGAAAATGAGTTTTTTGAAAATCTAGCCTAAAAAAGAGGTTATGGTGACAGGAGACTATACGACAGGAGCAGTTATAGGTATAAAGATGAAATTTTTTCTCAATTTAAATATGTTGTTTCTGAGTTTGATGGTACTAGAAATCTAGATGAGTTTTTGGTGTGCGTTGAGGAAGTTGAGAGGATCTTTGACCATATTGAGGGTTTCTGAAGGTATAATGATATAGTTGGTGAAGAGTTGTTTGTAGTGTGATGCATGGTATTAGTGTGAAATACTTCTAGCAGTGAGATACCTTGGAGTGGGAGTTCTTTCCCTTAGACTATAAGCAAATTTTTTCTCAGAAGATTCTATAAACGCCTGAACCAGTGAACCTAATTCTAGAAGTGCCTAAGGAGAAATTGGTAGAATAAGAGGAGAACTCAACCCTCGATGATTAGAGTGATAAGATTGGTGATGGTAAAGATAGTGAGGAAGAAGCTGACGCTTACAAAGATTGGTGATGGTGATGACAATGGGGAAGAAGCTGATGCCTACAAAGAAATGCCGTTAGCCTAGGAAAAAACGCTACCAGTGTTGGAGATATACCACCCACATTGGAGCCTGTCTACATTGCTAACAGCTTCATCTTTTGAATTTTTAAAACCATCAGCATTGATTACAAGCCGCTAGCTTTTATTTCCAGCATTAATTATCAACTTAGGTTACACAATTTATTGTATTTATTATTTGTCTTAAGTTTCCTCATGTAATAGTATAAATAGGCTTTTAGGGTTATTTTTAGTATTCATAACTCATATTTTGTATCCTTAAAACCCAATTTGAGAGAGATTTTCTCTTTGAAATTGCATGTTTTACAATTGATTGTATTTTAAAAATCATTCGGTGAGTTGATTTTCGTGTTTTACGCTTTCATGCTGCGTCAGTTCCACACAAGTTTACATCCAAATACTTAGGTTAGGAACCATCAATATCAAATTGGACTAAATCCCAATTCAGACACGACTTAAGATGAAAATCTATACACACACACATATATATATATTCCATTTTTTTCATGTGTACCTTCGTTCTTTAATATCTTCTCTATTTTGCCGTTTGTTTAATCCAAGCCTTGTTTATCGTTTCTAGCTTAATAATCTGACACTAAATCTTGGCTTAGGATTCTGTAATCCTTTAACCTGGATAAAAATCGCTGTTACAGCGAATTAGTTTATGGATTTTAGCCAGAGTGGCTTTGACCTTAACAGATCTGAAAGCTCATTTAAGCCAAGTTGCACCACTTCCCGAGGGAGGTCCTTTATTCGCAGAAAGAACTTATAAACAAAATGTCCTCTTCTTTGTTTCTGTATTTTTGGCATCGATCGAGAGAGAGAGAGAGAGGAGAAGGGGGGTAAGGAAAGAAGAGAGAGACCCATGTCCACATACGGTGATTGATTGCACGTGTGCACAGCTATCCACGTTCGCTTGTTTTATTCATTGAATGAAATTGAAATTGATACACAAATTTGTCTTGTAGCGTTTCCACTCTTTTTTTTTTTTTTTTTTTTCATATCCCATATCTCTATGTGATTTCTTCCATCTTCTTTCTCCTCGTCTGGAGGTCGGAAAAAAAAAATAAGAATTCATTAGAAGGAAGATTTTATGCATAATATTTGTGATAACAAAATTTAATATAAAATTGATACGATAATCTTTTATGGGTGCTTGTAAATACTTTTATGTATTTTATTTATTTCAATTTATCATGTTATAATTAGCATGATGTTTTTTTTTTTTTTTGGCAAATCTTTGGTAAGCTTTGGCAAGATAAATGTCACATTTAGTATCTTATATTAATTTTTTTAATTGATTACTTAAAGTCTAAAAGTATATGTTTTGTATTTTAATATATTGTAATATTTTTTTATTAAGTTTTTGAATTTCCTACATCTTATAGTAAACTATTAGAACTTTAAATGTTTCTGTGATTAATTATTTGGGTGAGTCTAAGTGTTATGTTGTGTTTGGTTGACAAGAATATAAGTGATATTATATCTTTATTATAGTGGACTCTCATCTAGTTTGTAAAAATTTTTGTCTTAAGGAATGTCTATTCTATATACCATCATAGATTATATAAAAAATCTTAATTCCTTTCTTTCACCAAAGGAAGTGTTACTTTCATGAAAAGCATTTTTTTTAAATATCCCTAATCATAAAATTAAAATTATTATTCTTTTCTAATCCTATTTCTTTCTAGTCTTATCCTTTTATGGTGAACCTAACATTGTTAAACTATGAAACCTAAGAGTATAGTGCCAATATATTGACAAATAAATAAAGAATATTAAAGAATTGCAATCAATAAGGAATAAGTAGATATGACACCTAAGAATATTGTACTGATTATAAAATAATAATATAAAAAATTATATTATATGTTTGGAAAAAAGTTTAGTCTTTTAATGATCATAAGAGACTAGTTTCATTAAAAAGATACGAAAACATGAACTTTTCACTTGAGAACTCTAACACTTTATCTGCATAGAATGAATTAGGAAAGAAATATTATGAAAAGAAAGAATATGGAGGAGATAAATTATCAGAGAATTCATATCATTCCATATGTATAAATAATGAAGGAGAAGAAAATGGATGTAATGCCAGCTGTCATAAAAGATAAAAGAGATATAATAATAAACTATTTATATGCTCTTAAAGAATAATAAGTAGTTTAAAAAAGAAGAGTATAAGTGTAAATAAAAAAAAAAAGGAAAAAACTTTCCCCCTTTTCCTCTTAATTCTCTTTTTTAACGGAAAAAAGGGTGAGAAATTGGGAAAATATTACATCAATTTTTTTTAATCTTTTTCTTTTTAAACAAAGAAAGGGATAAAATTTAATCCTATCTTTTCTTTTCCTTTCCAATTTCCCTATTCCAATTCAGTGCAAATAAGGATCATTGGATGAAATAAAAAGATTTACAAGCTTAAAGAATTCATAACTTATAAGTTGATGCCGTTAGATTTTTGATAATTAATTACAAATGGAATAGTTTTACTCTTATCCGTCTTCCGCTTTGGAAAGGTTTTTATGTGTATTATATACTACATGTAATATAACTATGATATATAATTATCAATAATTTTTTAATAATGATCATATAATGGTGGTTACTTATCAATTATTTTATTTATATATTAAAATATAATTAATAATTATCTAAACATGTTTGGTGTCTACTATTGTATATTTTTCCTCTCCGGCGGGCAAATATGTCGCCTTCACGGGCCATCATTCTTACACTAGTCGTAATCCTTCCTTGCTTTACCACGTGAAACGAGGACAGTATTCGACACCAGATTGCGTTTCTAAACCATTCATCACTTTCTTTCACGTTACACATAAATAATATATATATATATATATACATATATATAAGTGACCTTTGACAATTTGCCACGATCTAATCATTTTTGTCTAAATATGGATGATTGATTGATCCTTGTAAAATATGTATCGCTATTTCACAACGTAGGATAAGCATTGTTTGACTTGTTATCTTATATGAAGCCAATCACGGAGTTATTGATTGTTTCGGCGAAAACCCCTTTTCGAATCATTTTATTCTTACATTTTTATAATCGAAGTTTTGTAATTATTAAATACTATTCAAATAATCTTACAAGTTTGTGATTCTTGATGGTTTTTTTCAAAGACAGATAGTGGTAGAAAATAATGACCTTAGTCCGAAGTTGATAGTGACGGTCCACTATTATGGAAAATGCTAATAAAAATTAAAAAAAAAAACAGTAATTTTCTTTTAGGAAAAAGTAAAATATTTTCTCATTTTTTAAAAGTATTATCTATCTTTTATAGACACTTATGTCTTCCACCATCATTCTTTTGAGAGTCAATAATATTCATAAAAATATTGAGATTATTATTGTTGATAAATAATATTTGACTATAGTTTAGTAAATCTAACATTGACTTGATGAATTCACAAATGGTTGGTTCAAGAAGCTCCACAAGATCTTCTACCTTATGGAGGCCTTGTCCATACGAGGACTTTAGCCTCGTGATGAAGCTCTACAAGAGCTTTAGTTAGACGATGATCTTGGTTTCTTGTCCACCATCAACCTAGTTTTAAACGTTAAGGATCATACCTCCACGTCTTACTCTAATCTTCTCAGGGGAATAACTCCAAGCTCAACCACCTCCATTGCGAGCAAGGACCACCTCAAGTCCAAGATCATTTACTTTTTTATGGGCTTAGGCCTATGGGGAATAAGATTTTGTGGACTTCTAATTAAAGTATGACTAAAAGTAATATAGACTCTTAACCCCCAAGGTAGGAGTATCCTATCTTATCAAACTCATCTCATCCCGTAGTATCTAATTTCTCAGCTCCACAAGCTAACTTAAGCATTAAAGTGGTTGCGTCAAACAACCTCCAGCACACCACTAATGGTGTTTTGTGTGTGTAGGTTCAATGTACTCCAATAATCTTTTTATCTATAATTCATTGCTTGTAGTGACTCTAAATTGCTAGTTGAGGTTTAAAAGAAAAGCAAAAGAAAAGCTAAATTACTTCTTTTAAAATTGAGTAACTTCAAAAAGAAAATGTGAGTTTTCAATAAATTTTCCGTCCGTTAAAAAATGAATAGGAGGGAATGCATTTCTTATAGCCTATACTAATTTTTAAAGTCTTATCATTGGATGATATAGTAATTCAAATATTCAATATCCTAAAATAATTTAAAACAGCATTCTCTCCCATTCATCATTTCCTTTTTTGCCTAGGTCTAATCATGAAAATGCAGTTTTTTTTTTTAATTTTCTTTCTCTCTCTCTCTCTCTTTTTTTCCCTCTCTCTCTGTTTCTAACAACCATCACTTACATGATTTGTAGATTCTTCATTTTATGCTTGAATGACAAGCGTGTCATGTTGACCGAATCCTACATAAACATAAATATTCGTGGTCACTCTCTCTCTCACTCAGTCGTTCATAGTTCATTGTGAACCCATCCGTCCTGTCCTGCAGCCTGTGGAAATGCATGTCCTCGGGAAGAGCTACCGCGTTCCGCCGCTGCAAAATGGCAGAGCAGTGAGAAAGTCACGTGTGGCCGGTCCATTCTGCTCAGTGTTTGGAATTGGACGTATCCTTATGACTTTTCTATGCTTTTCAACTCATTCCCATGAAATATAAAAGCAAAAAGTCAGATCATTAATAGACTTCGGGTATATAAATTTAGTCAGTCTATAACTTTCTTGAGCTTCGTAATTTTATTCTTCAATTTAATAGTTTCGCAAGTACATGCTTGTTAAAGGTCGGTTTATTTGATTTTTTTTTTTTCGTTTTGATATATATTTATCAATAAATAGATATAATAAAAAATAAATATTTTTTTACTTTTGTTAATGAATAAATAAAATGAAAAATAGATATTTTAACTCACGAATAAAGTAAACAAATTAAATATAGATCTTGATTAGATACAGACAAGATATAAACAAAAGACAAACAATTTAATCAGTATCTACAATCCTTGGATGCTTTGTAGAATTGGATTATAAAATCAAATTCTACGTAGTAGACTCCTACAACCTATATAAATTATTGTAAAAAAATATTAAATCTAGTATTTAATTTCTTCATAAAATTTCAATTTATTATTTGATTTTTTTTATTATTAAAGAATTAGAAACTTTATTCGTCGATAGAAAAAAGTAAATACAAATCAATCCAAAACATAAAAATAGAAAAATGGGGATAACAAATCTTAACTAGTAAGATCATATGTTTTCCAACAAAAAAAATGGTATCAAAAACTCAAACCGAAAATATTATACCATCATTATGAAGAAGCGGCTCTCTAAAAAAAAAAAAAAAAAGACACGTAGGGCATAGCACTAAAATCAAGATAAAAGACACAAACATCTAATTTAAACAAACTTTTGATAGAAAGATGATTCATTTTTCCCTTTGAAATTCTCTTCATTCAGACCTGCAATGCTAATACTCAAAATGTCAAATCTTTGAACACCCTTACTAACAATAGTTTTGAAATCTTTCTAAAATAAGCTTATGATTTTAAAGGGCACGAGAGATAAAGATGATAAAAAGGTGAATGAAGGGTTTTATTAAGTTTTTTAAAGTGAAGAAGAAAAGCGGGGAAAAATAAAGGAAGAAGACAATTGAAGTTACAATGATTAATGGATGTAAATATGAAATTAATGCAACAAAATGAAGTTACAATAAGTTACATATTGTGCTTCCAGGACATAAAGTTTGTACAAACAATTTTTGAACTTAACATTTTCTGTTCCATCTATTTCCTTGGTGTGAGATTGAGTCGCTTGGCATGAGCTTTGAGCGTATGGAATTGATTGCAGCTCTCTTTGGTCCTTGGTTAGATAAGATATAGATCCAAATAGATATAGATATATATGAAAATCAAACAAATCAAATGTGAGAAATACATGTCTATCAATTTTATAGAAAAAATTACACAAATACAAATTAGACAAAAATAATTATATAAATACGATGCAAAATCGCATATTAAACAAACGTTTTACAAATTAATGCAGAAGCATTAAAATTAGCCCAAAATGTTAAAACAAACATGGATTTAATTGTATTTAATGTCGGTTAATATTTGAAACTGACAAGAATTTAAAACCGATAAGGATTTATTATTAGTCTTTATTTGCATTTATTATCTGTCTTTTAGGATTTCGTTTTTTGAATTTCCTTTGTAATGATATAAATAGTCATTTAGGTTTATTTTTGTAAAGAAGACTTTGAATATTATTGAATTTTAAAACTCTATTCTAAGAGAAATTCTCTAAAATTGCAGTTGTCTTGACAATTGTACGATTAAGTTCACGTTTAAATTGATCGTTGCTATCGGTTTCTGTTTTAAGCGCTTTCACGCTGCGTCAGATTGGTATAAGAGCAATGTGAGATCCTGCAAGATGTCTTCTAGCAATGATGTTGACGACGGTCGCACTCATGACAGTGTTCATGATGAGAAAGTCCAAAGGGCTGACCAATCGGCTCCAAGGGTAGTGGTGGATGCCATGGATAAGAGATTATGGCAGGTAAAGCAGCTTGTCGAGACTTGGATCGAGTGGTTTGATGCCATGGGAGTTGATGCTAATAAGGGTAGAATTGATGGTGGGAGACGGCTTAAGGCAAGAGAAGACTATGGTAATCCAATTGATCCATCCATCTGTGCAAATAGGAGGGCACAAATCTCTGATGATGATTCAGAGAAAGATGAATTGGTGTATGGGAGAAGACAACCACCTATGAGGGATGGTTATGGTGGAGGCAAGAACAAAATAGGCTACCGGATTACGACGATTACGATCAATAGGATGGTGGAGACTTTCACCGAAAGGTAGATCTCCCTTACTTTAATGGTACATTCAATATTAAAGAGTTTCTTGATTGGCTAGCGGAGATTG
Source organism: Combretum micranthum (assembly GCA_024138025.1). Lineage (NCBI taxonomy): Eukaryota > Viridiplantae > Streptophyta > Magnoliopsida > Myrtales > Combretaceae > Combretum > Combretum micranthum. The sequence goes on along the minus strand of JAMXBD010000527.1, from coordinate 232,415 downwards.
AGAGATTCTTTGATTATAAGGATGTTCCGGAGGAACGAAGGGTAAAGACGGTGGCTTGTAGGTTGAAGGTTGAAGGTTGGTGCTTCAATTTGGTGAGAGAGAGTGCAGAGTAGGCAGTTGAGGGAAGGATGACAACCTGTGTGAACGTGGATCCTTATGAAACAATTGATGAAGAGAGAGTTTCTTCCTCCTGATTATGAGCAGATACTGTTCCAGTAGTCTCAGAGGTGTCGCCAAGGGATGCGAATCGTCCATGAATATACTGTTGAGTTTATGAGATTAGCGGAGCGCAACGATCTGAGAGAGTGAAGGGCAGCAACTGGCTAGGTATGTGATGGCCTAAAGTTGCAAATCAGGGATAAAATTGGGGTAACGGTGTTTAGGAGTATGTGTGAGGCCAAGAATATGGCATTAAGGGTTGATCTCATGTTGCATGATAAGAACACTAGGTTTGATGGTGGTAGTAAGAGATTCGGAAATGATTATTCGGGTCAATTTATAGTTGAAAAGAATGACAATATTGAGGAGAAACAAGGCATGAGTGGTAATGAAAAAGATGACAAAGCTATTGGTAAAAAGTCCGTTGAGGTTAGAGACACTCCAAAGTAGAATAATCCCTATGCTAAGCCAATTTTTGGTAAGTGTTATAGATGCAATTAGTCGGGTCACCGATCAAATGAATGCCCTAATGGGAAAGGAGTCAACATAGTTGAGAGGGATGAGGAGATATGTGAACCTGATGGTGATGATAAGTGCTTTGATAAAGATAGAGAGGTTGAGCAAACTTATGTGATCAGGAAACTAATGTTGGCATCTAAGGATGAGGACAACACTTAACGATTCCAGTTGTTTCGTACTAGGTGTACAATAGGTGGAAAGGTATTTGACCTAGTTGTTGATGGAGGCAGTTGTGAGAACATTATTGATGGAGAAGTTGTGAAGCAATTGGGTTTACCAGTGGAAAAACACCCTAATCCATACACTAAAGGGCGGATCGAAGCAGCTGAAAGGATTATTGCGAAGGAGAGGTGTAAAGTACCATTCTCGATAGGTAAATTTGAAGATGAGGCCTATTGTGATATAGTGGATATGGAGGCGTGTCATTTGTTGCTGGGAAGGCCTTAGCAATATGATGTGGATGCCCAATATGCGGGAAGGGAGAATGTGTACAGGTTAGAAAAGGGTGGTATGAAGTATACTTTGCTGCCCCTTAAGGTAGCAAAACGTACTAAAGTAATCAAATCAGATGAGCACTCTTTTCTGACTAACATCCATTTAGCAAGAGAGATGAAGGAGCCTTGAGCTATGCAGTCGTTCATGTTAAGACTAATCATGGCAGCAGAAGAGAAGAATAGTGAAGATATGCTAGGAGTAGTGAAAGAAGTATTAAAAGAGTTAGTTCTACATTCAGATTGCAGTGTTCTGAAGCATATGAATGGTCAGGCTTGACTTGGCAAAGATGGGTGTGGACAATGGATTTGGTTCTTGCAAGAGTTTCTTATCAAGCGGAAGCACAAGTTAAGAATGCAGAACAAGATGGTTGATACATTCCCATTCTATCCAGATGACTTATCTTTATCTCCAGATGAGAACTTAGAGTCAAGTTCTTTCCAAGTGGGAGAGAATAATGCAGAAGTATTAAAATCGGCCTTCAATGCCAAAACATTAAAACCGACATGGATTTAATCGTATTTAATGTTAGTTAATATTTGAAACTAACAAGGATTTAAAACCGATGAGGATTTGTTATTAGTTTTTATTTGCATTAATTATCTGTCTTTTAAGATTCTGTTTTTTGAATTTCCTTTGTAATGCTGTAAATAGTCATTTAGGTTTATTTTTGTAAAGAAGATTTTGAATATTATTGAATTTTGAAACTTTATTCTAAGAGAAATTCTCTGAAATTGTAATTGTCTTGACAATTGTGTAATTAAGTTCACATTTGAAATTGATCGTTGCTATAGGTTTTTGTTTTAAACGCTTTCATTCTGCGTCACAAATTTACATATGAAACGCCCTTTGAAGATGTGATTCAGTGAAAAGTCATACGGTACTGAATCGCATTTTCAAAAAGCGTTTCATAATTTTTTAAGATAAATCGCATTTTAAAATGGTGATTCACATATTTTGCAAGTGAATCTTATCTTAACAAGCAATTCATATTACTTCATAAATAGTATTTTCAATATAAAATTCCAGTGCAAATTCGTGAAATGCTTGTTTAACATGCGATTTTGCATCGATATTTTGATAATTAATTTTATAAATTAGTATTTAAATAATTTCTATTTAAACGGTTGATAATCATACAATTTCCTCTGATTCAAATAGATATTGATTTCACCGTTTTTTTCCCTAGTTAATTAATTTATTTTATTTCCTTAAAATAAACTTGGCATGTTTTAAACCATTATTATTGACAAGCCTTTTGGTTGTTATGGCTTCAGTGGAGTGGATTATGATCATGAAGTCCTTAGTCACGAATCTTGGCAAAGTTTTGCAGGTCAAACTACTTTTCTACTTGAACAATGAGAGTGCTAGCCTCTTTGTTTTATATCGTATGTTCTTATGTCATGTGTAATGCGTTTGAACCATCTGAAATGGAATAAAATGGATTAGAATCCTAGAAATAGAATAGAATAAATTGAACAAAAGAATGACAAATCCATTCATATGTTTAAATACATTCATGGAATGGTATAGAATAGAATAAAATGATTATTTAATAAGCTTTGTCAAAAATATGCTTTATATTAAATATAAATAATAAATATATGTAGATCAACCACATATATAAATAGAATAAAATCATGATTCCGCTTTTAAGAAGACGGAATCGAATTCATCTTTTGAGGAGGAGGAATCAAATTCCTCATAGAAGTTAGAATCGTTGATTCCAATGAATCACAATTCCAATTTCTAAAAACACTTTTAAATATCAGAAAAGCGATCAAGTCATTCATGTATACCGAACGTACAATTATTAGTTTATTACAGATAAAAACCAATCATATTAGAAAAATATTCAAAGTAGATAAGGTTCATGGGGTTTGCTCAAAGAGCATAGATAATGGATATATTCCAAGTATAATTGTGAGGATTAAAATATTGCTTGATTATAGGGTAAGCAAATCAAAGTCTACATGAATTTTCGGATGTGACACATTTTTATCAATTCTATAAAATAAAATTATTTAAATCCAAATCACATAATTTTAATTATCAAAACATCAACATAAAATTGCATTTAAAACATGCTATTATGGTTTTAATAAAAAAATTGCATCTTCAAAATACAATTTTGAAATTTTAGTACATTACAATAAATATGCAATTTAGTGGAAAGTAAAATCACATCACATTTGATTTATTATAAATAAAAAGTTTTACTATTTTTGCAAAAATTATAGAAATTACATGTAAGACATGCGGCATTCATACAAAAAATAAAATTGCATGTTATACATTCAATTTTGATTTGTTATTTAGATAATTACTTTTGTATAATTAGTATTTATGTAAATAATTTAATGACTGATCTGTAAATCAATAATTTTATCTGAATTTTCGATGTGTAATAAATCTTATAAATTCTCTGGATAATTTTTTTTACAAATTTGCTTATGTTGTAATGGCTTGTGAGGAAAAGCTGTGTTATTTTGGAAAGATGAAGCTGAAGTTTTATTGCAGATCGCTTGGCTGCAATATTCAGAAGCTCTTATATTTTGTACTTTTTGTTACTCCTGAAGACTCCAAAATCTTACACTGTTTTGATGTTGTAAATACAAAAGTATGGTGGGAAAGACTAAAAGCCTACGATGAAGAGTTGTTTTCACTTTTCCGTAGATGCTGATGGGTTGTGAATTGTTTTCGTCTCTTCACTTTTGCAATTTGAGTGTGGATATACATTTAAAACTTTTTTTTTTTTCCGGTCATCACACAATTGAACTTTTAAATATTTTAAATAACATCCCTTACCCAAATTGAAAAAAAAAAAAAAAAAAAACAAATCCAATGTTGTTAGATCCCACCTGGGAGTTTGATCCAAATATACTAGAGGATCAAGAGTCAATAAGTAAAATCGGATTAAACCGGAATTAAATCGTGGTTTAACCAGTCCATTCTGAATGAGAGGTCAGGTTCAATCGAGTTCAATCGAACAGATCAATTCAAGTTTGACAACACTAAAAAACTAGAAAAACACACATACATAAGTTGCCAACATAAATGACATCTTTTTTGTTTTTTGTTTTCTTATTTAGAAAAGAAGCACTTAGATCACGTTAAGGTCAAAGTTTTTTAGAGATGTTTATTTCCAACTTCTGTGGATTATTTGTTAATCATCAGTGTTTAGTGGGGGTATTTCATGGAATATATTCGCACAAATGTTAAAGTTTATGCGAGTTGTTTTTATTTTCTCTTAAAAATTATTAAGATAAGATATATATTTAGGTGAATCCTGCAACACAACTCCGGCAATCGAGGTTCATGACAACTCAGATATCACTTTGCATATGTGGTCGAACCATGACTTACATTTGCAAGAGGCGACTTTGTTTCCGTTACCAAAACATTAATGGACTCATCCCGAGTTCATTACTAGCATCAACTTAAGACTATAGTCCTTTTAGAACATTCTACTTGATATTCCATTCCATTTATTAGCTTATTATAAAAGTAGCTTTATCAGCGGTTCGTGGCAGCAACTCCAAGACTAAATACCATTCCTTCACCGATAAATTGGGTTTCTTCAGTAAGTAACATTGCTTGCAGAAGCAACGATCCTTAGAGTTTTTTATTTTAATGCTTCTTATGAGTTAGTTGTGTATAATTTATATAATATGGGTCTATAAAAATTTTTAAAAATCATATTAAATAACTGATGAATAAAATAATGGGTTCCTAATAGAAAGAGTTGCTTAAGATGTTGATGTGATATGTTAAGTTACTTTCAGAGTAACCATAAATAAAAACTGTCTACCTTCATTCCTATTCAACTAATTTTATTAGCTATAGCTAATCATGTCAACAACACATTCAATCACCACAATGAAGTGAAATCCGTGTCTAATCTGACCACAACATTGATAGAGGTTGGATTTATCATCATCTTGTCAATGGCCACCACCCATAGGTTTAAATGACAAGACACAAACAATACCTATTATTTTAATCGTTGAAAAATTTAATAGTCAAATCACAACTATCTTCCATAGGCACAAACAACAAATAAGCAATAGAGCATACCTTTCTTTTCTAAAATAGCTAACTCTCTATCCTTTCATATTGTTATTATATGACAATAAATTATAAAACTCAACTCGAAATTCTATATAATTTATTTTCTCCAGTTTTTAAATATCTCATAATAATTTTTAACTACTAATAATAACCTAGCCAAACTATATATTTTAAAGTAACTGAGTGAAGAATTGTATTTAGAATTAGGGTCATCGACTTAATAAGTTAGGGGCATCATTCGGGTAAATAGTTAACCAGTTTGCCTCTTCTAGATTTCCTACACCTTTTTTTTTTATCTCTTTTATTTCTTATTCCAAGTCTTGATTTCAAGATTAATCCTATTAACAACCAAATTAGAATAATGGTTTACATTTGTTTTGAAATATTCATCTTAATCAATGACCTTATAACCTTATGGCATCTAGTCTAGATTCTCATCTTGAGATACCGAGTTCAATTCCCCGTCTCAGCGCATTGTAATGACTCTATGTGATCGTGTTATAATAGCCTTTATGGCCCAAAGAAAAAAAATTAATCTTTACATTTAAAAAGGATTTCTTTATAATTAAAACCTTGGGTGACGGAATCTAAATATTGGCACAGTTTTGGAACCGAACCGAACCATATCAAACCGAAACCAAAACTATCAATTCTGGGTCTTGAAAATGAGGAATCGAAACCATCTCTCACAATCCTGGTCTTGATCTATGGAACTAACAGTTCCTAGTTCTAATTTTGGAACCGCGAAATCGTCTTTTTTTTTTTCAAGTAAAACAATGAATTTTTATATTTTAATAAAATAAATTTTAAATCAATATAATTAATTTTCGGATCTGAAAATGTTAAATTATTTAACCAAATTTTTTAAAAATTTGTTTAGAATGCACATTGATTTATATATATAATAACAGCTAATATCAATTATAGTTAGTAATATGATATTGCAAAATACTCTAAAAGATAACAAGAAAATTACAATACAAAAATTAGTCCCATCTTATTAAGAAACAAATTTTGCTTTTATGCGAAGTTTATATAAATTAAATTATATGTAATTTTAAATTATGTTTATTTGTATTATTGATAATAAATAATAAATATTGTAAATAATTAATAAATTTTGGTATTCACATGAAATAGTATAAACATTAATAATTATATATTTAATATAATTTTAAAAAAAATATCTAATTATTTTCTCTTTTTTTTAGTGGAACCGGATGGAACCAGCATAGAATCGTCTAAGAACCCGAAAAACTTGTGGTTCTTTAGCCAATTCTAGAACTGGACCAACCAATCTTGTTCGGTTCTAAAGAACCGATAACAATTCTGATTCGAAACTGAACTGTGCCTATATATAATGAAGCCAAGTATCTAAAGTACCCCATGAAGCCACAAACAAATTGGGTTTAATATAAGGTTTATAAGACTATCCGAAGTTACCCACCAAGTATAAAATAAGGGCTCAAAGAAAGTTTAATCAAGAGAAGAAGTAAGCCCAAATCGATTCAACTTTATTTAAACTTAAATCGACCACAATGGTTTCGTACTTGTATGGAATTGGCATACTAACGTCCCTCCAACCTATCTGAAATCGTCCGACGACTGGTCTTGTAAGAAGAGTAGCTTGGTTAATCTGGGAACACCTGGCTGGATCTAATTCTGAGATATCTCGTACGGATGCTCATAGGTTTCCATCCGAAAAGTAAGAGAGAGACGCCTAGTAACTAGCAATTGCATATTACCATTCGACCAGTCCATCTTGTCCCCTCCAAATACCATTTAATTGGATCAATTTATCTTCTCCGTCTGCATTCCATCAGAACTATTTATCCTTTCTCGTCCGATTAGTCCTTGCACATAAACTTCAGGTTATTTACTAAAAATGCCATTGTATTTCTTAGAGTTTGTTTAAATTAATTTTACAAACTTGGATCATATTAGAGCACTCTTATTATTCTCTAAAAGCTAAGGACTCTTTTGTTATTTGATTATTGAGTGTTGCACTTTAATCATGAGTTAATCATCTTATGAATTAAAATAAATATTATAATATCTCAATTGAGCCTGAATTTAAACCATTAAATAAGCAATCATATAGATCATAACAAAAGGACACAACCAGACCATAGAATTTTTTAATTTTTATTAATCTAATAGGTTGTGGTAAACTTATTATTGGATTTATTACTTCTACCTGACGAACTTATTTTATTGTTAGTGCATGTTCATAAAAAATTAATCATGGTTTTGAAATTAGTTTGCATTTAATGTTAGTAAGTTACATTAGGATTATGTGTGTTTAATTTGTTGAACCCGAAATTCTCCATTTTCATGCTTTTAGTTATACAAAACCCAGTCCATTTATTAAAGCTTGCTTGGCAAAAGTTAAAATTTTATTATTGGAAATTCCTTCAGAAATTGGTCTTGGAAAAGAAAAAAAAAAGTTTGTTAATTAATGGATGTTGGTAAGAAAGATAAGTAAGGATTGTAATCCGAAATTAGTTATTGGCTCACACATTTAAAAACGAAAAAAACATTTTCTTAAAGAAAACTAAAAACTAGATATAAATAGAAAAAGGAAATTAATAATAACATTTAAAAAAATTACACAAATAGCACTAAACAAAAATAATCCTCAAAATAGGCAAGTTGAACTCACTTTTTAAAGAAACGAGGTTATAAATGATTGACCTCTCATCTCCCAGAGATAAGTTTAGTATTAATCAAGTCTCCTAAAGACGCAAAATTGACCATCTACAATCTTGTCCTTTTAAGAATCGAGTTCAAGTTATCTATTTTTTTATTATTTTTTTTCTTTGCGGTATTTGTATAAATTTTTTTTTGAAAATGTTATTATTTTTTTCCTTATCTCAAGATAAGCTGCAAGCTTAACTTAAGGATAACCTTTTGTTTTTAACAACTTTCCACTTTTACAAAAATTTACGTTCCTAATTTATCAACATTCCAATTATTTACAAAAGGTTTAAATATAAATACCATACAAAATATTACAATTTATATAAAATAACGGATTCATAAAAAAATGGAAACTAAACCTAAAAAATTAAAAAAAAAAAAAAACATCATCATTTACATTTTTCAGATTTCTCTTAAACCACCAAGTCGACTATGTACCAGGGGATGATGTGGTGTTCCTGGTTCTTTTATTAAAGATTTTGGATGAAAACACTTTTTAGCTTAAGTTATTGAAAATTTTATTATCCTTATGTTTTTTTATAGACGGATCTTCACGCTTGTTTAATGGTTTAGATTCATATTCAATCGTGATTATATAATTAAAATACTTAATATATTATTTATTAATTTTATAATAGTTAGATGATTTACTATATGATAGTCTACAGAACTTTCTAAGATAAAGTTTGTTATTTCTCATAAAAAGTTTAAAAAAATCTAACATAAAGGTCCAATTAAGAAAAGAAAAAACTACAAGAATCCTGAATTAAAAGGGATAAAAAAAAAAAAAAAAAAAAAGAAAAGAGAAGACCAAAGTTACTAAATTGAGAAGAGTTCCAACCGAAAGAAACGAGTTCCATTGAAAAAATAAAAAAAAAAAAGAAACAATTTCGTGAAAAATTAATGAATGATGGTCGTTTTTTGAAAGTACTAACACATGATCAAAATTAAAAAAGGAAAAAGATCACTGATCATTCCAAACACAATTAACAAAGGAAAGAAATTCCAAACATGTGATCCCTATAAGAATTTGCAAACTATGCAATTTTTTTTTCTTTTTGGTAAATAGGCTAGATGTGCAATTTAAAAAAAAAATGTTAAGCACGCACTTTTAATAAAAATATTTTATAAAGTATGTATGTTAAATTCGTGATTTCTTTTAAAACATACTAATAAAGTATCATGTCAAATACAAGTTTTACTAATACATTACTATTTTTATGATCAAATGCTATAAAAACATGCAACCTTTATAATAAGATTGCCAATTTTATTAAAAGGTGTACTAATTTCTGAAAAACAATGCAAATTTAATGAAGAGGATGTAGTTTTTACTAAAACGTAAGGTAATCATCCGACTCTGGCCGTAGCTACCCGTGACTTGCCCAGATCCATCTCGGAGGATCTTGGACCCAGACCCGGTTGTGAGCGTTGATTTGAACCGGCAGAGTACCCATAGGGTCCCCGTTTCTAGGTCAATGCAGTTCATCTGCCACAAAGATGGGTTGACTCAGTCCAGCAAAGGAAAAAACAGAACAAGAAAAATTAATATTTGAAGAAATGTAAATAAATATAACATAAATAATAATGTAAAAATTAAAAATATATATAATTTAACATGTTGACTATCTATGAATAGAAATACATTATTATCAATTTATAGTATTATGGGTCATTGATAGCAACACAAATAATAAATATAATTAAAAACGTATAAGGTTTGTCTTATATCACAACTAAAATGGAATGATTTATATATAATAAATGTATACATGAAACTAGATAGTTAATTTGCCTTTTAAATCTTACATGCATAATTAATTGGGGAAAAAATAACAAAATTAGAGCTGTACATATGAGTTTATGTGAAGTTGTGAACCAATATGTCATACTCCTGCTTTAGCCTCATTATAATGCAAGCAAACATTTTTTAGCCAACTTATCCTATAAGGTTGGTGGGTTAAGCAAGTTGTCTCGCAAACCCACTAAGAACTTTTTTTCCTTAATTGTAATATTATAATATATCATGTTACAATTAGTATACATCATTTTTTTAATTAAAATTTTTTAAAAAATACTATTTACATATAACACAAAAAAAATTATTTTTTTCCATAATTTCTTGGAAGTATTTGTTTTAATTTCTCTTAAATAGCCAATCATTTGACCATATAATATAGACAAAAAGATATTAAAAACCATATCATCTAACAATACTTTTTTTTTTCCTTTCGTCCGAACACTAACAAAACCTTTACTAGAACAAGTAATGTACCTCACCATCAATAATCATCATCCAAATAACAACTTAATTTAAATTTAAATTGAAAGTTTTGAGTATATGTCCATATGATGTAGTAAACAACCAAATATCAATCCAATAAAATTAAATGTTTGAAACATATATCCATCATCGTTCGTCATAATTTTTAAAATGTTCATCAACAACTTAATCCGTTTTAACCGATGGGTTATATACTCTAGACCAAAATAGTATATATTTTTTATTTTTTTATGAGTTATACGGATTGTTCTAGATAACTCACTTACTTATAAAGCACTAAATAAAACCCCTTAGTTTAAAATTGGTCTGATTTTGTTTTGAAATTCAGTTATTCACATTGCCATAACAATTTAAACAGCCTGCTGTATCATTTAGGAGTTGGAAGAGGAATGTGACTAGCATAGTAGAAAAAAGGAGCAAGCTGGTGCTGAGTGTTGACACCGTCAAACTCAAACATCGTAGAAGTGGATTCTGACACCACGTCGTTGCTTCAAGTGCCCGAGATGTTTATAACCGATTAAAAAAAGGGTGTCGAAGATGTTGGAACGCTTCTTGGCGCACCAGACCATGATTAAAGATATTTTAATTGGGTAAAATATATTAGAAAGTCACGTGTGTGAAAATAAATTTATTTTAAGTTATAATATTTTAAAAAATTCAAAAAAAAGTATAATGTTTGAAAATGTATCTTTTAAGATTTAATTAAGTATTATACATATCGATATATGTTAATGAAGTTTTAAAAAAAAAAGATTTATTAAGTTTTAATTAAATATTTCTTTTGTTGACACTTGTTAATAGTGATCTTAATTGACCAACTTATGTAAACATTGTGACATAAAATGAATTTATTCTCAAACGTTGTGACCTAAAAAAATTTACTCACTAAACATTATGATATATTTTAAACTTTTTAAAACATTGTAACCTGAAATAAACTTATCTCCAAATATTATGACATTCTAGAATATTTTATCCTATTTTAATATTTAAGTCTCATCCTTCTTAGTACGTTTATGTTAGTTTTGGAAGTACTAAAACTTGTATTGGCGAGTGACATTCCAAAAGAAAGTAGGTACGATCAAAATTTTTAGAGATCAATATCTCCCATCCCTGTAATTGGTACTGTTGTTTGTTGAAAATTTAAAAATATACCAATATTGAGATGAAATGTAGGGAATTATATGCAAAATTCAACAAATAATATAGGTTAATATTGTAAATGATACCTAGATTTTTATAAAATACACAATTTGATACTTGAATTTTGACATTGATTATATTGGTACCTAAATGAGGTTTTTTTGCATGCTTTTCATACCTAATTAAACAAGGATAGTTCTATCTGCACTTGTGGATGAATTTTCTAATAATGTATTGACACGTGCTTGATAAATATTAAAAAAAAATGTTTGCACAACCCTACTAAGAAATTACACATGTATACCCTAAATTGATAATGTGTGTATTTTCAAGTAATTTGCTTTTCTCTATCTTTTTTTTTCCTAAGAATTTTAATAAAAAATAAAAAATTTACGAATGATGAGCTTTTGGTTATCATCCTCAACGTACAAAGATCATGGGCTAGTCTCTATTATTATACACAAATAGCAGCCAGCCGGGGTTGTTTAACTTTGCACAAACTACCATAGGAGTGGTTGGATGAATAAGCTACTCTTGTTAGATGTGTTGATGGTGGTGGTTGGTTGAGGCTTAAAGTTGCTAGAGGGACGAATTTGAGCTCTTCAACTCGAGCACCACAACACTAATTGAAGAAAAAGTTTGCTACTTAGTGACGTAACGAGTTAGCATAAACACAAATTAGAGCATAATTCAAAGCCTGGTAGCATGTCTTCCAAGGCTGATGGTGTAAATCAAGGTGCCCTAATGCTTTTTCTTCTCTTCTTCTTGGACGACTCCTTTTTGTTCAAATATGGTTCTTCTATATCGTCCACATCATTCTCTTCCACTTGAGGAGAACTCGACCCTTAGTTATCTTCTAGATATAAAGGTGTATTTTGGGGTAGAAAGGAAATCAGTAGTGATATTAAACATCTTTGAAATGCCATATATTGGGGCAGTCCAACCACATAGGCATTTTCATTGATCTTTTGCAAAATCTAGTATGATCCATACTTCTTGGGTTGCAGCTTATTATACTAAACTAGAAACTTCCTCCGCAAGAACACCATCACTTGATCACCTTCTAGGAACATTTATTTCCTACAATGCTTATCTGCTGCTACTTGTACTTGGCACTTCCATTGCTCATGTCCAAAATTGGGTTCTCAAGCCGATAAACTAATGAGAACAATTTCATCTCCATCCTCCCAAGCATTGGTATTGTGAAATATAAGGCAATTTGGAAGCTCAAAACACTTAATTTGATGCTTATCTTTGCGTATCTTGGAAATATACCAAAAGGAGCTTTTAAGTAGCATCAATGTGTAAATTAGCTTCTTATCTTTAATAATTTCTTAGGTCTAAATACGGAGGCAATCACAAATATGGTGCATTTCTTGGTGATAGCAAATCATGCATCATGACAAACTCTAGTATAGTAATAGGTACTGGATCATGCATGAACTATCTTTGAGATAACCCTGTATGTTACATATGGTAGCTTCGTCGAATAATCAAAAGTGAACATCTCACCAGTTTTTAGATCAACTTTAGGATGAGCAGTGAAAGAATGTCAGAGTCTCTTGTCATAATCTAGCATCTCAAGAGCTTGCAAATCTCTAGCGATGCAACCAGGGGGGTCGTTATAGGGTACCTGCCCGCCGCCCCACTAAAACCCTATAGGGTCTGACCCTATAGGGTTTAGGGTCGGGTTTTAGGTTGCACCATAACCCGTTGGGAAAACCCGACCCGATTTAATTAAAAAATTAAAAAATTTTAAGGAATTTACTTATTCATTAGTTGAATGATGCTTTTCATATAATCATTTTGTTATTCATGTATTTAGTCACATGATAGGATATAAATTTAATTTACAATAAATAATCACTGACCAATTATCCAGAGAAAATCGATTTCCATGTGCACCTTCCCCACTTTTTCAAAATTCATTTCTTTCCCATGTAACACAACAAAGTATAAAAATTAATTTTCTCAGAAAAAAATAGATTTATATTATATTAATGACAAATAATCAAGATTTATATAGATCGTCGTAGTTGTCATTTTTATTATTATTATTATTATTATTATTATTATTATTATTATTATTTTAAGTTGGATGTATTATTATATATATATATATATATATAGATAGATAGATATAGATATATGTAAGTCTTCTAATAATTTTGGGCAATGATATGTCTTGAGTTACTGATTTACCTTTATATTCAGTTTTCATGTTTAATAATTTTTTACCTGTTTAACGTTTTCTATTTTTTTTAAAAATAAAAATTAGGATCTTTATCAACTCCATTGAAATTTTTCCTCCTCAATATGCCTCACTACGATAATAATTAATGAAATAATAAAATGATGCATTTAATCTTGTAATATATAAGGGTCGGGTTTAGGTCGGGTCGAGTTATGAGACACCCAATTTATAAATCGGGTCGGGTTTGGGACAGAATGACCGACCCGAACCAACCGTTTACATCCTACAAATCTCCATCTTCTAAAATTTGAACATAAGGCTTCTCACCATCATGAAATGCTAGAAGTTTTCCATAATGATAAACAAAAGTAGTATTTCCAGTTCCATGCCCATATGAGTCATCGATTGCTTTCATTTTTGCCGTTAGCATTTGCATGTAGACCATTAGTAGATCAAAGAGTCCTTTAAGATCTCCAATCTTCAAAAATTTAGGACTTCCATACTGGTCCTCCTGTTTAAGGTGTGATGTTTTAACATAGTTGGAAACATATATTGCTTTCCCACGTTTTATCCTTAGACCATGGACCATGCTGTCTCCATTAAACTAATGATCTCTAGAACAGGTGAAAAGTTGGACTTAGGACCAACCTTCACAAATTCTCCATGCAAATATTCTTGATTCATAACGCATATAAAAGTGCTTGACGCATTGCAAAGACCGAATGGAATCATTAACCATTCATTTAATCCCTACTTTGTCTTGAACATTGTTTTCCACTCATTCCAGGCTTGATTCCAATATGATGGTAGCCACTCCTTAGGTAGATTTTGGAAAACACATTCGCTGCACTCAACCTATCTTCTAATTGGGGTATTAGGAATTTATACCCAATATTGATCTTGTTGATGGCCGTACTATCAACACACATTCTCCAACTGCCCTCTTCTTCGGGGTTAATAATGCAGGCATAGCACATGAACTCATACTCTCTTTGATAAACCCTTCTACAACACCTTGTATTTTCTCCTACAAATTTGTACTCTCCTTCAATTCTATCATCTTCTTCCCTACTAATTTATTGCCTTTCCACTCAACAACATCCCCTATATCTTCTGGGTAGTCTTAGTCTTCTTAATAAAAATGTTTTTAGAACTTTCACCCCTTGTAACACCTATTACCATAAAAAACGACTACTCTTTCCTTACAACATCAACTCTACTTTAATGGTCGTGTCCTTAGCTTTGGTCAAATTGCACAGAACATGAACTCCAATTTTATTATAGATTTGTGGCTTCAACCCCTCCAAGTCTTCTCTTTCGTTAACCACTTGTTTTATAACTTTAATATCATAGTCTTTATCCATAGTTATAGAAACTCCATCTTTCTCATTCACATCCATAATGACATGGACTTGGGCAACCTTGGAAGTCTCTTGTTGTTCTATTTATTTTTCAATTTCACCTTCTACTTCCTTCAAATCATTACTTTGTGCCAACATCATAAATCCCATGGTACATTTACGTATCAATTTCCTTCCCTGATGACATCTTTGGTGCTATTGAAACATTGTCTCCTCATAATCAAGTGGAAAAAAATTAATCTTCTAATAATTGCTCCATCCTATACTATGTTCTAACATGTGCTATCTTCACGACTTCTCTTTTTTTGCAATCTCTCCTACCATGCAGAAGCATCCTCTGTCAATCTATAAGCCACCAACCTCATCTTTTTCTCTTCAGGAATCTCTATATATTCAAAGATCCGCTCAATCTCAGTAATCCAATCAATAAAATTCTTAATCCCTAGATTTCTGCTAAAATATGGAATATCTCTCATTAAGTTGGAATCATTCCTTCCATATTCATTCTCACTTTCCTAATAATCATTAAAATTATTACCTCTACCTCTATATTGACATCTACTACCACCATATGCATTACCTCTTCCATATCTGCCACCAATGTCTCATCTTGTGGCTGCTCTTCCTCCTTAGAATCATCTTGATAAGCATGTAACCCATGATTCACAATAACAAGACTGACAATAGGATTGTCGGTGCATACTCTACCCTTGGTTGCATCCCATGATCTTTCTTGTTCCTGTTGGTATCGGATCCCATCACATTGAAATGTTCGATTAGGTCATCAAAGCGCTGTTCAAAATGCTAGAATCTCTAATCCAAACTATCCAACACCGCCTTTCAAGCTAGTGACTCGGTTTGCAAGGCTTCCACATCTCAAACAATGTGTAGGATGTGACTACCTCCTAAGTTATCGTCTCTTGACATCTCCATATTTTCTCGCTCTGATACCACCTTGACGCAACGAGTTAGCATAAATACAAAATAAAGTACTCACTGAGTGATCTAAATCACACAACAATTGCAAGGATGTAATTCTCAAAGAGAAAACTCTCATTTAGGGTTTCAAAATTTATCATCGCTTCTTAAAAAGAAAGACAATTCTAAATGGCTATTTATACTATTACATGAAAAACCTTAAAAGACAAATAATAAATAAAAGCTGATAGCCTAAAAATTAAAATTGTAGCAATGTAGGTCGTTTCAAGCAAGTGGTTATAATTCAAAGCCAGCGGCATATCTTCCATGCAGCAGTGTAAATCAAGGTGGCCTAGTGCTCTTCTCCCGCGCCTTCTTCGATGACTTCCATTTGTTCAAATATATGTCAGCTATATCGTCCGCATCACTTAGTTTTCTTGAACACCAAGAACTTAAATAGAGTTTTACCTTCTTTTAGTTTGCTTCGAAGTAATGATTTTTAAACAGGTACTAGTTTATCTTCTTAAACATCAATTCCAAAGAAAGTTTACTACTTTCTTAGGTTTTTCAGCACCATGAGCTCAAATTTAAGTTTTTTCTTTTTTTATTTTAGTTTAGATTCAACAATTTTTAGGTGATGAAACTAGTTCGTCTTCTCTAGTTCTAGAGAGAAAAAGTACCAATTGTAAAGAAAGACTGCCGATTAGGCTTTTCAACACCTAAAATCAAACATGAGTTTTTTCAATGCTTTAGATTCGACGATTTTTAAAGTTTTTCTCCTTCATTTGATAATTTTTTCCATTGCATAATTTGAACTCTTAGGTTAAGACTCACTTGAGAGTTTTTTTTCCCATTCAAGGCCGTTTACTCTTTTTCCCTATAAACTAGTGTACATTTACATATGTGGACATTCACTTATGGGTCAATTGTACATGTCTTGTTTTTATTGATAAAATGGTGCGCATGTGTAGACAGAACTAAAAGAGACGCTAAAAGTAAAAACATGTTTTATTAATTCTAAGTAATCTTGTGTTCAAAATTTTCTTCTCTTTTGATTTTTTTTTTTTTTAGGGTTGGGGACGAACAGTTTGGCAGGCTTTTAGTAGTGACAGGAGAATCAATAGCAGAGGAAAATGACGATATGTTAATCCTTATTTATTGATAGAGATAAGAGGAGCAACGAAAGCTTATTAGAGAGAGAGAGAGAGAGAGAGAGAGCTATAACACTTATCAATTAGGGCATGATGAGATAAGGAATAAGCTAGTTATATCCTGGATCCACCTGGTCTCGGGTCTAGGTAGCCAAGAAATAGCTTGACTTAAGAGGGCTAGGTTAGTTTTCGGCCCACTTGCTTAAGAGTTAATTTATGGCCCATTAAGCTACCTAATATTTTTCTTAAACAATAAAAGTTAAAAAAAAATTTAATTAAAATTTTTAAAAATATATAATTAAAAATTAAGAAAAATAAAACTAAGATTAAATTAAAAAATAGATTTAAAATTAACTATGACCAATTTTTAACTTACAATAAGGAATAGCCTAAAAACAATAGTATTTAGCCTATTTATTAGAGTAATTGTTTAAAATATGCATTTATTAATACACAAACACATCCACTTTTAGTTAGAGGCTTAGCAACGTGGGACTACAAAAAACTCAAAACACAAAGAAGTCTTATAAACATAGAAAAGTCCTACATTATTAAAAATTAGATTTCATTTTGGTTAGAAGTCTATATAAATCAATCAGACTTACTTTTATGTTTATCTATTACTTGTATTGTAACAACAATACATATTAAAAGTTATAAATGGTTAATAAATTTTCATTATTTAGTTTGAATCATTATTTTCTTATTTATATTAATATTATTTCAATTTTCTTTTGTTAGCTTTTTTTTTTTTCATTTTTCTTTTCTTTTTAAATATGGTGGTTACTTAGTCTTATCGAAAGGTCAAAGGCATAGAACCATCCCCGACTTGGGAACCCATCAAGTCATAACCCGTATAACCAAATGAAGTTGATGGATCATGCCCATTGGTTCTAGGTCAGATGAGGTCATGGGTCGGATGTGGATTGTGCCAATGTCTAGCCATGATTGTATTTTAGGTAATATGTGGCGATAAATTGAAATAACATTGAGTATTTATACAAGGTTACAAAATGATGTCTATTGTTAAAAATTTCTAACTTAATAATATGTATATTGGTTTCCTAATTTGATAGATCATGTTTAAAATAATTTCCACTTGAATCTATTACATTAGTAGAAAAAAATGCATGTAATTTATTTTTTTTCTAGATAATTTGTGCATTTTCATGTGTGAGACAATTTAGTTAATAAACCAATAATCTATGTATACTATAATATGGTAAATAGGTAAGTTTATTTATGTATCAATACTTTAAGTTGTTAAAAAGAGGCAGAGGCAGATTTGGGGGATAGGGAGAGCGAAGGGTGATGGGGGCCCTGACACCTTAGACCTAGGAAAAACTATTTTTTAAAAGTTTTTTAAAAAGAAAAAAATATATATTATATGTATATTAAAAAAAAAAAGAACTATAATATAAAACTAAATATGGTGTGTGTGGTTAACCATATACTTCTATATCTATAAAAGTAACTTTTTCAAATACATTTATTACACTAGCTACTTTTTCTCTTATATTTTCTACTCTCTCTCTTTCTCTCTCTCTCTATATATATATGTGGTGTGTGTGTGTGTGTGTGTTTCTTTTTAACTTTTCTTTTACAATAACTAATAATATAATTTTTTCATCATAAAATTATCAAACTAAATAATTATTTATAATTTTATGTTCAAAGTATACCACCAGTAATAATTATTATTATCCATTTAAAATTGAATATTACTATACACTAATCATATAATTTGATTTAGTAATTGTTTTCTTCAATTAATGTTATTTAAATATGCATGAATTATTGAATAACTATCCTTTGCTTTGTGCTTCCTTTGTCTTGTCCTAAGCTCAACTTCTTGTGTCATCTCTTCCCTCAATTTTTCTCGATTCCTTTACATGACCAAATCAAGGAGCCATTTAGGAGCCCTCTTTACTTATTCGAAAGCTCGTATAGGTTACAAAGAAGTCCATTCTCATCACAATTGATCCACATCCCTACCATAGTGCCTAAAGAACTAGGCTTGCTTAACAACCAAAGCTAGCTTACTAAGGCAAAGGAATTTATCATTGATTGCATGAGCTAGCTAGAAGGTCCTCCACGACTAATCTCCATTATTAAAAAGTCTAGCCGGTAACCAAAACAAAAGAAGCAACTTAATTAAATAGTAAACATCCCTTTCTCTTCCCTCATCATCCATCTATGCTAATATACAGCCCGTTGTCGCTTCTATAACAGACAAGTATAGTAACAAAAGCTTCCTTAGTTGCGTTGGGACTAAAAATAGGTGGGTTCATCAAACATTCTTTGATCTACTTGAACATTTGCTGATATATTTATGTTAAAAGTAATCACATTACACATTAATTATATAATTTAATTATTAACATTATTTTTTCTACATGTAATGCTAGGAAAATGAATACAAAGTATTGAATACATATCTTATCTAGATATATTTTATGATTTATTTTTATTAAATGCAAAATTTATATAGATATTAACTCTATATTTTTTATTAATAATTAATTTTCAAATTACATATATATCATCCCTTATGAAATGAACTAAAATTTTTATTTATTATTTCAATGATTTTTTTAATGAAAGTTTAAAAAATATCACATTGAAATCATTGTAAAATTCTCATAAATATATAAGATGTAATATAGTTGTAATAGCGGGTGAATATTAATATATAATTTTACAATTAACTTAATCAAGGTCCGACCCCCCAATCGTATAATCTTGCGTCCACCCTCGAAAAGAGGTATAAACTTTTGAGGAGTGAATTTATTTAAGGTACTAGCATTTCAAGTAGTTAAAATGAGTAAAATATGATATCAATAATTGACCAATGATGAAAAATCAAAGAAAATGAATTGAAAACTACTCTACACGTTGATACTTTAAATGAACTTTAGAAAAATTGATAACTTATTTGATGCACTTTCAAAACGTTTATACATTATTTTAGCCACTAAAAATATTCATATCTTAAATGAATTTATCCTAAAATATTGATCGCTTATGATGTAATTTAGCCATTATAAATAGTACCTTTGGTAATGCACATAATCAAGTGTATGGCATTAACTTAAGAGGAAATAGTAAATGATCTTCTTAATTTTGCTCATGATGTAGCTATACTTTTAATCATTTAAATACTACAAATAACTTTATTAAATTTGGGTAACTATATAACATGAATGAGGTTGGGTCGTTTTTCATCTTAAAAAGTGCACTAAGGTAGAGATTTAAGAAGCATAAAAACACACACACACACAGATATATATATATATATATATAATGTGTTTCCATATCATGGTCAAAATATGAGGAGTTACTTATAACTTTTAAAAGTTTAGGCCTTCATGGTATATCTTTATCAATATCAAAGTTTAGATGGATTATTTGAAAGATTTAAAAAACAAACCAAGAATAACATTTATATCAAGATTAAAGTTTAGAGAGTTATTTATATTTTCAATAAGCATAATAACATTGGTATGGTATTATTCATATTTCTTAATGTCACCAATATGATGGCATCTACTAAGTTAGTAGATAGACATGTTCTTATGATTCTCTACTTGAGATTGAATCTGTTCTAAGCAAATAATAACTAGTATACTTTGAGTACCTTGAAACCACTATATACTCTGCTCTAAGCTCGAATGACCTAAAAAGCTAGCAATTCTTAGACCTTTGAGACAAAAAAAAAAAAAGGTTAGTGCATGCTGAGGAGGTGCTTCATGTAGCCACTTTGATGCTTAAGTTGGTGAGTTAGTGAGGATGTATAATAGCAAGATAGAGTAAGAGTGGAGAGAGTGAACTTGAGTCCTAATTGGTTGGACTTTCCTTGTATAATGTACTATCATCTCTTTATTATGAAAGAAAATCTTCCCACAAGAGGAAACTTCTCTTTATTCATTAAGGAAACTGCTCAAACCTATCTTAGGCAAGTCTCATCCAATCATTTAGGGTCCCTTTGAGAGCGTGTTCCCCTATAGGAAAGTAACAAGTTCCCTTCCTTTGCTGTAGTTAAGAGGCTCGATCAAGTAGTTTTCCCTTTTAGGCCATGCAGAGTGGTAATCAAGCCTCATAAAGGCTCAATGATCCTATCAGCCTCTAGGCCGAAGAGGTTAGTTTGTGTGGATATGAGGTCGGGTTAGGCCGAGGAGCCCTTGATAAAAAAACAACTATCACATAATCCTATGGCCTTTACAAAAAAAAAAAAAAAAATGCTTAATCATATAATATGCGATTTTTTTTTCTTACAAATTTTATTGGGGATTCAATCAAATGAACTATATTGGAAAACTAATATTTATATTATTTGCGACTAAGAATCATGACAGACTGTGATAAAAAACTGAGTGTGTTATGATCACCAAGTATAAAATTATAATCCAATTAATTCAAATCCACACAAGGCAGCGCACCTATCTTGTAGTATATAAATTAACTCGGATGTCGTCCTAAGGATCTATGGGCAATTACTAGTAATACCCTTTCACTACTATCTAGTCTAAATTATCAAAAGATTGTATTAACCCTAATGACTAATTATGCTAATAATTGACAAACCCTAATTATAGAATATGAGAGCTTTCCTTAATTTAATTCAATTCACAACAATGCCCCTAGTTTTGATCCACCCTAACCCTTAATACTTATGATAAAATTAACTGATGAAAAATCAAATCTTGAACTGCAGGGTTTCTAAATTAAACCAATTACTCTCTTCAAGTCAATTGATTCCTAATTTTACATGAGAAAATGGGAATCTCTTCCTTCACTCACGCCAATGTAAAATTGCATAAAACTCACAAACCCTAAATAAAGATTTAATCTTTATAGCAGAAATTCGAAGCCTCCCTATGTCTAGGTGAAACATGCAAATTTATCATTCATGTAAGATCTATCCTATTAGTTGAAATCTCTTTCTAACTAATAAGAATCAAACAAGCAATAATCCTGGCCAGAAAATTATTACAAGACAATTAAATCACATGAATGAATTCAAGATCAAAACTTCTCATCAATTGATAACAATTCAGAACATGAGTTAGGGTTTCACAAAACCTAGGGCATACAAATCTACTCTTCCATATGATAAACAACAAGAACAATAGATCTAGAAGAGTTTAAATGAATCATAATAACAAAAACCCCCTTGAAACAATTGTTGTGATTCCGGATGGTTGTGCCGTCAATTCTCCTTGAAAAGCTCTCCAAAAGACGAACTTAGGGTTAGAAAATGATCTCTGACTCTCTCTTCTCAAACAATGAAAGAAGGCTGTATTTATACAAAATTGCATATACACGGGTACCCTACACGACTCGTGTAGCTCGGGGGTGTACAACTTAATTCCAGCGCATTTTCCTTTGTTGTCATGTGTACACTACTCATCCTACACTACCCGTGTAGCCTGGGTCGTGTACATTGAAAAAGCTGATTTTTCTTCAAGTTTATCCTCCAAATCTACACTAGTAGTGTATAATTACTAGTGTATGACCAGTAACTTCATCTAGGCTCCATAATCCTTCAGTAACTTGGTTTCTTTCATGATGAATCTCTTAAAAAGCTTCAATTCCATAATCATCCCTGAAACAAGTAATTAACCCAATAAAAGTTCTTTCCTTTAATGACTTACTCAAATAACATATAAAATATGTCAATAATGCACAAATAATGAGGGTCTTAAAACACTTATCAAACTTCCCCACACTTAATCGTTTGCTTGTCCTCAAGTAAACAACAAAGAATAAAGAAAATCCATCATCAAATATACTCATGAATTCTTCATAAATTCGGAGTTCACTTAACATTCATCAATTCTTTTAGACCATAGCGACTCACTTTGTACCTATTGCTCAAACCTACCGTATAAATGTAATTAGCATACTAAAATCAAAATTTTAAGATTAATCCAGGTAAATCAAACTTTACCCTCACCATTTAAAAGTAGATTCCAAATTACAAAGTAATTACAAAGTCAAACAATAGCAAAAGAGACCCAGTTATACTTCACCACCTGTTAACAAGTATATAAACTTTTCACCCACTTCTCTAAGCACAATAATATAAAATGAAAGTAATTGCATCTGTTTTTCCCTTGGATTTTCTCCTTCATTTTAAATCTCTTTGAATTTCTCTCTTTTTTTTTTTTTTTTTTATAGCCTTCAAAGGAATTTCCTTTGGACGGGGTGTAGCCCGTATCTTTTCAGCTCTTATTATTTGTTCAAAGCTCATATAATGAACTTTTTCATTTCCTCCCTTCTCGTTATAGTGAGTTCATTGAGTCGGTATATCCCGGGCTCATCACCCAAGTAACCAGGTTTTAAAGGGACCCCATCGAACTCTCTCACTCTAACATTCAAGTTCAGAATACTCATAACTCAATTGCTTGAGTCATTGGAGTAAAGATTGTGTTCTCCTCTCTTCTTTTTTTTTTTTTTTTCAATTCAAAGAAGTTATTAATAAAGGATCACCATGTGATAAACATCATATGCTCTTTCACAAAATATTAAGAGGGCTCTCAAAATTTTTGAAAAGAAAATATACAAATCAACAAGCTTTTAACTTTCAACTAAGGACTTCAACCACTTCTAAACTCTAAATTCCATTGTTAAATAGCAAGTAAGATTACCCCACCTAGATTTTATCCAAAAATTTTAACCAAGTATACCAACTACAAAATAGGTGAGTAAGGTACTATGTAAGTCGCTTTTACTTTAAATTGAATGCTAATTCAAATAATTTTAAAGAGTATATTTTCAAGATTTATCTTAATATTCAACTGCCAAGAACATTTGCAAACTTGTAAGTGGGGGAATTTTGATTTAAAAACTTGGGTTCAATAATTCAAATTCATCAACAATATAATATGATCAATCAAGTACATTCAAATTTCTATCAAGACCCAAATATATTCCTTTCAGAATACCCCTTCCCCACACTTAATTGAGACAGTGTCCCCAATGTCTCACAATGCAATGCAAAGTAGGAAAAGAAGAAATAAAGGAATAAAGATAAGAACTTCCCCATATGAAAGCAGTTTCCAGGGATAATAGCTGACTGCAGCACCATCAGAAGTAAAGGTTCGTGAACCCTAAACAAAATTGAGCCAGCTTGACCTAAAAAAAATCAAAACAAAAAGAAAAAGTTAACCTATCCTAAACATCCATCATCAACATTATAAACCAGCAGCAAAAGAGTCTTCCCACAAGGGGATCTCAATAAGAACAGACCATCAGATAGAAAGTCTAAAAGAAAACAAATGGATATATCAAATCAAATCAAATCCAGCGAGGGTACATCACTTATCCCCCTCCTCATCCATCTGCATCATCTTCGTCATCCTCATCATCATCATCGTCATCATCTTCATCATCATCCTCATTCTCATCCTCTTCTTCATTGATATCCTCCTCATTATCATCAGTTTCCTCCTCATTATCAGAAGTAGCAACCGCTTCTTCTTCAGAAGTTAATTGCTCAGCAACAATTGGAGCTTTTCCTTTCCTTTGATACACCCTAGGTTGTGGAGTTTCCTCAGAAATAATCCTCTCAGGTGAGGACTCATAAGTCGGGAGATTCCTAGGTGGTGGGGAGAAACACCCAGCAAGTGTTTGGAGAAAACTCCAAACGGCTTTCCTAAATTTCTTATTCTTTAATCTTTCTTTCTCATGCCGTCTCTCCCGCGCTCGAACTCTTGTCTGGACAACAGCATATCAGACCCACCAGCTGATCCCCTAAGAGAGCCAGCTGGATCGCTCGTGGTAGGTCGAGGAGGTGTAGTATATTCTCTAGAAGAACTCTGCCCCATATATATCTTCTTAAGTCCCCAATGTCTGAAGGGCCCATCCAGAACAGGTTTAATGTCAACCTTAACATCAGTAGGTGACGGGTCCTTCCAAATCTCCATCCCCATGAGCAGCTTAGTGATATAACCTCCACAAAAAATTCCCTTCGTCCGGGTGTCGTAGCTTGCCGAATGAGAAAAAGTGCTAATTCAATCCCAACATTGATCTTGCGTCTCTTATCAATGCTATATAAATAGCTCAGCTCAAAGTTATTCACCACTCCGTTACTACTTTTTCTGGCACCAATCGTATGAGATAAAAGGTGGTGAATAATCTTGTAATCATCACTTACCATGGCAGACGCTTTAGATCTAGATGGCTTATACCGAATAGCGCAATCACACAACTCCTGCCAGTAATCTTGGGGCTCCACTGTTCGGGGTAGACCCACTGGTAAAGAATGAAACTCAGATGATGTAATTTCCTCTTGAGTGTACAAACCCATATACTGACAGAACTGAGCTAAAGTAATCTTGTACACTTTCCCAAAAGCTTGAAATGACAACATATCTTCATCGATGGATCTATCCTCCTCCTCCTCATGTCTTAAAGTTGTAAGCACCTCCAAAGTGATACTCCTATAAGCAGGAGTCCTAATAGCAAACAGTTCCTCCCATGGTCCCAAAGACAAGAGCTCACGAATCCGTTGCTCCTTACCATATTCATCAAGCATGACCCAATTTACATACTTGTGAGCTCCAAAAGGCTTCTTGTCCAACCTAGTTTTCCTAGCCTTGCTCCATAGTTGATCAGACAATAGTGGACTAGCCTTTTTAGCTTGTGAGACTTTTCTTTTCTTTGAAGGTGGTGTTGATAGATTGAGAGGATTTAGACTTCTTACTTACTTCTTTTGTTCTTGCCATCCTACATACAAATGAGAGAACAAATTTTAGTATAAAAAGAGATACAATAACTCAAAATTGTTGCACAAGAAGTCATATAGATCATGAGAAGCAATATTAAGAACAAGGAGAACAAAGCGGAACAAGTGTGCGAAAGTTACATTGAAGCTGTGTGTACACTAGTCATTGTACACGACTAGTGTAGGGGTAGTGTACAACCAAAAAAAATTTGTAAAATTTTAAAATCAACACGAACGCGGGAAAATCACTCGTGTAAGAACTCGTGTTGAAAATCATGGTTGTCACTAAAACAATAAGCCAACTTCAATTACCAAAATTTCAACCAATTTTCCTTCAAATCCCAATTTTCGCACAAAACAAACCCTAGAATTGCGATTAGGATGACCTAGCAAGAATTTCTCCAATTTAACATGTGCATTGTATATTAGAATGATGTAATTGCACTAAAAACACAAAAGCCCCAATTTTTCTTTCCAATTAAAAATCTCACATGAACCCTAGAAATGCAATTTGTGCGTGAAAACCATGCATGATTAGAGCAAAGGAAAACATAACTAGCATTTCAAAGATGATCATCAACAACACACATCCACCAACAACAAAATCATGCTTCACCCATATTTGTCGCAACTTCGCAAATCTCCAAAACTCCACAACTTTCGCATAGCTAAATGAACTAATAAAGAAGCAATGAGGAATAGGAAGAAGTTAAATCATACCTTCGTTGATGATGGTGATCCCGATCGTGAGTCCTTGATGTGTAATGGTGTGGTTGTGTAATGGAGTGATTGTGTAATGGAGTGAGAGGAGAGTGTAGTGTTGTGTAGTGTGTAGGAGTGGGAAATGTAATGGAGTGAAAGATTAATACCTGCGTCGCGAAATGCAAGGAATGGAGGTGTACACGACCCGTGCTACACGGCCGTGTAGCTTGACTCGTGACTCCTCAGCAGCAAAGTGAACATACACGCCCTCCTACACGAGTCGTGTAGAGCGACTCGTGACTCCTCAGGTTGCTCATTTTTGTACACTGCCTCCTACATGAGTCGTGTAGAACGACTCATGACTCCACAGCTTGCTTGATTTTAAACACGCAGTGTACATGAGTCGTGTACAACGACTCAGAGCTAAACGTACACTACCCTAATACACGAGTAGTGTAGAATGATTCGTGAAAGCACAGTAGCTAGAATTCATACACTAATCTAGTACACTGGTCGTGTACTATGACTCATGAAGTACAGTAGCTAAAATTCCTACACTACTCTAGTACACTGGTCGTGTACTATGGTAGTGTACACTGGGAGTAAAATTTTTTTTTTTTTTTTTTTTTTGAATGATCCTAAGTGTCAAAGGGTTAAAATAATACCTATGATAGAATTCTTACCTAGAACACTTAGCAATTTGAAATCCTCCTCTTTACCTTCCTTGGTTATGATTTTCCCCACACTTAGCATGAAAACTCAAGTATCTCATTCGACTATGGCTCAACAATCTGCAAAATCGGGATGTTAGGATAGAAAAAATTAGAAAAAGAAAAACTTACCTATCAAAGTCAGCATGGGTTGCCTCCCAAGAAGCGCTGTTGTTTAACGTCGTTGGCTCGACTTATTAACAAAAAATGACACTCTTATCCACCAGGATCCCAAACAAATGTGTCCCAGACACAAGTTTTTACCAAAATTAGCAGAAATTTGCTTCTCATCCTGGTTTTCTTTTTAAGCACAACAAGATTCAGCAAAAATTTCAGAAATTTTTCATGGGCAAAGGGATATTGGAAAATTGGTTCTATCTCAAAATCAATGATATATCCAATAGGCTCATCATCTTCCACACTTTCAGATTTTTCATCAAATGTAGAACAGACGATTTCTACATTTTCTTGTTTCAGCTCGACCTCTCATCCTCCATTTCTTCTGTGGTAACATGAATTTCTCATTTATCAACTCAAAGAACCCTTCTCCATACTTAACTTTGCTCATTAGAATTTTCAAAAATTTTTGTTTCAAAATCAAATTCACAAACATTCTCCATCATCTTATCACACTCAACATGGTCAGAATCATCCAAAGTATCTAATTCATTGAAAAGCGGTTGTGATGTGATGTATCTAAAACAGAATTTTCATGAGCTAAGGTTTCCGAGTTCTCATCAACAATTTCTTCATTACAAAACAATGGAGGTAATTGAATGCATGCAGGAGCATCATAAAAATAGGGATTAGCACATAAACAATAATATACTGTCTCACCACAATACCAGCACACAATATTCGTTTTAATTCCAGGTTCATTTTGAGGATTATAAAGGACATTTACAATATTGATCTTTATGATTCCACCAACTAGAGTCCATTATAATGCCTTGTCAGGTTAAGCACAAGAGGAAAATTTACCACATATTCAAACCAAGTCTAAAATTTACCATAAAGAGGAAGAGAAAATTAAAAAAAAAATGACTAAACTAGCAGCTAATAAGGCTTTCCTAATATTGCTAGATCCCCGGCAACGGCGCCAAAAACTTTTGATGTGTGTATGATCACCAAGTAAATTTATAATCCAATTAATTCAAATCCACACAAGGCAGCGCACCTTCTTGTAGTATATAAATTAACTCGGATGTCGTCCTAAGGATCTATGGGCAATTATAGTAATACCCTTTCACTACTATCTAGTCTAAATTATCAAAAGATTGTATTAACCCTAATGACTAATTATACTAATATTGACAAACCTAATTATAGAATATGAGAGCTTTCCTTAATTTAATTCAATTCACAACAATGCCCCTAGTTTTGATCCACCCTAACCCTTAATACTTATGATAAAATTAACTGATGAAAAATCAAATCTTGAACTGCAGGGTTTCTAAATTAAACCAATTACTCTCTTCAAGTCAATTGATTCCTAATTTTACATGAGAAAATGGAATCTCTTCCTTCACTCACGCCAATGTAAAATTGCATAAATCACTCACAAACCCTAAATAAAGATTTAATTTATAGCAGAATTCGAAGCCTCCCTATGTCTAGGTGAAACATGCAAATTTATCATTCATGTAAGATCTTCCTATTAGTTGAAATCTCTTTCTAACTAATAAGAATCAAACAAGCAATAATCCTGGCCAGAAAATTATTACAAGACAATTAAATCACATGAATGAATTCAAGATCAAAACTTCTCATCAATTGATAACAATTCAGAACATAAGTTAGGGTTTCACAAAACCTAGGGCAAACAAATCTACTCTTCCATATGATAAACAACAAGAACAATAGATCTAGAAGAGTTTAAATGAATCATAATAACAAAAACCCCCCTTGAAACAATTGTTGTGATTCCGGATGGTTGTGCCGTCAATTCTCCTTGAAAAGCTCTCCAAAAGACGAACTTAGGGTTAGAAAATGATCTCTGACTCTCCCTCCTTTCTCAAACAATGAAAGAAGGCTGTATTTATACAAAATTGCATATACACGGGTACCCTACACGACTCGTGTAGCTCGGGGCGTGTACAACTTAATCCCAGCGCATTTTCCCTTGTGTCATGTGTACACTACTCATCCTACACTACCCGTGTAGCCTGGGTCGTGTACATTGAAAAAGCTGATTTTTCTTCAAGTTTATCCTCCAAATCTGCACTAGTAGTGTATAATTACTAGTGTATGACCAGTAACTTCATCTAGGCTCCATAATCCTTCAGTAACTTGGTTTCTTTCATGATGAATCTCTTAAAAAGCTTCATTATTCCATAATCATCCTGAAACAAATAATTAACCCAATAAAAGTTCTTTCCTTTATTGACTTACCCAAATAACATATAAAATATGTTCAATAATGCACAAATAATGAGGGTCTTAAAACACTTATCAAAAACCTAGGTAGCGAAAAATCATTTCTTACTTTCATGTGATAATATTCACAACTAGCAAGGCTTTAATGCACTTTTCAGGATTTTAGTTTATAATAATATTATACTGCTTTAAAGCAGATGTAAGTCACCATCAACCTATTCATTTTACATGAATAACTATTCATTCTCTCTCCGTTCCACGTAAAGCTATTATTACGGTGTTCACTTGAAGGGTATAAAAATTCATAACGAACTGTTATTACATAAAATTTAGCAATTCATGTCCCCACACCTATGAATTGCCATTTGATAACATATTTTTTAATTTTAGCATAAATACCTCTATCTTAAAAATATCACATGTACAATTATCTTCCTTTGTAATAAATACAAGATATATTATTTTTTTATCATTTAATTTAATAATTACTTATTTTATCTTTCACACCCAAGTGAACATTATAATAGCCATTACAGATCTATCACAATCTTGTTGTATCATAATTCAATTATCTCCTTACTCTATACGATGAAGTGAGGGTATCCAATTTTCGTAACATACCCATTAAACACAAATGGCTAACAATCCATACTCTCCTTAGGAAGGATAAACACTAGGATTCGATAGGAAATTCTATGATTGCATCATTAATTTTGATAGGACCGGTTTCGTCACTATCCAACGGTTCATACCATATCCAACTGTGATCAAATCACTAAATAGTTAATATTCCAATTACTATATTTATTTTAATGGTTAGATGATTGACTGAACAGTCCCATCAACAGAATTGTAGAAGCTTTTGAATTCGTATATATGCTAAGGGTTTAAGAAAAAAAAAATTGTTATCTTATAGAAAAATCTAGTTGAAAATATTCTATACGGAAATCTTCTTTTTCCTTTTTTCAATGATCAACTATACATTTTATGGAAAAGCAACTTAAAACAAATCAATGTATTATTAATTCTTAACAAATGCACACACATGAAAGTAATTATATTTTAGTTTCATCTCCCGATCGTTTGATGAGATTAGTCTCATCACCATCCAATGATTCACATCATATCTAACCGTAATAGAACCACTAAAATAGTTAATATTTCAATTACTATATTTATTTTAACGGTTAGATGGTTGACTAGACGGTCCCGTTGATGGGACCATAAAAGCTATGATTGATCTATATATACTTTGAAAGAAGATTTAAATTAACAATAACAATAAGCTCAATAATGGTGAATCAAGATTTTGAAGCAAAGGTTATTATATATCAAAATGGAAAAAATTTTCTCTAAGAGCAGGATACCATACATAATGCTTAGTAGTAGATAAGATCTAATAAAAAATTGATATTCGATCATCCATGATAGATAACTACTGCAAAAATATTTATGTTCATATATATCAAATATTATTAGCTCCAATTTGTCATAGGGTAAATGTCATATTTAATAACTGAATGTTACATAAAAATTTAATTTGGTGTCTAAATTTTGAAGTAGTCAAATTAATATTCAATCAAACCTTTTGTAACTATTTTTATCATCTACTTGATATCGTTTACATTGTTTCCTAATGTAAAAATACAATATATTATTTAATTTATACTACTTCTCTTAATATCGCTTAGTACTAATATTCTGCCTCTTTCATGTCAAAAAAAAAAAGACATGATATTAGTGAGATAGTAAAAATAATTACGAAAAATTTAATTATATTTTAAATAGACCACTTTAAAGTTCAATACCATATTAAAATTTTATACAAAGTTTAGGTATTAAATTTGATATTTTTCACCTTATCATATTATAATCCATATGGCATATTACCTAGCCTTTGTTGTCAAAATGAGAAATATAATTAATATCACCACTGATAAGCACAAACGAATTCGTCCCTAGGTGAGTGCTTCCAAGTCCCAGCCAGCACTTTGCTCAAGAATCTTAGCTTTTGGTTGGCTGGCTCTAATGGCTCCACACACCATGTGTCAAGGGTCCCCATTAGTTTGTTTGATGTGCTTGTCCTGTATTTTGTTTCTTTCATTTTTCTTTTTTCATTAATTTATATTCAACTCTCACAATTTCTGGGGAATTTTCTATAATTATATTGTCCTATTGTTTCTAATATAGTATTTCAATAACAAGAGTTGATACCATACGAGGATACCGATAACGGACTGATGGTTCAGCAGCATAGGTCCAATTAGACAAACAAAAAAGGGAAAAAAAAATCCATGAGGATGTATGCATCAACAGAAAATATAATTGCTAGATTACTATACATTGATTAAACAATAATATAGAGGGAAAAGCTCGATAAGGAGATTACTAAAGGGAACTTAATATGCCTTTGAGGAAAGTAGTCAATCACAAGAAACTAATTTGATAAATCATAACAAGGTAAATTTTACTCATTTGATTTCTCAAAATTTTTAAAAATCTTCTAATGTCATTGCTTACTTATTAGAGTGAAAATAGAAAAAAAAATTAATAAATAAAAGAAGAACAAATTGTTTATTCCATAATCCATTCTTACAAAATGTTGTGCTGAGGACACTCTTTAGTAGAACAAACGATAAATGATCTCAATTATATTCAATAATGTTATTCTATACTAATTTTAAGCATTTTTCACAATCTAAGTATCATCACAAAAGCATTCATAGGGAAATTGGGAAATCCTTCTTATGAATAGATTGTTGATGATTGAAAGGATCTTAATTTATATCATGGTTTTTTTTTTTTCTTTAAGGAAATTAAAAGGAATAAACCTGAGCATTTGGTGACAGTAACACCATCATCATGCATGAATATGCAATTTGCACTAGCTCATTATTTAACCTGCTTTGCAATAAGGTGAGGATCTTAAAGTAGATTTTATTGAGATTACCATAGAAATTTAAGTTTAAAAACCAACAGTTATGCCATTATCTTAAAAATTAGAGAAAAATAGAACTTTGAAATCCATATTCAAATAATAATATTTGCTGATTTAGAAACTAAATAAAAAATCTATAGAAATTGTAGAAATTCAAGATAGATCATAGAATATGATCACATTACTAAAAAGTATAGACCATATTACCTAATTAAAAGTAGATGATTATTCTCGTGGTTTGTTGTTGTGTAATGGTGTCATTTGGTATTAGATCAAATTCTTTCTAATAGGCTAACTTCTAGGCCAATGGTAGGGTCTAAGAAGTCAAATCCATTTAATAGGAATGTATTTAGAAGATTTGACTTAATAAGGTCGAAATAGGGATCGTTGAATCGATTCATCTAGTCTCAGCCTTTCTTATTCAACTGGCATGAATAGAAGATGTGATAATGGACTTAAGTTATGAGAAGCTCATTATAGAAATGCATATTCATTAAAGGCCAACAAGGAATTAATTATATTAATGTGTGGATACATTACGCTAGAATAATCCAATGAATGCCCTTAAAGACTCATCTTGTCACACCCCACCCCTTTAGGGAACAACGATGTGATGACCAGCAGCTCCCCTTGGCTATTGCATGGCCTACGGTAGCCAAGGGGAGCTGCTGGCCATCACATCGGCATCGTTATCGCCTGAGGGGGCGAGATGTGACACATCTCATTCGTTGATCTCTACAATCATTTAGCGGATGAGATTAGGCTCCAAAATCTATACATACATGCTTCTTTCCTCTCATTTTGAAAGGAGCAAAGCTTTTGAAGAACATCGTCGTGCTACCAGTATCAAGTCTTGAGAGATTAAAGCTTCCAACCTACTATCAAATACGCTTAAAGAGCTATTAAGAATTGTCTGTTCCTCCTCCTATACCTCTCCCAATTACATCTTTTGATATGTCGATGAATCAAGACTTATCTAAAGTCAATTGAAGTGCAATATCACATGAGATACATGTGGCTAGCATTAGACCCTTACAAGTTGATAAGGATTGAAGAAAAAACTTTGAAATTTGTACAAGGAATCCATAGGTTGAGTCCCCACTAAGAAATCTTTTTTTTTTTTTTTTTTGAAAAAAGCAAGAATGAAGGTATGAGTGGCTAATTGAGTCAAGAAGTGATCAATCACAACATAAATTTAACCAATCTTACCGATGTCTTAACTAACCTAATTAGGTTACTCAAAAAAGAAAAAAACAGGTTTACCAAGTTTGGAAAAGCAATGAATCACTTTGTTATGCATAGAGATTTTTTTATCTTATTTTCTCTTATGGCTAACCAAATTAGCTTATTTTAAGATTATAAAGTTAAACGTATCATTTCTTAGTGCAATTAAGATCTTAATTGCTTATTTTATGCATAATTATAGGATAATTATCAAAGTTGGATTATTTGCAAGAAGATAAGAAGAATTTAAGTATGTAAGTTATTCTTGTTTGTTGTTTGTGCATGTAGGTTTAGGTAAACAGTTTAAATACCTATTTGGCTCGTAATTGATGTTAATTGTTTATGCATAGATTGTAAGAATTAATAAGCATATCATGTTGTAGGAGTTAATCCTAATTGGTCGAATATTCAAACGAAGTGAATATAACTATGTTCCCTTTTGTTCAACTTTGGCCTTTTACGACAAGTTCAATGGTATCAGACTGGTGTTATAGAACACTAAAATGGACAAATACCATGGACTAGTTGATTAACGGCTTATATAAATTGTGGTACTAGTATTGTTAAAAGAGAAGGAAGCCTACAATGGGAAGAAATTTTTCAAACGGATCTTATGGAAGAATACACTAATGGGCTTGACACCATCTATAACCCAGAACCTTAAAATGTTAGGCTAATGAGTCTTTCCTTTTATAAACCCTTCACATAAATTCCATATTTCCCATATGGGATTTTTTCAATCTCACACTTGTACTCTTCTCAATAAAGAGTTTGACAAATGAGTCATACTTTTGAAGGAATACACTAATGGGCTTGATATTATCTATAACCTAAAACCTTAAGGTATTAAGTTAATGGGTCTTTCTTCTTATAAACCCTTTATATAAGTCTCATATTTCTCATGTGGGCACTTTAACAAGTATGAAACGACTTAACTCTTAGATTTGAAGATAAGATATTTTATTTCAATCTTAAGATGCTAGGAGTATTTATCTTTGCAACCCCGTACCAAAATAAGACAATTAACCAAGCCCATGTTTTTGTTTACCATTGATTTGATTAGTATACCTATTCAGGGGATTCATGAATCTGTCGATTTTGCTTCTACTTTCCCATATCTTTCCCTAGCTTTGCAACATCATGAACAAGTTATTTTTTCCAAAACAGTATATGCATTAAAGAATGATGATTGATTTATTGATTGCAACGGCAAATTACCATACATTTGAGTGGGAAGACACCCATAATTTTACTAATATAATGATAAAGAGTATAGAAATGAAAAAACGTAACATAACCCTACTCTTTTATGTATAATTATATTTTCTTATAAATTTTATCGATAACTTGTGACAAACATGATAGGTCTATGGATCTAAAGAAGATGACTTGCCTATAACATGTATGCCCACTAGATCCACCAACAAGTCACGATTTACCATACAAGGGGTTCTTTTCTTAGACTAACCGTGGCAATTTACGTCAGGGTACAAATTTGAACTAATCCATGCCCACTAGATATCACTTTGCTCTCTCCAATCCGTTTTCCCAATTTTGAAAAAGCTAGCATTAATTTCTCCCAATCCACACCACGTAATTAGGTAAAGCGATAAGCTTACATGAAAAAAGAGGGAAGAAGAAGAAGAAGAGGCAGCATGTGATCGGGTGATGCATTGCCCGGCCACAACGAAAATTTTGAGATGATGTCAATTGTCGCGAGTGGGGCTGCAATTGCTGCTCTTGTGCAAGAAACAACAATTGAAATGATGCCCATTTGCATGTTACCCCCTCGTGGGAATATCGTAATCGTCCTTCGTACGATCTTGTAGTGGACAAATTGACAAGTACCATACAGTTAGTGTGCCTAATAATTATGAATATTTTGTTTTAGGTACGGCGAATATATAATCTCTTCATTTTCCTTATGTTATTCCACATTTCACACTCGTGGGGTCACCAATTCTAACTCCCTTCATACATAGTATTGTTTATTATGTCTATGTTTTGCTATAAAATCCAATATAGCAATTATAACACTTCTCCATGAGGATGAGGGAGCTTAAAATGTCTAAATTTTAAAGATCATTGTATACATACGAATTAAATCTTGATAAAGTTTAGGTAAATTCATTAAAACAAAGTTCACGATTCACTTCTCCATAATTTCTATATACATGCATAGGCCATAGCATGAGTCTTGCTAGAAATTATGGACCTTATAGTTCCGAGGGCTTTTAAGACCTATTGGTTCATAATTTCGAGTCTAAGACTAGAGATCCAACCATTGTAATTTTTTTTTATAATTTAATTTATAACTTTAAATACAATTGCAAAAATAAAAAATAAACGAAGTTAGACTTTGAACTCATAAACTTAATTTTAGTTAATAATGCCAGGCTACAACAAATCTAGAGGTTAAACAGAAGAGTAAAAGATAAAACATAATTTGACATTGTAAATGAATGAAATTTTTCATTTAGTAAATATCTATTTGAATCAAATCATACAAACTTTAAAAGTATATTCAATCTTGTATCTTTATTAGTATCACATTAAATGCAATGTATAAGAATATATATTTTTAAAATTGCATGGGAATAGTTTACAATTTAAGTGTCATTTAACTTTATTTTACTTTTTCTTTGCTTTGGATTTATTAATTTTCTAAAGTTTGGCTGTAGACCCAATTATACTGTTGTTCTAAACCCGTGCTTCATGGGTCAATTTTCTATGTTGGCTTGTTGAGTAGGTTTGTGGTTGGGTCAGGTTTAGACCCAATGCTTGTTGGGGTCTATAAATGATATATCTGGCAATTTGTTTGATAGAACTTGGAAATTTAGCTTGTTTTTAACCATTATTTTTAATGTAGAGTGACTCCATTTTTTATAATTTTTACATACATATAAATATCCCTCAATTTTGTTCATAGAATCTAGATAATGTCTATAAAGAGTAAAGAGCTATAGTTACGAAGTTTTAGCAACAATTAGGGCATAAGTGTGTATCAACGAAGGATTATATAGACTGGTAAAGAATGCATTTACTGCAATTGTAATTAAAAGAAAATAAAATAAAATCTCTTAATGATTGACTCAAATTGTAATTGCATGATAACAACATTTAACATATGAAAAGTTAAAAAGATTGACTAGAATATTCCATTAAACAATCGAGAATGGGCAATCATTTGGTTCAATTATATCTCAAATACAATCTTCACTAATGCAACTATGTATAGTATTATTCACAAAACTTGTTAACCCAGCTGTATTTGCACTTAAAAGAAGAATAGGAGCAAAAAAGGCATAGCAAGAACAAGAAGAAGAAAGAGGAGGATAAATGTCTATCTGTAGTTGTTGGCCCATCTGTTGATTCTAATCTCCTCATTGCATGGCTGGGATTACAACCGTATTTCTGTGGGGACCAAACATATACGAAGATCATCCCTCGATGGACCCAAGCTTTTTCTTTTCTTTTTTTTTTTTCCTTGTACCAAGGACATGCGTGAAACACAACATTAGCATCATTCTTCTAAAAGTTCTTCTGCACTAGAGTTGATATTATCGTTTTCAGTACATGGGTAAATTTCCATTTTTCATCATATGTTGTGGATCATTACTGTACTCCATTTTCAGTACCCCGAGATCACGATTGGATTGTGTACGAGGGGCATGATAGTGAATAGCACTTGGAGAGCTCACTTTCTATACGGGCGTGTAGTGTGTAATGTTAAGGGTCTAATTTTTACTTGTATTATATCTATTTAATATGTTTATGAGTAAAACTATCAGTATTTTATTAGTATCTGTTTCTTGATAAACATCTGCTCGAAAACGATAAAAATATAATGCCAAAATAACTTAATATGATGAACTAAACGAACTTTTAGATTATTATTTCATTAGGGTTGAAAGTATTACATATTATATAAGGTAAATTTCGAAAGGAGAGAAAACAGAGAAAACGAACATAAAATGGTTAGTGGAAGGTGTTTTTTAGACTTAGAAGTTTAATTTTGAAATATCTATGCTAATTTATTAAAAAGAAAGAATTTGTAAAGTATAAATGAAATTTTAATAAAACTATTGTTAAGAGTGGAGAAATAACTTAAACCTTAAGTCTAATTGACGGGAAACCATTTTTATGTTTCAATTTAGCCTTTTATCTCTTGACTTAGAAGTTCCAACAATAAAGTAATCATAAAATCAACCAAAAGGAAATAATAATTTGCACACGTCTTAACTCAGACCTATTTTTGAAATAAATCCAATTTTAAAAAAAAAATAGTTGAACCTACCATGTTGAAATCTAAACATACAGAGTTAAATCTTCTCCATGCTATCAAAACTAATTCCTTTAAAAGACTTCTGATCAAATTCACAAGTCTTTAAGTTCTGGTCTAAACCCATGTACACAGTAAGAACTAAGGACCCAAAATATATGTTCCCAGGTGGATGGTGACAATTGATCTTAGCTAGTAAACTGGTTTGGAGTGAAAATTTAATAGAAAAACCTAGGAAATTATCCATATCCAACCTAAACTGATGTATTGATTATAATTTGATAGCAAATCCTATAAACATCAAGGATAGGTGGATCATAATTGGACTTTTCTGATAACTGCGGGTCGAATGTGTGCAATAATATTGTTTTGGTGCGGATGCTACATAAATGCGTTGTTAATATACGATACTTATAATCGATATGAATCAAATAATTAGATTAGAGTTATCAATATAATAAATTAGTATGGGATGAGACTGTGTAAGGAAACAATGGATTGGGCTAATGATGGCTAATACAAGTAAAAAAAAGTTGATATGAGACAATTTAATTTCTCAATTCGCGCTTTAATGATGTTTGTTGGTTGGTGTAATCTTCAAATAACCATACATCAGCTATGGCAGCGGTGCGATGCATAGATTGTTGCATTATAAACCGTAATCGTGTACTTTGTGTGCGTATTTACATATTTGTGGTAGCTCTTTTCTTGCTGACCTCTATTGCTCACCCATTATTTGGGTTTGTTGTAAAGATTCTAGAGTCTTGCATACACATGCTGCGATTATGACATACAACAAAGTTTTGAGTGCCTTATAATTTAATTTCCAAAGTACTCCTTATGTCCCCTCATTTTCAATTTTTTTTTTCATATTAATTTAGTAAAACTGACAATGTATGCAATTGTGGTATGAGCACATTTCGAATTTTATTGAAGAAATGGTGACGAAATAATCCGCTTTCTTTTTCGAAAGTCAAAATTTCATCGATACCAAAGTCCTAGATTATCGGCCAAGCATAGTCAACTATGAGTATGATTGTTTATTATAATTTATAAGTATCATGTCAATGAAGTTACTTGTGTTCCCATTACTTTTATCTTAGTATAAATTTATCTCATAAATTTTTTATATATTGTAAATATTATTTTAAAACTTCAATAGTGTAATAAAGGTCTATTTAAATTGTCTGATTTTCATTTGTATCTACATCTATATCTTATTTGTATCCAATTTATTTAATCTATTTATAAGTAAAGATCTTTATTTTTATATTATCTATTTTTTTTATAAATAATCTATTTGAAAATGATTAAAAAAAAAATGCCAAACCAATTATAAACCTATGTACCAAACTATTTCTAAATAACTTTAATAGCTAAAATAACCTATCTATTCATTGGTTTATTTATATAGTTGAAAGGAACTCTCATTTTATATTTTAGTTGGAAACTTCTTCCCAAAACTTATATAAAAAGTGTATTTTAGCATCCTAAATTTAAATTTAAGTGTCTCTGTGTGTGTGTGTTTTAAATGTCATTTTGCAATTTAAAAAAAAAATTATAATGTTCCCTTTTATATTATTTTTGTACTTAGTGCTGCATGCACACCAATAACATGAATCCCGTTATTCCCGCAAAAAGTGCTACCAAATATATTTGTTTATAGTTGATCAATCCAGATTCCTCTCATATAAACATTTTCTACTCCTAGCCTTTATCGACACTTGTACTGTATATTAATAATTATTTAATATTTTTCAATTATATTTTGTGATGTTTAAGATCGGATAGCACGTGTGAGATACCTCCTAAACCTACCAACCCACATGTGCGGCTCCACAAAATTAATTACAGTGATTAATCAGGATTGGACTGATCTCTGTGTTTTGGTTTGACTCTTGTTCGTACCATTCAAGAATTGTTGAATTAATCTTAAAATAATACCTGCTTCCATATATCCCCACACAATTTAGTCCAAATTTGAATCACCGTCAAAGTTAAAAACAAAAAAATAATTAAAAAAAAGGAAGAAATCACCGTCCAAATATTCAATTTGTTTAAAGATAATGGGGATATTATCATGAATGGTACCTGAATTTTGATAAAATATATAATTATGTATCTAAACTTAAAAAATGATTAATTTAGTATATGAACTTCAAATTGTTTAATTTATTATTTAAACTTTAAAATTGATCAATTTAATATGTTCGTTAAGTTCTTTTAAGTACTAAGTTAATCAACTTTAAAATTTTTTAGGTACTTAATAAATCAATTTAAAAGTTCAAGTACATAATTGTATATTTTCAAAGTTTGGGTATTATTTGTGACATTATCCTAAGATAATAATAAATAATAAGGTTTTTGTTTTAGAAATTTTGGTTGAAATTTAAAAGAAGATGAAAGGAGCAACTGGTTCGATAAAACGAAAAAAAAAAAATTCTTTACTAATTTTTCTATTATAATTAAAGAATGAAAAATTTTAACATGAACAAGTCATTATAATGGATACCATTTAAAGATTGCAGTATAATTTTTTTAAGGGTAACCATAGAATTTGGAATCCAAACGTTACACAAAAATTTGATTTTGTATTTAAACTTTAAAATGATCAATTTAAAACTTTTTCATAATTCCTAATGTCACGTTTGGTATGCAGGAATCATTTGAAATGAAATGGATTGGAATGAGGGGAGTGGAATGGAATTGAATTGAATGGGAGGTTGAATGATAAATCAAATACTTTGTTTGAATATATCTTGGAATGAAATTGACATGTTATTTGTAAAAAATATCCTTCATAATTAATATAAATAATAAATAAGTGAGAGGATAAAAAAATAATTTAATGTTAATTATTTATAAGAAAAGAATAGAATCGCGATTCCGCCTTCTCAAGGGTGGAATTCGTCGAAATCATCGATTCCCAAAAATCATGATTCCGGTTTTTAAAAGTACAGCTAAACGTAGGAATGGGAATGGAACCCGTAATCGCGATTCCATTTTAAGTTCATTCCTACATACCAAACATAACATAACATAACATCATTTGCTACTCCTATAAACATCTTCTAGCATTGATAGGTTGTCTTTTCCTTATTAGCAAATAGAATAAATGGTGTAATGAAATCAATAAAAATAGCTATAGAAATTTGATTAAATATTAAATTGATAACTTTAAAGTTTAAGTACCAAATTAAATTTTCATGAAAAGGTCATATACCAAATTTGAGATATTTC
This sequence comes from Combretum micranthum, assembly GCA_024138025.1. Taxonomy (NCBI): domain Eukaryota; kingdom Viridiplantae; phylum Streptophyta; class Magnoliopsida; order Myrtales; family Combretaceae; genus Combretum; species Combretum micranthum. The sequence continues at coordinate 191,223 of JAMXBD010000527.1, read as the reverse complement.
CATTATTTAATTGCTAAAGTATGGATTATAGAAAATGAGAGACATTATGGGTATTTTATATATCCTCTTTTTTAATTAAAAGAAACTTCCATTTTGGCAATTAGAGATAAAATAAGATAAATAAAACCCCATTTTTAAAATCATATTTAATGTGAGCTTCTATGTCTTGTTAAAAAATCCGACTATTTAATCATCTGACCATTAAAATAAATATAGTGAATGATATATTAAGTTTTTTAGTAGTGCAATATTCGTTAGTTGTGAATATAAATCTAATCGAAGGATTGATCCCGTTAAAAAATATGACCGAACCACACAATTTTCCATGTTTAATGTAGATTCTAAGTTTTATTTTTTAGGGCTAAAAAACCATTATAATTTAATAGCATGAACACTAATATAGAATACATCAAGTTTGATTCACTCTTCATCTATTGTCATATAGTGTATGTGAAATATATGGGAAACAACTATCCGTTCCCTTTTCATGTGAAATATATGGGAAACAACTATTTGTTCCCTCTTATAATGCGATTACACAAAATAATGAATAACAATTCATGTATCCACGCATATAAATAGTAATTCAATGATTTAATTTCAATTTTTATTATAAATACTCCTGTAATAAAAAGTGGTACCTCTTTTTTGAGAAACCAAAGAAGATGCTATTAGACTACAATGTTATTAGAGTATGGCTGGCTTGAACTTATTTACTTCCGTCATGTGTAAGTAAGCTGCCAACTAAATCCCAATGGTGGGGTGAAAAGGGATAGAAAATAAATAGATCAAGTAAGGCCGAAAGCAGCATGAAATTTCAAAGTAAATACATGAGGCCAACATCATACGTAAATCTACCAGGCCCAAAAAGCCCGTCCAGAAATCTAACGCCATAGCATGAAGCAAGGCCCAAATCACTTGTGAAAATTGTAACTAAGCAAGCAGCGGTTCAGCCCTGTCATATTGCCTCACGGCCCTCACCCATTCAAATTTTCCATGCCAATGTCAATCCATGGTAGTAAATAACTTTGAAAGATTTTGTGATTTTCAACTCTTTATCAGTGATTCATTTTTATATTACCTTTTGACTATTTATCTATTTTTACTTTTAATATTTTTTTTAATTACTAGCAACTCTTTATTATTTATTATTATTATTATTATTATTATTATTATAGCCAATAGACATGGTTTGTTTAAGCAAGTTTTTTTTTAAATAATGTTCTTTTACCCTCAAAAATTAATTTGTCATTCATATCTTTCTTGTTGATTAAATTTAATTTCTTTTAATTGGTACTTATAAAGGGTTATGACTCTTATATGAGGGGCTGTATCTTTTGCATCAGTACATATAAAGGGTTATGATTTTGTTTTCTTTTTTGAAAAAAGAAAAGGTTATTATTGCTCTTTCTATGGAGTATAAATTCGTATAAGCATAGTATATGTATAAAAAATAGTCATATAATCTCATCGTACATTTGAATATTGAAAAATAGCATTTAAAATGAATTTTAAAGTATTAATTGTAATAGTTTTTAAAGTAGATTAAGCTATGCAAAAAGGTGAAGCCCATACATAAGTAATAAATGAAAAAAGAAGAAGGATTTATTAGATATTACATGAAATATTCAAGTTACAGTCCAAATTGAGAGAAGCCTAACATCTTCCACACTAAAGCCCAAGCTTATGGTGAAGAAACACTAGTCCGTCCACCGTTAATCGCAAGTCCGCACGCGCCGCAAAAGAGCTGAGACTAGGAAAGAGAGATTTGCACAAATTTTTTTTTTATCTAATATTATAAAAAGAAGAATAATTTCAAATAATAAAAAATAAAAAAGAAGTAGAAGATAATTTAATTTTTAGCAATACCCTTTATTAAGTTGTGACACATGAGATATAAATCTCGGTTGTGGAACTACTTTCTTATGTATATGTTAATAGAAGTATTGTTATGAATAAATATTGTCAGATCCGGGCTAGACGTTTGAATCATATACATTAGAAAATTAATGGTCAATAAGTAAAATCAAGTTGAATTAAGAGTTAAACTACTATTGAATTGATGCGTTCCCAAGAAAGGATCGAGTTCAATTGGATTTAATCCGAGGATTGATCTGAGTTTGACAACATTGTAAAATATAATCGTTAATAAAAGTATGGTTAAAACTAGATAAAAAAATAAAATTACATATTTTTATTTGTGAAGAAACATATACAAGAAGGGTGTCTTGGCACCGCAATACATGTAAATATTATATATGCTTTTACTCTAAAAAATTGTGGTTTACACATGCTAATGGAGTGGACTACATGCTAGAATAAATAACTCCTAGTTACATTATGAATTAAGATGATGGTTTAAACGATGAGATTGTTAATGAAGCTGATTTGAACAGGTGGTGTGGTCTATTTGAGGATGCAAATTCCAAGTTTTATTTTGGTTTTGGAATTTTCTCTTTTTTTTTTCAGTAGAGATTAGAGGATTAAATTAATAATGTAAGCGTTGAGAACAATTTTGACACCCAAGAAGACATGCCAAAAGACATGGCTAGTGATGGCATTACTAATAAGGATGCCGAATCAAATAATGAAGGTATTGGTGAATTTGACTCGACTATGTGGTGGAATCTATTTGATGATGCAAAAGATACGATTTATTCCGATTTCAACTTTTTTACCCTTGTCTTTCAATTGGATGGTGAGTTTTACTGATGTGGACCTTGACTTTGTTCTTACTACCTAACAAAAATGCTTAGAAATCAAATACTAAGAAACTTATAATTACATTACCAATCTAGATTCATTGATTGTAAACAACCAAAATTAAATGTGTAAAGAGAACCTTAAAACTTTAGCTCTCAAAAGTTAAGAAGCAAGGGTATCAAATTGTAACTTATTGATTAAAATTGAACTAAAGACCAAAAGTATAAATTATGAGTACCATAGGAACAAAGTTATTGATAAGTTTGTAAGTTCTTGATACATATAAAGAGAAAAATATACAACTCTCAATTTGAAATCCAATAATTGAGTTGTGTCTTAAATTATAATGCCAATCCTATTCATAGATACAATTGGTTCATACAAAGCTAGTAAACAAATTAATATAACGACTAAGAAACTTGGGGAAAAAAAAAACTAAATACTACCAACTTTTTTACTAATTTTACACTGGTGTAATAAAAGGAACTTTTTGACTAATTTCACTCTAATGGTTGACATACTGATGTCATCAACTAGGTATGAGATTTGCTTCCTTTAGTCGATGTAATATTGGAATTGGTTGACTAGGTCTTCTATTAATCTAGTCTGGTTGACCTAAAAGTCAGATGGTACAAGTTTAACCCTTCAGGTCCCTTTAATTTTGTAGTAGCATTGCATCAAAGGAACTCATTTAGCCACTTTAATGATGACTTGATTCTAAAATTTCATCATACTCATTTCTTTAAAAAATTTATACTTAAATATAATAGTTGAACCACAAGTCATATATATCAAATAAAAAATTAAATAGAACTTACATCTTTAATGGCCTCCAACCAAATCAAACATCACTATCACAATTAACTTTGATTATGCTCATTAACCGCATGACATTTCAATAATTCCAAAAGAAATTACACGTTCTAGGAATATACATATATATAACAATTGTAGGTTTTAAGCATTGTTGATAGGAAAATTTAGCTAAGAGTTCCTCAAGCCCGACCCAACTTGTTTAGGGTATTAGATAGCTTAATTGCCCATGGGTCAACCTCTACTCTAGATCCTAAATGTGGCCACAAGACTGAGCAAACCTCTCGGAAAAGTCGCTCTCAGCTTGCTCAACATCTCACTCACATGGGTCGGTCAATGTTAGTTCTTTGTTAGATATACGCTCGATAGACCAGGGATATGGTTTAGTGGCTCACCATCCACTCCTTAGGTAACTGTCATGCTCCTCCGTGTTCTCCACAACACATCTCCATTATTTTCAACTTCCCACAATTATTCCTTTATAAATTCTATGGATATTATCTTCAAGGATTATCAAGTAACATTTATGGCTATAATTTGCTACAATTATTATTTAATATCCTCTAAATCTTGTTGACTTGATTGTCATAATAGAAGTATTGAACTACTCATGGTGTCCACTAACTTGTGTTTGTTTTATAGATTCAACTTTATATGGCCCAAAATATGATTGGCTCTATTGGCAAGTTGGTGACAATTAGCACCATTTAGGAGATTATATCTTCATTTTTTATTCAATAATAAAATGATTCCTTTAGTAGCAATGATTTACTCTCAGTGACAATTGACATGTTACCGTCTGCTTGGACATTAAAATTTTCTCAAGTTCTCTCTTTTTAAAATTCTTTTATGTTTCCACAACCACATTATTGCTATCAACTAGAGGGTCTAAGGAAAGGCATATATACACGAAGGGAAGCCACTCAAGAAAAAGATATATAGCTAACTAAGTGGATCATAAAACTAGAGATTGCCTAATTCGAAGAAAGCCTTTGGCCATTATAGCTTTAGAGGAAGAGGAGAACAATAGGATGGAGGAAACTGGAATCTTACATATTACATCAAAGCGAAAGAACCCATCTATTCCCATCATTTTCACAAAATATAGCGAAAGCCCAAATGTAGATGCTATTTAGCAAGTTCATTGATTTTTTTATAATTATTTTCATAATCAATCATTTTTTTTTTCCATGTTGCAAGATTTCACTTGCTTGTTTCCCATGACTGTACCAAATGATTCTACTCTATTTATTTCAATCTACTTGAATATTTCTTTTGACCCTTTTCCAAAGGAAAAAAAAAAAAAGAAAAGAGAGAGAGAGAGAGAGAGAGAGAAGAAAGAAAAAGAAAAGAGACATAATATCTCTTTAGCTGATCATGTATAGATTTTTGCAGGTTGATTAAGAAACTAAATTTTCTTGGATGACAGTAAACCCAAAAAAAAAAAAAAAATTCTATTTGCTTGAGATATTGAAATTTTATAGAGAATCAAGTTGGTCAAACTTTGAATGATTATTAGTTGGTGATGGAGCTAATCTTTCCTAAGGGGTGCAAGTTCCTGAAGTAAACCCTGGCTGCAAAAACAATTTAAAAAACAGAAAAATGTTAACAGTGTATAATGTGTGTAATGATTAGTCTTGAATAAATTATAGATGTGAAATTCATCCATGCTTCCAATTTGAATATACAATGTGACATGAATTATATGGTTCTTAAAAAAAATGTCTAACCTATCATTAACAATAGAACAATGTTTCTAGAAAATAAAAATCAATTGTTTCCCCAACAAATTCAACTTGTTATCTTTATCTAAGCTCCAACAGGTTTATTATTGGCTACTCTATTTCTTAACCTAAATATAGTTTAGATCACACTTACCATGAGACCCCATGGAAGCTCACTACATATTGTCATGGCCTAAATAAAATGACTTAATGTAGTTGGTTACTTCAGCCAATTGATATATCTACGATATTTAACTCACCTAATTGCTTTAGTTAAATTAATACATATGTTTAATTACCTTAGTTGAATCTCAAGAGGTTATTCAAATATAATCGATAGTTTTAGGATTGTATTTGCGATTAATATTACTTAGTTTGAATTTTAGTGGTTGTTTTAATGCAAAAATCATGATATGAACATCGAGAAAACTTTATACCCAAGTTTAGTCTTACCACACAAGAATGAACATCATCACACCCACATAAAAGCTCCCCATTTAGTGTATCCACAGCTTGAAATGACCCCCCTCCTTCACTCCTCTGCAATTTATCATAGTAAACAAACTTCACATTGTAACAAATCATTTTTTTTTTTTTTTCCAAATGCATTTGTGTAATTAAAGTGACTGGTGTATGAATTATGGTTGCTCAAAATCACTTGAAACGAAAGCCTTGGAAAAGGACATAGAACCTTAGGTCCAAGGAAGCAAACAGGACATACCTTGTAATAATCAACAGCAACAAAGTTAGCCCATCTATTGCCAGAAGCACCATAACAGGTTTTGAGCATGTTAATCAGATTTCCGGAATTGTTCTCGCACGAGCTGAGCTTGTTAGGAATAGACCCAAAGTAATTCACTAACACTAGTGACTTGCTCTTATCATCAAGAGGAGATGATTCTGCACGGTTTGGACACTTCCCTGCTTCCATTCCACCATCCCCATCTGGAAATCAATGCTCTCATGAAATTGCACACACACGAGCAAAAAGTTCGAAAAGGAACGAAATGAATTTGGTAAAATCGTTTGCGTACATTGATTCTCCACCATGTAATTCCATTGATATGCAATCCCCTCACTTTGCTCCTTTGATTTAATCGAGGTGAACACAAGAAGCCTCTGATTTTTAGCAACCATATCACTAACAAGTGGCCAGTCTTGGCCATTTTTAGGCATGCTTGACACTGGAAACCAGTATTTCATGAGTCCAGCATCAGTGAAGACTTTGCTTAAGCCATTAGGACCAACATAATCTTCCAATATCAGTGTAACTATTTCTTGAGTGTTTGCTGATAAGAATGCTTCAATTTCCTTCAAAGTATCTATAGCCGGTCCCTTCATTGCAAAATTTGGACTTAAATCCTGTCTTGAATGGAAACATTCTTGAAATCTAGATAAAAATGTCACTTACAAAAGCTGTGTAGTCATGGCAATGTCCACCAAAAGAATGACATAGCCATACATCTCCATCGAAATCATATGTATCAAGCATTAAAGCTCGGACTCCATTCTGCAATTAGCAGAAAGACATAGACCTTAAAATCATGTATCTAATATTGTCTCTTGCCAAAAAACGAAGAAAAATTGAATACCAGCTTTTGTTGAGAACACATACATTGAGCTGCTGAGTGATGTTGTCTTCTTGATTTGTGAAGGCAACCCGAGGAACTCCAGTATGAGACGGATATCCATCAATGGAGAAAGCATTGTGTGTTGTTAAGAAGGCATACTTGTTGAAAGGAAGAGAATTGTTCTATTCATAATGGAAAGAAAAACAAGTACTAAAATCAATTCTTTTGTAAAAGCAGAATATGATTGATGCTCGACGCAGAAACACAAAACCCGACAGCTAAAAACATTAATTTAACATAGAGAATACATCCCCGGACTTATTGGTCAGGTCTGAATAGACTTTGACAAGTTTCAAGTATGATAATTATATACATCGGGATGGGGTTTGGACTATTACCCATATAGAAATGTGTTGGAAAATTATTGGTAGTTAGCACACTAAATCTTAAAATCAATGTTTCCTTCAGAAACAACCCTTGATTTTCGTTAGAAAAATGGGAAATGAAGAACAAAGCAAACATAAAACTAACCTCTGATGAAGTAAAGGAACATAACATACCACGAGTTTAAACTGGTTTGTGGCGGTTGACCTAACGCATCGAGAACCTTCAAAATCTTCTAGGCAGGAGAAGCAATAGAGCCCGGCTTGACAATCGGCATCACTTGAACACTTGTCCAGGAGCTAAATTCAATTGCCAAAAGCAAGCAAACAGAAAGTAAAAATAATTGGTTTCTTCTGACCGTTGAGATCGTTATAAAAGTTAATGTAATTGAAATTTCTGACAGTAAAAAACCTCAGTATATGAGACATACCTTGCATTCTCCATTGGAGCATGATGCTGCTAGACTAAAACAAAATGAAACTAGAAGCAAAGCTGAAAATGCCCAATGACCCATCACTGGAAATGAAGAGACAATGATCTAGGAAACAAGATTTCTAGGATGAACTGGAGATAGTTTGAATCAAACATTAATTGCTGATAAGGAATGTAAATCCGTTTACATTAAATATAGACAGCTGTCTAGTTGTCAGTATCTTCATTGTTGGCCGAATTGTTCAAGGAAAATTATCCCATATTTAATGTCATGAGAAGCTGATGAGTTTTTTCTTAATAGGTTATGAAATTTAGAGGTAGAAAGCCAGAATGGAGTTGGTCATCCAATTATTGGAGGCTAGATATGACCTGCTAAAAGTTAAATGGAAAAGTTCAAACCTGCGAAAGGTACTATGTTATCTAAAGCGTGTGTTTCACGAAGAACGTAAATGCATAATTGTTATAATCATTAATAAAATATTAAAACATATCAGTATTTTTAAGAGTTAATGACGATGAAGGGCATTTGAATGTAATTATATATTTAAATTTTGAAATTCAATAATTTGATAGTTAAAAGAATTTGATGTAAGTATTGTTGAACGAATAAAATTTTATTTTTTCAGATACTAAATTAATCAATTTCAAAATTCAAATAACTAATTATATATTTTACTAAAATTCAGATATCATTTTCTGAATGAATCATATTTTTTTAATTTGGATAATAGTTAGTTAAAATGTCGTGGCATTAACGCTACGTGCTTGGAACGCCATGCCACAGCGGAAAGAAATCATCATTCCTTCCTCACCAAAATAATCTTACCATGAATAGTATATCTTATATTATTTAGTTAGAATATTATATTTCTGTCCATGTTATATAATTTAAAGTTTTAAAACAATTATTAACCATACATAATTTAATCATAATATGATGGTAAATGTAATAATTTTTTTAGTTATATTTTCTTATTGAACCAACCTTATAAATAATTATTCTACATTCTACTTGCATCAAATAAATTAAATTTAGCTTATATTTTTTATCAATTAAGTGAATACTTCCTTAATGATTCTAAAGTCTAGACATAAATCATCAATTATATCGAGTAAATTATCCTTATATCTTTTAATGTTTATTGTTAAAATTATTAAATTGATTCATGTACACGAGAGTACTTTTTTACACTTTATGGCAAACTCTTTTAAGTGGTTTATTTTTCATAGTTTTACATTCAAATTTAATGGCCAACAATAATGTGTGGTTCTTTTTTTTTTTCTTCTTTTCGACGAAAATTCTATGGTCCCATCATTAATTTTAACAGGATCAGTCTAGTTACCATCCAACGACTCACATCATATACAACCGTGATCAAATCACTAAAATAGTTAAAATTCTATTTATTATTTATTTTAACGATTAGATTTATGATAGGGATAATCATATCGATCAGACCGTAAAAGCTCTTCTTTTGTGACTACATTTTTACTTTTTCTCCCTCTATTAATGTATTATTAACTACATTGACTATTTTACTTTCATCTTTGAAATTTCTCTCTTCTCCTAGTTTTCACACTAATGTGATACTTTATATTTAAAAATGAACCTAGAATAGAATTCCGATTTGAGATTCCATTTCACTTTTCATGTTTAGATATATTTTTAGAAGCTAGAGTTGTGTTTTCTTAGAATAGACTATTCCAGGTTTGAAAAAAGAATTCGATTTTGACACTAAAAACGGAATTGTGATTCTATTCCAGCTTTTTTAATTACATGCAATGTAATTACACTTTTATTCTATCGAACATTCATAATTTGCATTTATTATTAAGGACGTTTCCAACGAATACACTCTATAATTATTCCATTCTATTATATTCTATATATACTTCCAAACATAGGATTTGTTATTCTGAAACCTATTCCATTCTAAATAATTTCAACATATCAAACTCACATAACTATCTTTCATGACTTTGTCTCTCCTCTATGTATAATTATTTTAAACATTCCATTTTCTCATTGTATATAATTTTCATGTTCATCACATGAGTTTTAAAAATCATTCTTCAATATTTACACAATTTCCTTTCTTCTATCTCCAATTTTTCCGATGAGTCAACTTTTAGTTTTCAAGTCATTTTGGATTGTCTGTTTCTCATCTATATCTATATTTATATCTAAACTTTATATATAAATATGTCTGATTTGCAGCTCTATTTTATCTGTATAAGGCCTATTTTATATTTTCATGAGAATTATTGTATGTTTTTTTTTTATCTATATATATTCTCTACAGACAATTTTTCATAAAAAATTTTAAAAAATATCTACCATCTGCTGGATGTCAAAAGGACGATTCGTTTGCTTCGAATGTGTTCTCTCTACTTCTACTCTATTTCATGCTTTCACATACTCATATATATAATAACACTTGATTATGTCATGTATAGAAAGTGATCTTCAACAACCAGTTTTGACCTTTTAGTTTATGTAACTTATAAAAATTGCTTTCGTCACAACCCATGGTAAGGTAGGTGAATTATATTTTATTTGTGCTTAAATATTAAGTGTTATTGGCCTTGTTATCACCGATAAATTGTCATACAATGGTTTGGATGTATTATGAATTAAGAGCAGCCAAAGAATGAAATTGGAGCAAATAAAAGTTTATGAGGTCACAGGAGAAATAAAAGCGATATCATCTGAATAAATCATTTTATAAAGTTGGAAAATGTTCTATAAGAATGTGCAAATGGGTTCCATGATGGTGTTGGTAATCCAATTGGAGGCTAGATATATGACCTGCTAAAAGTCAAGTGTAAAAGTTCAAACCAGCGATAGATGCTATGTTATCTAAATGTGTTTCACGAGAAAGTCCATTCATCGTGGGTCAAGGAAGAATATATATATATATATATATACACACACATATATATATACATATATATATAAATTCTAAGAAACTAAGAAAATGCTAACACCCAAAATTTTTAAAGCAAGTTAAAATCATTTCGTATTTTAAAGAGCCAAACTTAGGGTATATCGAGCACATCTCTTTAAAAGACTAGTTTATTACAGTTTTCTAAGTTCAAGAAAACTCCTTTTTTTTTTTTTTTGCCAAAAAATTCTAGAAAAATCTAATAAACTCGTCTTTGAAGCGAATTTTCCTTCAGTATAGTGGCATCATTTCTTATCTCCAGAGTGAAAGGTATCGGTTTGGAATCCTTTGCTATCATAATTGGAAAAAAAAAATTCTAAAGATGTGTTCAATACAACTTTAATAAATTCTTTTTTAAAAAAGATGAGTTTAATATAACCTAAATTCTTTCTTCAAGAGGGGTTTGACTAGACTATTTTTAGAATTATTTTAGACTCAATGACATTTTTGCAATTTTATTATCTAAATATTATTTTTCCCTTATCCTATTCATAATCATTGTAATTATTAATAAAATTTTAATATGTAATAGTATTTTTGAAATTTGAATAATAGGTATTCGGAAATTGTTTATTATGATTATGATATATTCATATTTTAGCGGTACTTATTTATTATATATTGCTTGATTTATATAACTTAAAAAATGTATCGTTATCATAGAGAGTACTATGTCATTGTAAGGTTATGCCGCAATAGAAAGAATCAATCGCTAAATTCCTTCCTCAGCAAAATGTCTGACCATGAATAGTGTATTCTATATTAATAAGTTAGAATAATCTATTCATGTCCACGTTTTATATTTGAAGTTTTAAAACTATTGTTAAGCATACATGATGTATCATAAAATGATGGTAAATGTAATAGTAATTTTTTAGTTATATAATGTTATTGAACTAACCTTATAAATAATTATTCTATATTCTACTTGCATCAAATAAATTAAATTTAACTTATATTTTTATCAATATTATTAAGTGAATACCTCTCAATGATTCAAAACTAAGTAATCAATTGTATTGAGTAAGTTGTCCATGGCTATATAGTTTAGTGATATTAAGTTTTGGTCCTCATCCTTAAGATATTGAATTCAATCCTTATATTGTATTGGTCCTAGTGATCGCTTATTAAAATCATTGAAAAAATTATATTAAGGAAATTATCTTTATATCTTTTTAATGATTATTAAATTGATTAAAGTTAAAGAGAATACTTTTGACACTTTATAGCAAAGTCTTTTAAGTTATTTATTTTTTACGGCCTTACATTCAAATTCAATGGCCAACAGTCATGATGTTTAGCTATTTCGGGTATGTACTGTCCAATAAATCATCTAACCATTAAAATAAATATAATAATTAAAATATTAATTATTTTAATGATTTGATAACGGTTCGGTATAATATAAGTCGTTGTATATAACAGGATTAATCCATCAAAATTAATGACAGGATCATAGAATTTTCCTTTTTATTTTTACTTGTCTCTCTCTATTTAATATCTTATTAACTACCTTTAACTATTTTTCTCCATCTTCTCCAAAAATATAGTTTTCTCATTAATCATTAGAAAAATTCTATGATCTCACCATTAATTTTGATGGGACGATCTTATCAAACGGTTCACACTATATCCAACCATGATCAATCTCTAAAATAATTAATATTTATTTAGTATATTTAATTTAACTGTTAGATTGTTGATGGGATAATTCCGTCCATAGGACCGTAAAAGCTCCATTTTTTATTCACAAGTTTATCTGTCCACTAATTATGTACAATTATTTGTAAACATTCCATTTATTCTTCGATATTTCCACAAAAAATTGTTCTTCTATCTCCATTTTTTCTGGCAAGCCAACTTTTAGTTCTTTCTATTGCTTTGAATACCTGCTTTCTGCCTCTACTCTATTTTTTTGTATTCACATACCTCAATATATAATGACACTTGATTGTGTCGTGTAAAGAGAGAGATATCTTCAACAACCAGTTTTAATCTTTTAGTTTTTCATTTCCAAAACCGATGGAAATTGGTTTCATCACTACCCAAGCTAAGAAAGTTGATTTATATTTGATTTGTGCTTAAATGTTAAGTTCTATTTAGTTTTGTTTTCATCTATGAATTGTCATACAATATTTAGATGTGTTATCATATAAAGGATTGCAATTGGAGCAAAAAAAAGTTTACAAGGTCACAGGAGAAATAAAAGAGATACCATCTGAATAAACTATTTTATAAAGTTGGAAAATATTCTACATGAATGCAATTTTTCATATATAGTTGTTATTACGATTTTATTAACTAAATTGTATGTTAAATTTTTATGTGTTTATTCATATTTGATTTTTGTTTTAATGTACTTATTCATAAGTCAGTTTATGTTCTAAATTTGATCTTTTTAAAGATTTAAGGCAGATGTAGGTTAGCCTATATAATTTAAACTTCCTTTTTTTTTATTTTTTTTTCTTTCTTTTCATATCTTTCATCCAATACCATTTTCAATCATTAGTACATAATAATCAAAACATTATATAACTAAAGAAAGACATAAAAGAAGGAATGTAATTTTCTTTATTTACATTTACTTGATTTGTAATAACATTTACTTGCACTATTTATTTTATATTTCCATAATTCATATTGATGTAAGTTATATGTATATTAAGATTTTTATAAGTTCATTACGATGTTGTAGATAAATAAGGACCTTTATGAAAGTTAAATTTAGCAAAAAGAACAATTTTAGTCCTTAATGTTTTCCATTGTTAACAAACTAGGATGTCTATTAACACTATAAGCTTTTCTATCATTAAACGTCATAAATTATATATTGTGATTATAATATATTCATAAAAAGAACTTTTCTCGACATATTAAGTCATCCAGTAGTGAGATGATAATATGTATGAATTTGAGCCGTCAAATAATCAATAGAATCATATACCGAAACATATGATGGATGTAAACCCTAAAAATTTCTATCGTCATCTGGATAAGTTGATTTAATCAAAATTCTGAATTTTAGTCTTAAACTTAAATCAAGACACTCCAAACCTTAACTAATAATATAGATGCTCAATTGAGAAACCAATAGCATATTTCTAGGTCCTAAGAGATAAATCAAGGAAAAAATATATAAATGATGAATCAATCCTCCAAAATAATTCATAAATTATGTTACCAATATAATAAACAATAGAAATTATGCAATATGCCTAGGATGTTTAAAAGGAGCAACATAAAGATTATTGTGTGATAATTTTACTTAGGAATGGACTTTGTGGCAACCAAATTAATTCATGTACCTATCCAATCAATGAAAAAAATATAACAATTGAGCAAATCAACTTATATTTCTTTTAGCCCACTTGTGCTAGAATGGCACATTAAGCATTCCCTAATCCTCGAAAAAAAAAAAAACATTTCCTAATTCAACCAAAACAACTAAGTGGCTCAAATTTAACTAAACCTATTTATTTCAATTACTTCTTTCCCCATTCTCAACATGAACTGGTAGCTCCAAGTTACCAAAGGACAACAAAATTTGACCATAGGATCCTAAACTTTACCTAGAAAGTAAACTAGACGTCTAGACCCTCTAACTTTATGTACTAAGAGATTTACAAGTCACATAACTTACTTTAAGGGCCATATTTCTTTCCCATTTCTTGAACACACACAAGTCTACCAAAATCACTTAAAAAGTTACTTTTAGTTTTTCTCTTAGAACCACTAGAAAACTGCTGGACAAAGGAGTACAACAAGGTAACTTTCTTATTCCTTCCTTCCTTCCTTCCTTCGCAGCAACTTCAAGCTCTCACTCTTTCTTGACAATTTCCATTCTTTTCCAACTGGTCCCACACACGAAAAAAAAGGGGCAAGAAGACCAGGATTCCTTTCTTCCCTTTTTGACTCTTCCATTTGGTAAGATTTCTTACACTGCATGCGTCAAAGAAATAAATGAAGGTAGACCATATTTATTTTAGCACTTTCCCCCACTATATGTCAACTGAGATTTGCAAAACAAATGAAGTAAAAATGGGCCCTAGTTTAGCTTAAAAAAAAAAGGAATATAAATGTTTCTTCTCTTATCAAAATATTTTTATCTTTGTATTTATTTATGAAGTCAAGACAAAAAGGAAAAATGGTAGGGATTAAATAGCGGAAAGTAAATCAGGGTGCATTTCTAATTCCATATCCTGGCCAAGAATCATTTTATGACGGGAGATATATATATACACACACGCATACATATATGCATATATTACGTAGTCTTAATGAGTAAAATGATGAAGTTGTCTAAGCAATAGAAATGTCAACAATCATATTTTTTTTTAATTGTTTATTTATTTATTTTTATATATATTCTTTTTTTTTTTCCATGGCCAACAACGTTCTTGCTTGCAAAGAAGTGGAACTTTTAAAATTAATTTTACAAATTATGTAACCCTTTTTTTAGCAAGTAAACATGGGTTGTTTTACAATAGAGGATAACACTTTTTCATTATGAACAAAAGTTATGAAATGAATGGATGGTGCACTTAAATGTAATTATTAACTTCAGAAAAAAAAAGAAAAACGAAAAAAATCCACATTTATAAAATAAAGAGAATATTATAGTTATTGTAGAGAACTTTATATCTCCATTCTCTTCTTTATAGGTTTAGATATTTTAATGCTTTTAAGATTAAAATTGTGAAGCTTGTGAAATTATGTATTGATCTATACATATATATGTATATGTATCATGATAACGAAGTCCTATAGATCCTTGATGCATTGTCAAAAAATCTATACATAAAATAAATAAAAATAATAATAGCTAAAAATAATAATAATTAAATTACTTTCCAAATTTCAACGTGGCAAGATACTTGCAATAAATAAATAGTGTAATTTTTGCTCTCAGCATACCTTGGCCAAAACCCTTCACAAGGAAAATGTACAAAGCTTCCTTTTAATGTTTCCTCAGTTTAGTTGACAACTTGCTATTCAGTGGTAATGGAATCAATTAGCGTTCCAAACACATGAAGCCACCAATCAATGTTTAAAGTTGGTACTAGCATGTTTATAGTATCATATCACATTTATTAGTATAATATCCTAGTGAATCATCTAAGAGGAAAGATAACAAACAAAATTTGTAATGTGGCCTAGACATTTCCACCTAGTTGAGATCTTCCTTTGTTAAAAACAATTTTTTCGTTGAAAAGTTCACGAAAAATCGAGTGAAATCGACTACTCGTAGTCGAAATCATACTTAAAATGAGTGTGTAAACGTAAAAATAAGAAGTGATAGAAGTTTACTAAATAGCACCTAGAATCATAAGTTGAACCCAACTTGTTTGATATCATATGAACTTCCTTTAGTTAAAAAAAAAAAAAAATCATCATTGGAAAGTTCTTGAAAAACCATGTAAGATTGATTACTTACACATGAAAAAGTGATATAAAATGAATTAGATACATGCGATCAAAGATTGAATAATGAAACCACTAAAAACCTAAACTACATTGATATTGCTTTTATAAATAATGGCTATAGCTAATCCTTATACCTTCCTTGAATTTCTCATTATATCAAGGCAAGTTTGAGTTTGAAGATATGTACCTATAAGATTATTTTGACTCATGGGCATGGCAGAGTGAGTTACTTCCATGACTATTGCATTATTTGTGATGATATATGAAATTGTCATGCATGAATGGATTGTGGGGATATTTGCATGTGATTGAAATGATGTTTGACTTGACAAATTATATAAGTAAAAGTGATAACTACTTGTTTGTATTGATACATGGTGTGCGTATGAGAGTGTATGTGAATTTGGTTGGATACCTAAAATTATTTAATAATTACTTGGCTTAAAATATTAAATAATCATGCATATCATGCAATTGCATTTTAAACATCTGGGTGGATTGTAATCATGTCCTTAAGCATGGACTCTACTCTATGGGAGCAAAATTAACTCGCTCCTTAGGAAGGCAATTTACCCGTATGGAGTCGTGCTGGGGATTCTACTGTGGGCTCATACTTACAATAGCGATCTTGAGCTTTCTTATATATATATATATATATATATATATATATATTGAAAGAATTACTTTATATATATTAAAACTTCTTTTGAAAGCATTTTAAAAGTAGATCTTATTTGCATCGTTCGAGCCTAATGAGTTTGTGTTAACCTTTGGGGCCCTTGCACCATTTCCCTAATCTTGAGTCATGGAGGGCATAAATATGTACCATATATGAGCTATTCGGTTGATTATGTACACTTACTCATGTGGTTGTTTTCATTGCATATGTTTGTATTAATCTGTTTGATAACCTACTTGAAAACGCAATAAGAGGATTAACTGCACTTAGTGGTTGTAGCTGACTCCCCTACAATATTTTGTTATTGTAGGAAACCTGTGCGATATACCTGATCTTAGGATGCCACAGGTTAGTATTACAGGTTTTGGGATCAAGTGAGAAGATGGAGCAATTGAGAGTAGGATCCTCCTTATTTTGAAAGACCCTAGTTATATCTATGATTAAATAATTAGACTTAGTGATAAGTTGTTTATCTAGTTATATATCTAGATATCATGAGATACTTATATAATTTGAACTACTCTTATAGAGATTTTTAAGTGTAGGGGCTATTGCCCCTACTTTATCTATAAGTAAGAATTTATGTTTCTTCTCTATGTTTATATTATGAAAAATCCCTATTATTACTGCATTTATAGTATATACTCTGTAATTGTTGCATTCTAATGGTGCTCTTATATGGAGAGTACGCCTTATACACGATATTGGACGCTATTGAATGATAAAGAAGTCATTCTTCACCTTTGGCACAGTGTACTATAGGGCTATCATGAATAGGGTGCCCTCTGAGGTATGACAATTCAAAGTTGATATTAGAGCATGATTAAGTGAATAGAGCTTCACCTAAACCATTAAACTTAAGATCTAGAAAAGCTTACCAAATTTAGAGTGAGAAGAAAGTGAGTAGACTTAGGATAAGTTCTTTTATTTGAAAATTTACCTAGATTTATTAAGTAGAATTTTTAAAGAAACATTTTACATTCTATAACTAGGTTTCTCTTTAGGTGGCACGGTTTCATCTATCTCACTTTAGTATGGTAGTGGGAGAGAGTTTGTTAGAGCACTGGCGCCACTTATGACTAATCTACGAGGACTTGGCACTTCATAGACAGCCAATAGATATGTCTTACATGCTTCTCTCTTGGAGTCACGAATTATGTACTTCTCTTTTGGTCCCCCTAGGTTCACTTTATGTGGATTTATAGTACTGGGTATACATGGACCGAGGTGGAAAGCATTTATGCATTAGAGTTTATAGTTGGTTTCTTTGAAGGTTGGGAGAGGTTAAGAATGTGATTTTATTTTTTTTCCTTTTTGTGGCTGAGAGGTTACAACTACTTCCCTTTGATTTTAATATAATGACCCTCCTTGGATTTGGGTACCTGTATGCCCGAGATGATCTTTAGGGTCACTCTTAGCTTCTTTCACTTGAGATTCAACATAGGTTGTCCTTTTATGCACTTGAGCATATGATGGAGCATCCATCTTTAGAGTTGAGTTTTAGGCAGGATGAGCCTAACCTTAAGTAGGATGCACAGCTAGAGATTAGCATGAGGCTGCTTCAGTTACAGTCGATCCACCTACAATACCTCAAGATGGGCTACTTTCAGTGCCAGAGATTCCAGCAGTCCTACAAGAGGGACTTCCATTACCTGAGATTATTGTCACTAGTTCTGATGATGAAGACATTGTAGAGGTAGTTGATGGTGAGGTAGATGTAAGTTTTTCAGCATCAATAAATACCCTAGTTCAGCTACTAGATATTGATGATATAGATGCTTTTCTTTCTTATGATATGAGCTTAGCTCCCTTGCTGATAGAGGATGCACTATGGGTTGATGGTCAGCCAATTTTAGATGTTCATTTACTTGATTTTAGATTGCTTAAGGACCATACACCCCCTCTAGCTAAGGAGTAGGGAGCAAATGCTCCAGTTAATGACGAGGAGGGTTAGATGGAGTATAGTGATGATGATGATGATGATGATGATGAATATTAGTCTAATTATGACATGGACATGGATCCAGAGGATGTAGACCCTAGCATAGCCTCATCAGATACTCCTCTAACAAAAATCTGATCATAATTCATAGCCGGTATTCATGGACCAATGATCATAGACAATTCTTTTTTGAGTGTTGTGGAACATTGAATGATCATCTTATCTTATGGATACTTTTGGATGATTGATACTTTTTTATTTTTGATATTCTGATTTGTATAGAGACTGACTTGATGAATATCTTTTAGTATATATAAGTAATTGTGATCTCTCTCTTTCGTTTCTTTTTAAGTGAAGAGAGAATTGTAGTGAGGATTAATTTATTTGAGATTCCAGCACAAATATGGAATCGATCTATTTAGATGATGTTAGGGATTATTTCCTATAGGATGTACAAATTTGATTATTAGTGAAAGTTTATCTATTTACATTTCTATATTTCCAAGTTATGAATATTGATTGATAAAGTATTATTATGAAGGATATGTTATGGATATATGCAATGATTACATATTCTTTTTATCATTGTATAATCATAGACATGTACATTATCTTTCAATTAACCAAAAAGGACATGTGGATGACCTTCGCGAAATTTTAATGATGTTGCTACTAATCTGCCAATGTAGGCCCTACGTCCATCGCCTCCCCATACAAATAGATCAAATGAGATACTAAATGCAATAGGGAGGCTAGTAAACATGTTGGCAGCATTCATACAACGTGCTCAACCAGCACCAACTCCTGCACCAGCTCTGGTACTAGTAGCACCACCTTCGATACCAATAGCACCACCTTTTATGGCTATGCAGGAGATGATTTACCACCAGTGGCACCAATACAAGCAACACCATTACCACCACCTCCACCACCACAACCTTACAAGAGTGTGCTACTAGACTTTATAAAGAGCAACAGATACTTTGATAGTGATTTTGGAAAACCAAATGAAGCTAAGGACTGGTTAGCCTAGGTAGAAAGGTCTTTTACTGCTTATGAAGTGCCTCATCACTTGAGATTGAAATATGGCATATATATGTTGAGATTGCAAGCCAGAATCTAGTGGAACTCAAATAGAAGGGATTTAGAAGAGCCTCTTACATGGGAAATGTTCAAGAGGGAATTCTTAGAAAATTATTTCCTAGCTAGTTTGAGAGTTAAGTACACTGCAGACTTACTACACGTTGCACAAAAAGGAAGAAGAATTGAATAGTTTGAGACTAAATTTAATATGTTATTGCAGTTTGCCCCTAACTTTTATAGACATAGCGAAGAACAGAAGATGTAGGTATTTCCCAAAGGCTTGGATGAGGATATCAGATTCAAGTTAGATGAATTTGAAATTCAAACAATTAAAGGACTTGTAGTGACGAGGGTATTGGAGAATGTCAGGAAAAGGAAGGTAGTGCCACAAGAAAAGAAGGTGAGTATCTTTTCGAAGAATTTTTATGATAATCTAGATTTGGTAATGGGGCAAAGAAGTTCAAAGGGAGTTTTTTAGGAAAGTAAAATAAGGTAAAGCTAGATGTACGATGCTAGAAATGTAAGGGAAAGCACTATCCCTAAGATTGTACCATATTGAAGAGTAAATGTTACTTCTGTGAGGAATCGACTCACATGATCAAAGATTGTCCAAAGAAACCAAAGGCCACATGCTATAAATGCAAATAGGTTAGAAATTTCGTAAATGAGTGTCTAAAAAGAACCAAACAACCACCAAATAAGGCTTCTGGAAATGGACAAAAAGATGCCTTTGTGTCAGTGTACAAGTTAGAAGGTGTTTGGGTATGCAAAGAAGATGAAGAAATTGAGTTATTAGCCAAAGATTCAGATGATAATGGACTTATTATAGAGATGTACCTTACTCTAACACTTTTATCTTAGGTAAATAGAATATGATATATGAATCTAGAAATATAGAATATGAAGATAATAGTTTTACATAAAAGAAGTTAAAGGAACTAATAAATTAAAAGTTTAAAGAAATTAGTTAGGGAGATTTCTAATTCGAGGAAAATCCAAGTGGCTAATCAACCATTTTTTACCTTAGTTGATAAGGAAGTGACACTCTACTTTATCACTCCCACTATGGATAAGTGCACTAAGATGGATATATCAAATAACATATCTAGCTTTAGTATAAATAACACCAACATGTGGCATTGTATTAGCCAAGGAAATCATTAGGATGTGTCCAATAAAGATTTAAGGGCATGATGTTTCCTATGATTTGATCGTATTGGATATGGCTAAGTATGAAGTGATTTTGGGAATGAACTAGATGGCATCAATAAAGGCAATTGTGAATTGCCCTGAGAATAGAATAAATTTCCACACATTAGATTGGGCTTGAGTCAATTTTGTTGGCGAAGTGATGATTCCTCAAACAAAGGAATTAAGCTCATTTGAGCTTATGTCAAGTAATAGGCACCCGTCACCAAGATACGGAGAATTATATGCCATAGAGGAAGAGGAATCAAAGCCAAAATTGATAGCTATTCCGATAGTTAATGAATTTCTAGATGTAGTTCTTGAGGAATTGCCAAGGCTACCTCTAAGAGAAAAAATTGATTTTGTTATTGATTTAATGCTTGGCACAAAGCCAATCGCAAAGGCACCATATCAAATGGCTTCAATTGAATTAAAAAGAGTTAAAGAAGCAACTACAAGAGTTTTTGGATCAAGGCTTTATCAGACTAAGCGTTTCCCCATGGGGAGCTCCAGTATTATTCATCCATCAGACTATGTATTGATTATAGAGAGTTGAATAAAGTGACTATAAAAAACTAGTACCCATTACCCCATGTAGATAATTTGTTTGACCAGTTATAGGGGGCTAGTGTATTCTTTTGAATTGATCTAAGATCCAATTACCATCATTTAAGGATTAAGCCAAAAGATGAGCATAAGACGGTGTTTAGAACCTGATATGGATGCTATCAGTTTTTGGTGATGCTATTTGGATTGACAAACGCTCCTACAGCATTTTATGGATTGGATGAATAGAGTGTATAGGTCACTTTTGGATAAGTGTTATAGTATTTATTGATGATATTCTTATTTACTCAGCTAATCAGGAACAACATGAAAAACATTTGAGGATGGCCTTAGAGACCTTAAGAGAGCATAAATTATATGCGAAGTTATTTCAATGCAATTTCTGGTTAAGTGAATATCTTTTCTTGGCCATTTAATATCTGGAGAATGAATATCAGTAGATCCATAAAAGATTAAGGCAATAGTTGACTGGAAACTATTGAAAATGATTATTGAAGTGAGAAGTTTCCTTGGTTAAACGCGGTATTATTGAAAGTTTATGAAAGATTTCTGCACCATTGCTAGACCACTTGCTCAATTGACTCAAAAGAATGAAAAGTTTGTTTTAAATGAGAAAAGAGAGCAAAGTTTCTAAGAATTGAAGCAAAGATTGGTATTAGCACCAATACTGGTTTTGCCAAACCCTAATGAGCCTTTTTTAGTATATAACGATGCATCAAGAAATGGGCTTGAATGTGTATTGATGTAGAAGCATAAAGTGGTTTCCTATACCTCAAGATAGCTAAGACCAAATGAAAGGAACTATCTTACACATGACCTAAAATTAGTAGCTATGGTATTTGCCATGAAATTATGAAGAAATTACCGTTATAGGCAACGGTATGAAATATATACCAATCACAAGAGCTTTAAGTATTTATTTACACAAAAAGAGTTTAATATGAGATATAGATGATGGCTTAAGTTAATAAAGGACTATGATTTGAGTATAAATTATTGCCCAAGAAAGGTAAATGCAATAACAAATGCCTTGAGTCGCAAGAATCATGGTGAATTAGCATCCTTACTCATAGAGCAATAGCAATTGATTAAAGAATTTGAGAAGTTGAATATCATGTTCATGTGGCATGATACTGAGGTTGAATTGGTAAATTTAGTGGTCGAGCCAAATATAGTAGAAAAGGTTGAAGAAGCACAACAGAAAGATGAGACTATTCAAATGATCAAGCGAGAATAACCGAAAGGGAAGTATGTTGATTTCATCACTGATGATGAAGGCATAGTACAGATGAAAGGAGGGTTATGTGTACTTGATGACATGAAGTTACAAAGAGAAACTATGTGAGAGGCACATTACTCAAGATATATAATTCATCCTGAAGGTACCAAAATGTACCAAGACTTAAAAAGTCATTATTGGTGGAATGGAATGAAACGAAACGAGATGTCACTAATTTTGTGACAAGTTATGAAGTATGCTAACAAGTAAAGGTCAAACATGAAAGAATTAAAGGACTTCTGAAACCTTTACCTATCCCAGAGTGGAAATGGGATCAGATTACCATGGACTTTGTATGCAATTTACCCAAGACTGTCACTAACCATGATGTTATACGGGTAATAGTTGATAGGTTAATCAAATCAGCATACTTTTTACCAATTAGTACGATAAACTCAATGGAGAAGCTGGTTAAAATCTATATTCAAGAAATCATAAGGTTACATGGAGTTCCAGTTGGCGTAGTTTTGGATAAAGATCCCAAATTTGTGCCTAAATCTTGGATGAGTTTATAAAGGAGCTTAAGTACTAAATTATAGTTCAGTACCGCTTACCATCCTTAAATAGATGGACAATCTGAAATGACAATTCAGACATTGGAAGTTATGCTAAGGGCATGTGTGATGGAATTCAAAGGATGTTGGGACACACACTTGCCACTACTTGAGTTCGCTTACAATAACAGTTATCACTCAACAATACAGATGTCTCCATAGGAGGCATTGTATAGGAGGAGATGTAGATCTCCCTTATTGTAGGATGATATTGAGAAGCTTGACTTAGGGTCGGACTTGGTATAAGATGCTGCTGAGAAAGTAATAGTGATTAAGTAGAAAATGAAAGAAGCCTAAGATAGACAGAAAAGCTGAGCTGATTTGAAGCAAAGGACTTTAGAGTTTGAAGTGGGCAACCATGTCTATTTGAAGATAAGCCTAATAAAGAGCATACATTGAATTTGAGTTAAAGGGAAGTTGAGTTCCAGATATATTAGATCATTTGAGATGTTGGAATGAGTTAAGGAATAAGCCCAATGGCTAGCCTTATCACCCAATTTGTCTGGTGTATTCAACGTGTTTCACGTTTCAGTGTTGAGGAAGTACATTTCTAATCCAGATAAAATAGTCGAGTTAGAGACAGTGCAATTAAAAGAGAACTTAATATATGAAGAAAATAAGATTCAAATACTTAATTGCAAGGTCTAGAAACTAAGAAATAAAGAGATTAGATATATGAAAGTTCTTTAGAGAAACCACGCTCAAGAGGAAGCCACTTAGGAAGCTGAAGACAAGGTGAAATGCAAATAACCTCACATGTTTGAGAACCCAGTTTTTCTTTTGTTTCATAGACCAAACTTCTTTTAAGGGGTGTAGGATATAAACCCCTGAAAATTTCGATCGTCATCTAGGAGAGTTGACTTAATCAAAATTCTGAATTTTAGTCTTAAACTTAAATCAATAGGTTTTGAACCTTAACTAATAATATCGATGCTTAATTGAGAAACCAATAGTATATTTCTAGGTCCTAAAAAATGAATCGAGGAAAAAAAATAATGATAAAGCAATTCTCCAAAATAATTCATAAATTATATTATCACTATAATAAACAATAAAAATTGCATGATATGCTCGGGAAGTTAGAAAGATAAAGATTATTGCATGATAATTTTACTTGGGAATGGACTTTATGGCAACCATATTACATGTAATCATCCAATCACTCCAAAAAAGAATAATAATTGAGAAAATCAATTGATATTTTTTAAGCCTTCACGTGTGCTGGAATGGCACATTAAACATTCCCTTATTTAGCCAAAACAACTTAATGTAAGTGGCTAAAAATTAACTAAACCTATTATATTTCAATTATTCCTTTCCCCATTCTCAACATGAACTGCCAACTCCAAGTTACCAAAGGATAACAAAATTTGACGATAAGATCCTAAACTTACCTAGAAAGTACACTAGACCCTATAAGTTTATGCACTAAGAGATTTTTAAATCACATAACTTACTTTAACGGCCATATTTCTTTCCCATTTTCCAAACAACACAAGCCTGCCAAAATCACTTAAAAAGTCAACTTTTTTTTTCTATGAACTAGGGAAGTTAAGAAGATAGAGAAAAAAAAAAACACATCATAACTAGGTAATAGCAAGTCGTGGTCTTGAAACTTCACAATTATCATTTTGCAACAACTCTAAAATACCAAAAGGGGGCTATTCCAAATAAGGATGCAACCGGGGCAGGTTTGGGATAGGTTTTTTCAAACCCAAACCCGACCCGAGTCCTTAACGGGTGTCCCAAACCCGAGAAAAACCATAACGGGTTTTTTTTGTCATTCCCAAAACCCGACCTGCTAGGATTTAAGGAACACATAACCCGACCCAACCCGATTCCAAGATTTTTAATTTTTTTCTTTAAAAAAAAAGCAAAAGAAAGAATTTTGTTTTAAGTTATTAATGATACAAACACTTACATTGAAAGAATGAATTTTAGACAATAATATCATATAAAATGATGCAAACACTTAATTTCCACTTACTTTCACATACATATAATATAAATGGGATTCATACTTTGATAACTTAATATTTTTAATTTTTTAATATTTTGAATTTATATCGGGTCGGGTTTTCCCAACAGGTTACATAATAAACCCAAAACCCGACCTGATAAATTATCAGGGTTTTTTTAATCCTAAAAACCCTATAAGATTTGACCATATAGGGTTTTTAGCGGGTTGGACGGTCGGGTACCCTATAACGACCCGCCCCACTTGCATCTCTAGTTCCAAAACCTGCACACCAAGCCTCAAATTGCAAGCCATTTTTGCCAAAAAAATCTACACAAAAATTAGCTTCATAGTACACGTGACTAATATAAAACCGATCAAGAGAACTTAATAATTCCTAAACTTCCGACAATAGATTTCTTTATGGATGAGATGAAGGAGGATGAACAGATAGCAATTCTACAACTTCCAGATTATCTGCTTCAATTTGTAGCCATTTGATGCCCTTAACAACTGCTATTTTAAGGCCATCAAAGATACCTCAAATTTCAACCACAAAAGAGTTATATTTCCTTAAAGAATGAGTAAAACCAATTACAACTACCCAAAAGAATCCCTAATTAGACCATAATCTCTAAAATTATCATCATTTTGAGCTAAACATCACAATTTAGCTTTAAAAAAAATAAAACTTGGGTTAGTCCAACCAACCATAATTTTTTATCTAGTAGTCCTTCTTGCTAAAACCAACTTTTGTCTCTAGGCTAAAGAATTTTCCTTAATTTGGAACTTGATAGCAGCTATAACATCTCATTGAATCATGTTAGCCTCATCAAACACTTTATTATTATGCCATCTCGAAAGATTTTAGCATATGATGAAGAAAGCAGCTTTCCAAACCAAAAATCATAGTGCTACAAACTTCATTTTTCATGTCCACAAAATCCAATCATCCATATCCATAGAGAAGAAGCTATCATGAAAACGATTATGCACCAAATGAAGCCACACCAATTTATTAAGATTGCAATCTTTGAGCACATGGATTAAAGTCTCAAGACCACAATGACATCTTTCACAAACTGGAGAAGTGATGAGGTGTTTAATAAACCTCTCTTGGTTGGTCAAAATTTTACCATGCTTCACCTGCCACATAAAGAGGCTAACACAACCTAGAACTTGTATTTTCCATATTTGTTTCCATAATTTATTAACCTCATGCCAACGATGTTTCCCACCAATCAATAGGTTGAGTTGGTAGAAAACATACTGTTTTTAGACAAAGACCAATTCTGGTCTTCTTTCACATTCTCCTTATTAACCACTTTATAGCAAGCTAAATGAAGAGCCATTCTCTAGGCAGCAAGTGTTCCAACTGATCCCATTTCCATCCATCACCATCCCAATAATCCCTCGCATGCATATTCAAATCCTCAGGTTGAATATAGCCTAACAACATCCATTGATCTAATATTATTGAACTATTTATTAGTTTGAAATTTTGTTTCCATTCCTGATATGATATCCCATCCAAACCCAATTTTGAATTCATTTAATACTTCTTGCAAGCTCTTCTAAATATATGACTTGCAATGAACTCTATACTCATCTGTCAATAAATTCATATTTTTAACATATTTAGCGATGAGAACTCTGACCCACATCTTATTTAGCTCCTTAATCATATGCCATAGAAGTTTCAAAACTAATGCTCTATTATGTTCATCCATTTTCCTTAATTCGAAACCTCCTCTATCACATGGTTTGCATAAAGGATTCCTGTTTGTGTGATGAATTTTCCTCTGATTTGGACAACTGCCCTAAATAAACTTATGTTGAATGGCATCCATTTACTTACAAGCACTTTTAGGAATAATGTTTGTCATCATAATATGATTAGGAATTGTACACAAAACAATCTTAACTAAGGATGCAACTAGGCAGGTCATTATAGGGTACTCGACCCACGTAACCCACTAAAAACCCTATAAGGTTATGGGACGGGTTTGAGAAAAAAATTTTACGACCCTTTAGGGTCACGAGTCGAGTTCAGGTCATAGTTATGACCCTATAGGGTCGACCCGACCCGATAACAGTACTAAAAATAAAATACAATTTTTACAACATCAAAACTTGAAAATATCCATTTTATATTATTTATGTAGCTCTATGATTATATGATTTATTTTTTTTGTCCAATTAAGAATGTCATGCTTTTTTATGATTAATAAGAGGCAATTATCTTATTTATGTATCTATGTCAGTTCTCAAGTAAAGTAAATTATACTAAGTTGTGTTACAAATAATTGATTATCATACATCAAAAATCCATTGTTTAGCTTACTGAATTTTTTTTTTACGTATAGTTTTACCATAAAATGAAAAGAAATTAAAAAAAATACACAAAATAGAGAATATATATCATGAAAATAAATAGACAAATGATGAATAAAAGAATGAAAAAGGAAAAAATTGTAAAAAGAAAATCAGGTCAATGAGGCGGAGCGGATCAAGATCATGACTCTATAGGGGCAGGTTTGGGTATTATAAATAAAATCCTATAGAATCGCGTGTCGGGTTTGGGTAACCCTATAGGAAATTAGTTCGGGTTTTATATGACCCATCCCAAACCCATCTTGGTTGCATCTCTAATCTTAACCAATATAGCTCTACCTGCCTTTGAGAATACATTTGACTTCCATCCAAATAGCCTATTCATTTTTTCTATAGCTTCTACAAATGTCCTGGAGTTGACTCTTTCATGGAAAATTGAATTGCCCTAGTATTTCCAAAGTTTTGAGTAAGTGGAATTCCCCACAATCTACTTGAGGAAGCCGCCGTATGAGAACTCATATTTTTCGGAGCATACATCCTAGACATATACATATTAATTTTTTGTCCTGAAATAGCACAAAACTTCATCTTATGGTTCTTATCACTTCCACTTGCTTATGAGTGGCTTGATAAAAGAAGAATGAGATTGTCTGCAATCATCGAATGAGATATCTCTGATGCCCTTCTTGCACATATTATAACTTTTCAAGTACCCTCTTAAGCCATATTAGACACTACATGACCCAATTTCTCCATACATAAGATAAACATATATGGAGATAACGGGTCACCTTGGTTTATTCCTCTAGAAGGCCTAATCAGTCATTTCACCATTAAACAAAATTCTCATAGTCGAAGAACTCATACAACAATATATAACCTCTATCCATCCACTTGGCATACCAATTTCTTTTAACGAATCTCTAATCAAGACAATCGTATGCCTTTTCAAGGTCAATTTTTACTGCTAAAAGACCCTTATGCCCTTTCTTCAATCACATAATATGGATTAGCTCTTGAGCCAACACCACATTATTTGATATATGACGACTAGCAACAAAACTACATTGGTTAAGTGCCACTAGATCATCCAAAGGGGTTTTAATCAATTCACAATAACCTTGGTGCTTATTTTGTAAATACATTACAAAGGTTGATTGGGCATAGCTAGGTTAGGTTTTACGGGTCTTTAACATTGGGAATTAGGACTGATAAAGTTTTGTTAACAAATGAAATGTCCTTTGGCCCTACAAATACATTTCTTGCAAACTGCAACACACTATCACCCATAATATTCCAATGCTTGAAAGAAAGCAGTTGGAAGACCATCAACTCATGGTGCCTTAAAAGGGTTCATTTCAAAAACAGTTTGTCTTACATCTTCCTTTGTTACTGGTTGAAAATTAGTATCCAATCGACTCTTAGCCAAAGACGAAAAGGTGATACTCATTATAGCTGGCAGAAGGACTGCATAATCTATAGAAAAAAGGCTTCTATAAAAGTTCGACATCATCCTTTTTAACTCATCTTAATCCGTAACCTAGTTAACCCTCTCATCTCTTAGCATTTCAACTCTACTTTTCTTGTGCCTAATAATTGTGGATTTATGGTAAAATTTAGTATTCATGTCTCCTTGAGGAATCCAAGTTAACCTAGACTTGTTAAACCAAATAATTTCTTCCTTTTTAAGTATTTGTTGCAACTCCCTTTGAAGTTTATACTCCAATTGAGACAAATGATGAGACGATTGAATCTCCTACTTCTTGTTTAGTCCTTCCAATCGAGCTAGCAATTCCTTCTTCTTTATGATAACATTACCATACACATTCTTATTTCATGTTTTCACCCCTTCAACAAATTTTTAGATGCTTCCAAAAAGATTTGTACCTAGATTCTAGTTACTCTTTACTACTTCGAGAAAGCCTTCATGTAGCTCCCAAGCTAGTTCATATCTGAATGGCTTGTTTTGTCTAAGTGGAGAACCTCCCCGAAGCTTGAACATGATTAGACAGTGATCAAAGATTCTAAAGGTTAAATGGAGAATGGATGCCTTGCTAAAGCAAGTTCTACCTTCAATATTCCATAACACATAATTCAGCCGCACTAACATCCCTGCATTTCCAAGAAAACCTATGCCCTTTGAAACCCACTCGTCCATTTTACCACCATCCATGGACCATAGTCATTCAAAACTTCATCTTTGACCTGCAACTTTTCCTTGTCATTATTCTCCATATTCTTGACATAATAAGTGCCACACTAAAGTAAATATCATCAAGTCCCTCATATTCTATCTGATAAAAACGTCTACACAACTTAAATTTGGATAGAAGAGGTTTGGATAGATCAATTTCTACACTAACACGAGCAAATTTGCCACTTTAGACAATATAAGTATTTTGATTGACATGTATAGCTCTTCCAATTAAATTAACTTACTTTATTAAGAAGTAATAATTGTAGCATTCTATTGGTAAGTTTGGAAATCTGACCCATGCCATTATTTTTGTGACATGCTCCTCTAATGCCTAGAAACTTGGTTTCCATGGCCTTATTGCTATAATATGATTAGCAATTAACCAAGGGCCACTAGTCAAAGTTTGGACATAGTCATCACAAGGTGATAATTTAGCTAAGAAGAAAGCATTCCCTAAATCCACAATATTTACCAATCCTGTTTTCACCCACGATTGTTGCAATCTCTGACTCTCTATGACATATACATGAAGCCAATTGATCAGCCTAATACCTTAAAAATAAGAGAAGATTGCCAAGGTTTCCAAGGGACCTTTTTCTCCTCTATCGATAATCTAATAGAGGCATTTCTCATCCCTATCGTCTTCTTCACCATCCCAATCAGAAACCACTTCAAACTCATCATTTGATTCTTCATACGCTAAGCAATCAATCATATCCATCTCAACCCTTTTACCATCCCTTGTCAGCACATTTTTCCACAAAGGTTTTTTTCTTTCCTCCTCAAACTCCTTATCATGAGAACTTGGCACATTTCCTAGTAGTCCATCTAAACCCTTTAACTTTCTTGTTGCTTCTCACTAGGAGATATGTCTCCTCCTTCAATGAAGGCAAGGTTTCTATCACACAGTTCTTGGTCATAATATCTCATGTTAGGCAAATAGAACCCTAGACTATGATTACTTAAAAAGTCAATTAATTTTTCTCTTAGAACCCCTAGAAAATTGCTAGATAAAGGAATGCAATAAGGTAATTTTCTTTCTCCTTCCTTCCTTCTTGACAACTTCAAGCTCTCACTCTTTCTTGACAATTTCCATTCTTTCACAGCTGGTCCCACAGGCAAGAAGACCAGGATTCCTTTCTTCCCTTCTCCACTCCACCATTTGGTAAGATTCCTTACCTTGAATGCGTCAAAGAAATAAACGAAGGTAGACCATATTTATTTCAGCACTTTCCCCTATTATACGTCAACTGAAATTTGCAAAACAAATGAAGTAAAAAGGGGCCCTAGTTTAGAAGAAACAATAAAACAATATAAATATTTCTACCCTTATCAAAATTTTTATCTTTTTATTTATTTATGAAGTCAAGAAAAAAAGAAAAATAGTTAGGCATAAAAAGTTATGTATATAAAGCAAATATCTCAACAGGGACTAAATAGATCTGAGTAACACATGGAGCATTTCCAATTCCATATCGTGACCAATAATCATTATGTGATAGGAGATATATATATACACACATATGTGCGTATATAACGTAGTCTTAATGAGTAAAATGATGAAGTTGTCCAAGGAATAGAAATATCAACAATCCCATTTTATTTATTTATTTATCTATTTATCTATTTATTTATTTATTTATATATATATTCTTTTTTTTCCTGGTCAATGGCCGTCTTGCTTGCAAAGAAGTGGATTTTTTAAAACTAATTATACAAATTATGTAACCATTTTTTTTAAGAAGTAAACATGAGTTGTTTTACGATAGAGGGTACCACTTGTTCATTATGAAGATAGGGAGAAGTTATGAAATGAATGGATTGTGCATTTAAATGAAATCATTAACTTAAAAAAGAGAAAAAGAAAAAGAAAAAAAACCCACATTTATAAAACAAACAGAATATTATAGTTATTGTAGAGAACTTTATATCTCCATTCACTTCTTTATTGGCTGAGATATTTTAATGCTTTTAAGATTGGAATTGTGAAGCTTGCGAAATTACGTATTGATCTATACATATACATGTATATGTATCATGATGATGAAGTCCTATAGATCCTTGATGCATTATCAAAAAATAAAAATATATATAATAAATAAAAATAATAATAGCAAAAAAAAACTAATTAAATTAATTTCCAAATTTCAATGTGACGAGATACTTGTTATAAATAAATAGTGTAATTTCCGTTCCCAGCACACCTTTACCAAAACCCTTCACAAGGAAATTGTACTTAGTTTCCTTTTAATGTTTCCTCATATCCTTAGGTTAGCTGACAACTTCCCATTCAGTGGTAATGGAATCAATTAGCATTCCAAATACATGAAGCCACTAATCAATTATTAAAGTTGGTGCTAGCACGTTTATAGTATCATATCAAATTTATTAGTATAATTTCCTAGCGAATTGTCCAGGAGGAAAGATAACAAACAAAATTCATAATCTGAACTGGAAATTCCACCTAGTTAAGATCTTCTTTTTTAAAAAGTAATATCAACGTTGAAAAGTACACGAAAAATCGAGTGAATTCGACTACTCATACATCGAAATTGGATTAAAATGAGCGCATAATTGTAAAAATAAGAATTGATAGAAGTTTACAGAATAGCACCTAGGATCACAAGCGAAATCCAACTTATTCGATGTCATATAGACTTCCTTTGATAAAACTAAATTCATTATTGGAAAGTTCTCGCGAAACAATGTAAGATTGACTACTTACACATCAAAAACTTATATAAAATAAATTAAATACATACGATCAAAGATTAAATATTGAAACCACTAAAAACTTGAACTACTGTAATATTGCTTTTATAAATAATGAATATAGTTAATCCTTATACCTATCTTGAATTTCTCATTATAATTAGGTGATACGAGTTTGAAGATATCTATCTAGAATATTAATTTGACTCATAAGCATGGCAAAGTGAGTTACTCTTATGACAACTGCATTGTTTGTGATTATAGTATTATAGCACTTAAATTAACTGATATATGAAATTGTCAAGCATGAATGGGTTGTGGGGATATTTGTATGTGATTGAAATGATGCTTGGTTTGACAAATTATATAAGTAAAAGTGACAACTATTTGTTTGAATCGATACATAATATGCGTAAGGGAGTGTCTATAAATTTGGTTGATCTCCTAAAATTATTTAGTAATTACTTGGCTTAAAATTTTACAATAATCATGCAATTGCATTTTAAACAGCTAGTACAACATGAGGAATCTGGGTGAGTTGTAATCATGTCATTAAGCATGGGGTCCACTCTATTGGAACAGAACTAACTCATTCCTAAGGAAGATAGCTTACTCCTATAGAGTCATACCAGTGATTCTATAATGAGCTTACTCTTAGAGTAGCGATCTTGAGCTTTCTTTTATATATATAGACACACACACATACACACATATATATAGTTCGAAAGAATTACTTTGTATATATTAAAACTTCTTTTAAAAGGATTTTAAAATTAGTTCTTGATTGCATTTCCGAACCTAATAGGTTCGCGTTGACTTTCGAGCTGTTGCTATTTGTTTGGTTAATATTATTTTGATAAGAGGGGCAAGTTTTGCCTTATAGACTGTTGAAGGAGTATTTAGTAGTGTAGGCTTTTTATTTTTTTTTTTTTAAATTACCTCTGGCCTCATCCAACGCCCCATATTAAGCTCCGTTTTTAACTCTCTTGCTCTATTTGTAGTTGTGAAAAAATAATTTACGCATGCTTCCTTTAAAGTCTGAAAAATAAAAGTAAGTAAAAGGGAAGGACAGACAAAGAAATAAAATAAGGGAAAAAGTTCTATAGGATATGAAAGGAACTCAAATGAAAAATTAGAAGGAAACGTTGATTATATGTAATTTCAAATATGTTAAAGAATAAAAAAAATTCAAAATTTTAATTTTTTTTTTTTCTTTTCATTAAAGGGCATCATAGCAATATATTTAATTTTTCTTACACTATGTTAAGAGAAGGGAGGAAAGGAAAGTAAAAGGAAAGAACTAGAAGCATGAATAAAACAAAGAGATAAATTAATTATTAATAAAAACAAAAAAATCATATAATAATAAATTAATAAAATGATTTAATCAATTACGAGGGATAAAATACAAAATTTCTAATATTTTTCAGATTCTTCCCTCTTTCTCTCTATCTTGTAATGGTATAATTTTGTGGGTCGTGGAATTGCTCCCTCCCCAATTCTGTTTCTTCCATCCCCATTTTCCTGCTGACCATTTGTTAAAAAATGAAATCAAATCACCCCTAATTCCAAGCATGAGGAGAATGATTTCTTGTTAAGGATCCAATCAAGGATGGATGCAATCAAATCATCATTTGTCAATAATTTCTTGTTAAGTATTGGATTGACGCATGCAGCCTGCTATAGGGTTTTGTAATAGGTTTAGACAATATTTTAAAATATTAAACATTTCAAGTTTAAAAAACAATATAATAAAATGAAAAAAAAATGATCCTTTTATATTTTACCATATCTCTACTTACTACACTATCACTTGTCTTACTCCCATTAGCTAATCTTCATTCTTTATCATACATGTTCCTATCTAAGATTTATCTTATTTTATTTGTAATGTGGACAAGGGACAGCCTCTCTCACACATGCACACACATTTACACGTGACAATATGTTTAATTATTTCTATTTAAAAAAGAAAAAAGCCTATTAGACTAGGGTAGAGTGGGTTGAAAGTTTGTAAAATTCATTTCAAGGTAAGGCATGAGTGTAGTAAAAAATACATACATACATATATATATGAAGTTTTACTGAGTTTTATAAAACACTTGAGAGTGTGGGGTGGGTAAACCTGCATCAATTATGTGAATTTCAAGAAAAAAAAAATTTCCCTCCAAACACTAGGTAATTTAGATTTTAGAGGCAAAAATTTATGTTTCTTAAAATAGGAAATATTTTGTAAAAGATTTTTTGAGATAGAATTGTCATCACAATTTTTTTTCCTTAGAAATCATCTTCAATAATTCTACCGTGGCAAATGTACTTTCATAGCAAATCTGTAATAGAATATTTGTCTTTAATATTAGTAAATTTTGTTTCTAATTTTTATAAATTATAATAAAATTAATAATAATTAATATCTATGTATTATTTCATAATAATGATTGTTATTACTATTTTATTTAATATTAAATTTCATTGCAAATTTATCTTTTAAAATTGTTTGCAATGAAATTTCTACTTAACTATCCAATTGTTAATTGAAGTATTGCTCTCTTTTCACCAGTAATGGCCTAAAAATGCTCACACAGTTTATTGTTTAAGTGTCATTATGAAATGACCTAGATATAAATTCTATTTAAATTTCATGTGTTTATTTATTTTAAATTGTTGAATTGAATGAGCATGTTTGATGGTTGCTAGTACTCTAAAATATATTATATTGCAAGCATTTATTGAAATTAATATCTTTGTTTTATATGTATTAATGTGTGTGTGTAATGAAATTATTAATGTTGTCTTTTGTACATTAAAATGTTAAGTTAAGTTAGATTTATAAATCAACTTCAATTTTGTTAAAAGTTAGTTGATAGAGTTTTTTTTTTTTAATTAAGATAGCATTATTGCCCCAAATGAAGCCCAAATGAGACTCAAATTTACCTAAATTACACCTTAAAGTTGTATATGCCTTAGAGGGTAAATTTGGAATATGTTTAAAGTCAAATTATGCTTAATTGAACTCTCTTTTTGCAGCCCTAATATTTTATACGAATTTTGCTTCTTCTTTCTTTATTTCTTCTTCCTCTTTCAATTCCATTTCCAAACTCAAGTCAAGGTCAATATCAAGTTTAAAAATCAAAGTTTTCATCAAGACAAGGTATATATATATATATATATATATATATTTGAATTGATATAGTTATGGTTGTTGTTTTGTTTTGTTTTCATTCTTGAAGTAGTTGTATAGATTCTTGGATGGAATGAATTAAATGTTGTCTTAATTGTTTGTTCATGCTTAGGATGAGTTATGAATGTGTTTTATCAGTATGTGAGGATGTGCATGTTATGTAGAAGTGATAGGAAGCATTGGGAGGATGTGAAGAAGAATTGTGTAGGGAAATTTAGAATGGATTGAAGTGGAATTTAAAGTGTTTAAATTGTGTTGAATTCTTGATTTGAGTTGCTAGGATTGAGTAGTATAGATAGGAATGAATATATGAAGTTGATAGTGTAGCTGAGAATGATTTTAAAGTGTAAGGATTGAATGTTGCAAAGTGGAAAAACAGGGCATTTGAGTTTTTCGTTTAAGTCTGTTTTTAAAATGTATGCCAGCACCTGGGAATTCAACGCCGCCGGCTTAGAGGCAGCGTTGGATTCAGATTTCTTAAGGTTGGCTGAAAGCCGCCAGCTTTCGTTGGGAAAGTCAGTCGGCGTTCATTCTGTCATATTGTACGCTGGCAGCGGGAATCAAGGCCGCCGGCGTATGTGTCAAAGCTGCCCGCGTATCTAGGTAAGCGGACGGCTTAGACCTCTCTGGACATTTTTGAAAATTTTGGTTTTGGATTCTACGCCAACTCAAGGCCGCCGACGTAGGATGCAAAGGCTGACGGCGTACCCTTGGACACTGCCAGCGCTGGGAGTGTTGATTTTTAGTGCATCGAGCACAGGCTCAAAGCCGCCGGCTTTGGCTGCCGGCCTATCCCCTGTACTTTTGAAATTTAAAAACTTTTTCTAAAATTTTCCGAAGTTTGTTATTTGAGCAATTGAGTATTTATTAAGCGATTTGTGATATAATAGGACCTTTAAATGCTTATTTATGA
Organism: Combretum micranthum; assembly: GCA_024138025.1. Classification (NCBI taxonomy): domain Eukaryota; kingdom Viridiplantae; phylum Streptophyta; class Magnoliopsida; order Myrtales; family Combretaceae; genus Combretum; species Combretum micranthum. The sequence goes on along the minus strand of JAMXBD010000527.1, from coordinate 154,641 downwards.
CTTTATATTCAATTATTTGAATTTCTTTGATTAATTGTGATATATAGAGATAATATGAATGTAATTGTGAGAATGAAATCAATAATTATTGAGTTATTGATTATTTTGATATTTCTATTTCAGTTAAGGATTCTTCGGTTAGTTCATCATCGAGAGATCTTAGTTATATACTAACGGGTTCAGGTACGCAATAACTTGTTTGTTGTTTGCTAGGGCTTGGCATTCCTAAATTGACTTAAATTGATTAGACTTAACATTTGAATGAATTGGATGTCTATTACGCTGTTTAATCTGGTCCGAGGAGCAGCAAATCTGTCATGATGCAATGACATGTTAGTTAGGCGCTTAACCAAGTCATGATGCAATGACTTTACCATGATGCAATGGTACACTATGATGCAATAGCGATTCTTTTTGGTTAAGTGGGTAGCCGATAGGGGGAAATAGTATCTGAGTAACGTTTGCTTAAACTTAGGGGGAAATATCATGATTTAGTTCAAAGTTTATGGGAACTTGTGAACTAGGCTTATGTTATGGACTGAGTTTAAGTAGAGTCGGGCAACGGCTTTTAAACCCTAAATGAAGCTATTATCTTCATGAAATAGATATAGGAGGTATAAGTATTCGGACTGCTTATATCAACCCCCGGAGCAGCTGCTGTTACTCAGGACCCCTGAATTCCCGAAGCGTGACCGGGGTTTGAATACCCTCTTGTTGATTTGTGAAAGAAAATGTAATAAAGATAACCACAACCATAAGGTTCATGAATTTTTATTACCTCTTCTAACACCATCTAATGCATGTAGACTATCCCTTTCACGTTTCAAAATGAAGCACCCAATGTTAACAAGATAGTAAAAATAGCCATGGAATGATTGATTGGATATTAAATAATCTACTTCAAAATTTAAATATCAAATTAAGTTTTTGTGTGAAGTTCTTATACTAAATTTGACATCTTATGCAAAATTTATCTTTAAAATTAAGCTTTTTAAATTCCCATTTTTTTTAATGTTTTCAAACTTCATCTGTTCTTAAATAACAAAATAAAAAATTAATTTTTACTTTATATTTTAATAAAAGGTAAAATAGTAATTTAGGGACTAGAGGGCAATTTTTAAAAACTTCGAACTTCGTTACTTAATTCTAACCTATAAAAGTTTAAATTTACCTACAGAAATCTGGATAATATTTGCAATTTGCATGGATACATATTTCTCGATGATAAATTTTTGAAAAAGAAAAAAAACTTATACTAATTTTATAAAGAGGAAAAAAAGGAGTAAATGAATGACAACTTCATAAGCATTTAAAAGTAAATGAGAAATGAAGTACCCAATTAGGTTATTACAAGTCAAAATGAAATTACGGTATACATAATTGATGAAACTTTGAAGGAAAAAAGAAAGAAACAACACGACAGATCAAGCTCAACAAATATCTGAGTTCATATATTCATGGCGGCAAATTTTCTTAATTTTTTAATTTTTTTTATTCTTCCCTGGAGAAGAAGTGGTTGATGGCGGGCATGATCTCCGGTGGACGAGTTCGGAGGAATTTACGTAGACCATGTTGCGAATATTTCTCTCCTTCTTCAGCATTATCAAGCACTGCCGTGCTACGATTGCTCTTGTTGATTCTGCATGGAGATGGAGGATGATTTCAAAAAAAAAAATTTGTAAACAGTTAATAATAATATGGATTAACTCAATTGAATATCATTTTATGTTATAAAGTATGTAAAAGGGAATGTACCTAACATCAGGATTCATGACAACGTTTCTTGAGAGCTGAAAGACGCACATCCCAGTCACAAATGCCATTGCTGCCATCAATGGGTACACCTAATGCCACAAGGAAAACGTATAATTTGGTCTGTTTAGGTGGTCTGATTTTAATTTGAATTTTATCAGTATCCCTATCTTATTAGTATATTATTGGTACGGTCTCTTTATGAGTAAAAATATTTATTTTTTATTTATATTTATTCGTTATAAATAATTTAATTGAAATAGATGTTAAATCGACAACAAACCAATGAATCAAACACACCCTAAATTAATTATAAAAAATAATATAAAAAATTTAACAGTTTCTATCATAATTGGAATAAATTTTGAATGTTGAAGAGACTGATCTTATTATAACACCCACCACATCATATAATTTTCTCAAAACTTTTATTGTATTGAAATTTATAAAAAATTGAAACATGGCTGTTATTTTATAGTTCTGGCTCTATTGGTGAATCATCATGTGTGGACAAAAGAAACAGCAAAGTGATTCTGGTAAATAACAACTCCTACAGCATAATTCTTTATTTTTTATTCTAACCCTTCAACGATTTCGTTAAACTCTCATTAATTAACAACAAACTCAATTTTCATTTATATAAAATAAATGAAAAGATAAAAATAAAGACAGAGGAACTTATATAATTCTATTGGTGAATCATTCAAATAATTATAAATAAAATTAGTACAAATTAGCTTTCAGTGATCAAATCATGACAAAACGGGGATGCAATCATTAAATTAAAAAACAAAAAACCAAAAATAAATTAAACTATATATATTTAAATTTAAATTACCTCTGGTTTCATCCAACGCCCCATTTTAAGCACCCTTTTTGCTCTCTCTCTCTCTTTCTGATGTCGTGAAAAAGTAATTAATGTAGGCTTAAGTCTAAAAGCAATAATATAGGTGTCTGTATGCTGTTAAGTTTATATCATGTGTACGAAATTATAACTTGTATATACATACATATATATATTGTGCGTGTGTCCGTAAGGAAAAAGAGGACAGGTTTCCAAAATCCAAAGAGAAGTCCGCCAGCAAAGAAAGTCAATAGGAGGCCTTTTATTTCCAATGGGCTTGCAAATAGTTGCCGTCATAAACGATGTGCTTTGCCCCTTGTTTTAATTTCCTAGATTATAATGACACCCTATGATTTATTTAAGGATAAAAATATGTGGGATGTCCTTTTTTTTTTTTTTCATTTAGTTGCAATTAATTTTTCAGTCTTTAACGATACGTTGAAAAGAAGAAATGAATCAGAAAATTAAAAAAAAAAAAAAGGAAAAACGGTATAAGGAAAGAATAAGGAAGGGAATGGTAGAGAACTAAATATAATTTTATTTTAACATGATGGGTTTAAAGCAAGAGCATTTGTCAAATTCCAACATTATTTATATGACACATGCATAAAAGATATTCATCTCAATCGTTAATTATTAATGTGATTCAATTATTTATAATAATGACGAAAATCTATAAATAACACCATGGCTAAATTTTTATCTTGAAAGATGGCACGCTTATTCGTAATTAAGAACGCACAATGTTTATTATCACCTGTACAAGTTGATCTTGATAGCTTTTTTGTTTATCACAAGTGTGATAATTGAGATTTTTTTTTTTTTTTTTTTTTGGCGATGATAATTGAGATTGCTTGCTTACTTTTTTCGTATTTTCACTTCTCTATCACTTTTTTTAAGTTATGTATAGCATGAGACTCATATAATACATGTCTCTACTTCGTTTAATCACACCTCTATAGAAATAAAATAAGAAAAATAATTTTTTGTTGATTGATGGATTTGTTTCCTTTCTTGATTCCTTTCCTTTTTTGTTGTCCTCTAACTAAATGATGAAAAATGGATTAGAACTTGAAAAAAATATATTTTCTTCTAATTTCATCCCTTTCCTCTCCTTTCCTTCACCCAAACGTAATGATGCTGTTTTTTTAAATCTTATAAGTAATGGCAATGTACCATAAAAAGATAAAAAAAAAACTATTTTTTTAGTTCTATAATTACAATTCCTCATTTTACATTGATAGAAATTCTACCAATCAAATGCTAGAACAAGTTATGGTAAAAGAAAAAATATGCAAGAACGAGTCTATAAATATAAAAAAAGTAATGAGGTAAAAAGTTGAAAAAACAAACAAGTAAAAGGCAATAAAAGAGGAATTCCAACATTAAATAAGGTTAAGTGTTAAAATTGCTACATGAACTTTTGCAAAAATTTTCAATTTAATACAAAAACTTTGAAGTGATTAAATTAATATCCAATTACATCAGTCTAACATCATTTAGTCTATTGTTGACTTGGAAGAGGTATCCGATCATTGAGTTTTTATTCTCGTTTAACATCAATAGACTATTTTTTTTTTTATGTCAACAAACAAAACTGATGATGTTATGTTAGATAGGAAAAATAATCTAAAAAAACTTAATTGAGTATTAAATTAACTACTTTAAAATTTAGGTTCCAAAATGAATTTTCATGTAAAGTTTAGCTATCAACCTTAACATTTTCCTTTAAAGTTAAAAGCTAAGAACAATAAAGAATTATTTGTTATATTTTTTTTCCTTAAAAAAAAAAAAGTTATTTTGTCCATGTGGCATAAACATGCTATATAAGTGGTGTGATAAGACATGCTAATACTTTGTATTTTGTTGTATGAGAAATTTTATGGTCTCGTCAATAATTTTGGCAGGACCAGTTCTGTCGCTATCTAATGGCTCACACCATACTAAACCATAATCGAATCCTTAAAATAATTAATATTCCAATTATGATATTTATTTTAACGATTAGATGATTGACTATATGATTCTATCGATAAGATCATAGAAGCTTCCTTGTTGCACCTGACAATTGAAATTTCATGAGAATTTATTTGGAAGTTTTATAGCTTATTTGTTCTGTCCAAAATTTAATAGCTTGTTTACAATCATCCTACTTGAACTTCCCAATTATTTTTCCCTCCATTAGGTATGTTTGTTTTGTCATTTTTTTATTGTTTGATTTTATCTTTTTGCTATTTTCAAATAGACTATTTGTAAAAGACAGATACCGATAAAAAATAAATAATTTTATTCATAAATCGATTAAATATACCAAACACTGATATAAAACATATATCAATATAGATACCGAAAAAAAAAAAAAACAATAATCCAAACATACCTATAAATTTGGCCAAAAAAAAAACCCATAGAAGGTTGACGAGTCTAACAACAAATGAAGTCCATATGGATCCACTACACATATATATTGTGATCCTCGGAGTCATCAAAAGAAAAGTCAAATCATAGAGGTAATTAAAATTGCCCACTTGTAAAGAGAATACTGGAAAATGACCAAGCATGGTTGGATTGTTAATATAAATAAACTGAATAGATAGACTAGGAGTCGTGGAGAATATTTATTCCATATAATTAAGGATTTGGTTTTATTGCACATGACCTTCCTTTTCTCACTAAAGGTTAATTTTGTGGGCACCTTTAACCATGTAGAAGCAATTTGCACATTTTTTTTATTTAATTTATATAATTTGCATACCTGTAGGGTACAAATAAAAGATAGACGGTTTAGATAAAGGCTAAAAAATCATTCTCACTTTTTAAATCAACCGAAGGTAAATTGTAATAACACCATTGAAAAAAAAAATCTAAAATTTTTAAGGAATTAATCTTGCCTCCGTTTTTATGGTTTTACACTCTTCATTGTATTAATTCAAATATGTATGTATAATAGATCTATGCATGAGTTTGATTTTAACCAAAATGAAAGTATCAATTAGGTAAATTTATTTAAAATATCGGTATTTTAAATACATAAAAAAGAAAAATCAATGTTTTACTAAATAAATCAAATAAAATATCAATAGTTTACAAAATTCATTTGAGATATCAACGTTTCTATTAGTTTTTAAATAAATTTTCTTAATTTTTGTCAATAGTTATTTATTAATATTTTATTTAATTAACTTTACATAATGTTTTTCTTTTTTGGGACTATATATAACGTTGACTTCTTTGACCTACTTAAAATGTTAATATATTAATTAAATTTATTTCTAAACGTTGATATCTTTTTTTATCTTAAATAAACTTTTCCTTAAACGTTGATATCTTTCGATGTAATCTACCCAATGATAAAAGATAGTGCAACAAAGATTAAAAAAAAAGAATTATAGAAAAATAAATAAAAATAAATATAATTTGATGATACTAAAAATTTAAATAATAATTTTCCATTATAGTATATAATGTGTAGCTATTACTAATACAAAATACTAATATACTTATATTACGTTTGTTACGTTGGAATATTTCGAAATTGAATGGAATGATTAAGGGAATGGGATTTACATTCTTATGTTTAACGTAAACACAAAATGGAATGGAATGGAAATGAATGAGTATATAATAGAATTTGTCAAAAATGCTTTAACAAACAAATAAAATTATAATTTTGTATGGATAAAATTTAATTAAATCAATCATCATTAATGTATGATGGAAAGAAATCGCGATTTCCCTTCTCAAAGCTGAATTGAATTCTCACTTAAGCCAAAATCGTTGATTCCAACTTTAATAAGGCTTCCAAACATGGAAAAATTAATGAAATTCGAATCACATTCCATTACAATCATTCTTACATACCAAACATGTATGAAAACTAAATTTTTTCAGAAGGGAAAAAAATACTTCACTTTCCAAGATTTCACAACGACAACAACAATAATAAACAAGTATAGAAAAGCTAAGTAGTGTTTTTCCTTTTCCCCCAGTTTTTTTCTACTCTTTACAAGTGTTTCAAGCATATTATTTTCCTTCAAAAACCAATTGCCATAATTTTTCATTTGCGTGTATACTTTTACTTAAGCTCTTGTTGGCTTCTCAAGAACAGCAGAGAAAAACACTTCATCCCCTTCCTTATCAGTTTTCCTGACTACCCTCCACAGCAATTCTCGTAACCCAACCTACCAAACTCATCCAAATAAGTTTCATGTTTTCACTTTTACAGAAGAAACGGTCTATCCACAGCAAACCACCTGGTCTTAGTACTCTGTCCCAATCAAACAGTACAAACTGAAGTAGTTCCATTCCTATCCACCCATCAAGAAAAAGGTGGAGTGGACAATGTCAAGTGTATTATCAAAGAAAGGCAACCGCGAACCTACTGAAATATACAATGAATTAAACCTCTTAATGCAATCACTTCATTGAAAGGAGCCCCCAGATTTAATGTAGCCGATGCTATTGTTACATTCCTCTCCCTCATCATGGCTGCAAATGTTCCGGTTGTTGGGCTAAAATCTAATCCTATTCGGATTTCTCCAGCATTCAAGCCTAGTACTTCACTGATGGTAAACTCAGCAGATGTTGATTCATTGCCAGGAACTTCCCAACCCCGTTTTGAGAGATCGAAACAATCTGAACACTTAAAGAACCCTCTTTTGCCAATTGTTTGATTGGAAACAAGGCAGGAGTAGTCCTTGCACTTGTAGTTTTTCCACAAGATGTTAGCATCACTAGGTTGGGTCCAAAGAGAGTCGTTTATGGACACTGGCTTATGGTACTTTGCTGGTGTTTTGGAAAAGCATCTTCTTCTGGGCAATGGATCACATCCATTGACTATAAGCTTCTGCGCAAGATCTGCATCATCAGGGCATATTCCAAAGATTTTGTATGCCATGAACCTGTCGACAAGGGAAGTCATATGTGCACAGCTCATTGCGATGGATGGATGAACTGCATCCACTCCTAGGAAGTTTTTCTTACCAATTATCCTATTTGGTTTTGGGGAAGTGTAATTCTGAAGCTCGGCTGACCAGAAAGTGCGACTGCCAATTGTCATTTCTTCATCATTTTCTTCTGGATCACTAAAGTCTTCATCCACATAGCTGACTCCACCCATGGTGGCCGCTGGTTGAGCAAATACACTATCTGCAATCCTTTCCAGGGACACAGCTATCTTCACAACTTTATCAGAAAATTGCGCTCGTGTGATATTTTCTGCAGCATCTGAATGAAGTTGTGCCAAAAGAAATCCCACTTGTTCCTGCAAATCCAAGAGTTGTCCATGCAGAGAGTAAGGCAGACCGACACGGCAATCAAAGAAAGAGGAAGAGCTGGTGGAGTTGATATCAGCATGATAGATCCTGGAACCTAGGACGATTATGGTTAGAGACTGATGAAGAAAAGAGGATACAACAGCCTAGAGAGAGAACCTCCTCGAAGGTGTCTGCATATGTTACTGGAGTTCTGTTTCTGCATGTCAGAATGAATATGATGGACTCGTTAAGAAAGTTTAGAAGATGTTTTGGTTCGATCCCTTTTGAAGCTTGAACAATACTTGATAGTTAAAACACTTCAATCCATTTTTTATATATTTCCCTTTCCCCAGGACACTAATTTTCACGTAAACAATCTAATATTCACATTGGTTTTTGCTTCTGGAAACTTAAAAAGAAAGCGTCCGTCTTGAAAAATATAAACAATCATTAGTTTCACAGGTCCCTGTTGAATTGTCTAAAAGTAAATGCTGGCATAAAGATAAACAAATGCAAGAAAGTAAAACCACTCAGATCGCCATAAATCTTCAAAAGCCTGAAAAATGAGTTGTTTAAATTCCATATGACTCAGCTCAAAAAGTTCATCCAGCTTGGACAACAAAAAAATTCAAGAATACGGCTTATACACAATGACAAAATAATGGTGCAAACCAAAACGACAATTTCCGTCATTTGATTGACCAAACAGAAGACTAGATTTCCTCTATTTTTAAAGAATGTGGGATCCGCAACAAAATTTTGCAAGAAAATTAGAATCATGGGGGCAAAAAAAAAAAGTAGATTACACTCAGATGGGTTCGATGATAACCCGGCTTGATGCTTTTACAATTGCATGCTAATTTCTTGTCCAAAGTAATTTTTTAATCTAAGTTCAGAAGATTGGCCACCAGCCCACCCCCTTACATGAGCTTGAGCTCCAGGAAAAAGAGAGACCCATATGAGGAGCAGTTTAAGTTCCCCTTTGCTGCTTTGATTTTGGTCTATCTTTATTGTTTTTTCATCTTTAGCATCTTTCACTACTTCAGTTTCATCATCTCTGTCCTCTAACGCTTCCTCTTCGTCATCTCTATCCTCTACTTCTTCCTCTTCATCATCCACATCATCAATTTCCGTCATTACCACAATCAAGATCAGCTCCCCGGCTTGATCTGGCATATTCCTCTAGTGATGCTGAAGGAAATAAATCTCCAACCTTGTTTTCTTTAGGCATTGCAGTCTTCTCTTGCTGTTAGGCTTTCCTTTGTTCATCTATATGAAACAATATGAATGTTATGCAAAGGATTAACATAGGGCCTAGGAGAAAATAGTATGGTCAAACCATAGATATTATAAGGGTGGTTATAATAATATAGCATTCCCTAGTGGCATATGTCAAAAAAAAACAACACTGACCCCTGAGGGCATAAAATACACAATAGCAAGGGCTGTTGCTTGGAGGGATTTTCCTTTTTGGCTGTAGGAGATAAGGCTGCCCAAATTACAGATTACACAAATATTACTGAAAGATGGGTTTTATCCCTATACTTAACTGTGTATGTCTCAGAAAGAGAGAGAGGGAGGGAGGGAGGGAGGGAGGGAGAGAGAGAGGAAGAGGGAGCACTCAGGGAGGGAGAGGGGTAAAGAGCTAGATGCCACCAACAAACTACCGTAAGAAAAATGCAATAAATTTGTGGAAAGCATCTCTATTCTTTAGCAAGTATCATGACAAAAGCATCATAAAGTCCATATGAATATTGGATTTAGGCAATCTGGCTTATAAATTATAAAAAATGAAGAGCATACAACCCACTCCAATAACATGCAATGGAGAACATAGAATAGGGAAATTCCAGAAGACATGAATAATGAACCCAGCATACACGCCACTCTATGATGGATTGCCATTAATTAGTAATCCACATGTTCTTCCAAAATGTTCTCTCCACCTTCTCATTCATTAACTATAAACTTATGTCCTTCCAAATCTTTTCAATTAATCTGACAAAGAAATTTTCCTTTTCACGGACGTATCTCCAATTATCACTCAGTTGATACATGGACACCCATGTAAATTTTTAATTCATGATCATCATGCAGAATAATTAATGCCCTTCAATGCATCTCAGCCAAAATGCTGGTTTTAATAGAATCCTTTTGGTCTAAGGTCACAAAGACCAATATTAAGTTAATAAACATCCCACCAACCACCTAATTAGTAGATTGACCAAACCCTTTTGTGATATTAAACACTACCATCTTGATGAAGTTATGTAACTATGTCAGTATCCACATGGAGGCGTATCTTAGTATCCTCACAGAGGTGTCTTAAAAGTAAAGTGTCTGCTTCGCACAGTCAAACCATCTCCATGAGCTTATGCAATCCTCATAGAAACTGCACTTCATGATATTTTTTAGTTATTTGTCCTTGTATCCATCTAGTATTCTCATAATATACATGCTCGTTCATTTTTTCACTTATTTTATGTTTAAATCATAGGAAGATAAAATTGAAGACTTCTACACAATTCACCAACATTCCAAGCACCCTCTATAAAGAACTGATGCATTTCCTAAAACCCTTATCTTCAAGCCCAGGAACCTATATTCTAGTGTTGATGTCTAAGATAGTCTCCATAGATAGATTGTGTGTGTACAACCAATATGGTCTAACTGAAACAAATTTCAAACTTACAGCACGTAATAGAGTCCTCCTTTCTCTTTCCCGAGCATGTTTAATCGCCTGCAAAGACATTATTATCTTGCTCTCAGCAACTGCAGGAGCACTTATAATATGCTATGAACCATTCAAGAATTCACATTCCCTACCTCATCAAGCATTTTTTGTTCTGCCTCAACTTCTGACAAGTCCCTGCAGAATATTTTAAGGCAAATACGGTGACAAAAATTCTTATAAAAAGGAGCAATTATCAATGGATTTAAAAAGAAAATAGAAAAAATAAACTTAAAGAAGGTCTTAATCTAAGTCAAGTACCTTCCAATTATATTGTCAACCTGACAACAACACTTTGCACATAAGCCATTGTCCTTCGCACAAGCTGAAAGAATGTTACGCAAATAAATTGTTTTCGGAAGCAAATTTAAAAAAAAAAAGTGTCAAAAACGTGCTTTCGAGAGTGCAGATGCTTTATATGAAGTGTTCCACCAATTTCCGAACAAAGTATGCAAAACTGCTCAACTTTGAAAGAACTCCATAACTAACGTAACAGATACTAGAAATAAAACTGTAGTATTAGCACTATAATACTCTGTTTTTCTCTATGATACAATTCATGCAACTAACCCAAAGGAAATAACTATTGTTCAACAGAAAATTATCCGAAATCCAGGAATTATTTTCCACGAAGATATACTAGCAATAGCTGTTACGACGTTTGGTTGCATTTTAGCCCATAACAGTAATTCAATAAGTATTTTATCATAAAAAAAAAAATTGAATAGCAATTCATTTCTCAAACACACGAGTAGCAATTCAAAATTGAAATTGATATTTATTCTTTCTCCAACATACCCTCACAATAAAAGGAAAAGCTATATTCCATTCCTCAGTCAGTGAAGCGCATTATCAGTAAATACCAAATCACATTCCAAAATTAAAATGTAGTTGATGTATTTGAACTAACCAGCACATAGGTTGTGATAAGCTTGACGAACGTTTCTTTTAGTACAACGTTGACTGAAACATAGACATCAACGAACAAAAAAAAAAAATCAATTGTAATCATCATAAACAATACCAGAAATCTTGATAACACAAAAAAAAAAAAAAAAAAAAAAAACATAACTAAAGATCGTAACTTTTTAGAACTTTCTCATACCATTTAGCAGGCTCAGTAAGGGGTTTGTATTTCCCATAACGGCGTTTCCATTCAATCTGGTCTTTACACCGACTACAAACTCCGGTTATCTCTGAAAGTGGTCTAAACCTCCCTCCAACTTCCTGGTTACACAAATTTGAAAGCGTTAAGGATGGTGTTTTATATATAGTAGAGAGAGACAGAGAGAGATAAGAGTAAAAGGATTTAGTGTGAGAATGAGAAGAAAGAAAGGGTTTATTGGTGGCGGACCGTTTCGTTGATTTTACGGCCGGCGTTGGGTTTCCAGGCGTAGCGGTTCTGGTGCTTCGGAGGGTGGTGCCTGGTGCTCATCCTTGGCGGTTACGACCCTGCTGGGCGGCGGAATCGGGATAAGTAAGTATGTAACCTAGCTCTGGCCAAAAAAAAAAAAAAAGTATGTGACCTAGGAAGGTATCCACGCGCGTGACGTGTTAGATTCTGATTGGTCTGATTTTTATTCCTGCGTGTATGGGATTTACCTTTGCAACTTATCTAGATTACCAATATTCATCTATTTATGATTTATTTATGAGTAAAATTATTAAATTTTTTATTATATTTTTTTTATAAATATCAATTTTAAAATAATCAAAATGTGATATCAAAATAAACACTTAATTATAATAAATATCCTTATTGATTTATTTTCTACCACAAAAGTACACTTCAGTGTAGCGATGCAACCAAGTAGGTCATTATAAGAATCTGACCTGCCCAAAAACCGAAAAGAGTTTTGTGACTCTATAGGATCAACTGGAATCGCTACAAATACTAAAAATATATAATTTAAATTTTCAAATTAATAAAAAAAACTTAACAAACAGTAAACTTTGTCATAACTCACATATTACCATGCTATGGGTAAGTGGATTTTTTTTTAACTTATATAATAGTAGAAGGGCAAGTAATATTACCGCTACCAACTTGTTATCAGCTCTAGCAATTAAATATTATATAATACATCAAAGGAATAATTTACTTATTTTTTAATTGACATAGTTTATTACTTAATATAGTATAAAGTGTGTATTTTATTAACTAAAAATATTATAAAGGACATATTTTCTATTGTTTTAGATATTTTGATATTAATGTCCTTTTTTTCAACTTGAAAAAATAAATGAAATACCAACTGTAACTTGAAAAGATAGAAGACTAGATTCATAAATTTTGTTTACAAAGCTTAGAATAAATTTTTCCTTATTTAGAATGGTGTTTATATTTACATTACACTTAACCACATATTTTGATATTAGATAATGCAAAAGAATCGCATCTTAACCCACACAAAAATTAAATAAAAAAAGTATATATAAAATAGAAAAACTGCATAAAAAGAAATATGCATCACATATGTCCAGCAACTTTTACTATTACACTGTCTTATCATTACACTTTCGAAGGTATTGATATAAAATATGCAATGAAGTTGATATTACGTTATATTGTTTGTGTACTTTGCAAGAACTTCTATAGAATAAGAATAGAAATGGGAAAAAAAAAAGAGTAAAAACGCAATTTGGTCGGCACGACGGGTCAGGATTATAACCCTATAGGGGCGGGTTTGAGTATAATATTATATATAATTATTCATATTAATTTAATGTTATAAATATTATTAAAAATAATAATCATATTAGCTAAACGAGCTTAAGTCCAAGCCCAAGCTCAGCTCGTTAGGCCCGTTTAACTAAAGGAGCCTAACAAGCTGAGCTCGGGCTCGAAAAAGCTGAACAAACTCGGGCTAACGCTCGATATAGGCTCTTTAAAAGCTCGGCTCGGCTTGAGCCCATTAAAAAATGAACGAGCTGAGCCTGAGTAGGCAAAAACTGGCTTGTTTGCTCCCTCACATCCCTATGGTAAGAAGGTGGCGGGGGATGTGCGCAGTTTCGCAAGGATGTCATCCTTGCATTTATTTATTTATTTATTTTGTAGGAACAAGGGTTAAAAAGTGTCAAAATTTTGAAGGGACTTCTATCTCAAGGAACAATTTCTTTTTTGCAACGACTTAAGATGATTTTTTCTTTTTAAAGATGAAGAATGACATTTTACAGTTACATAGGGACTTCATTTATATATCTTAATGTAGACATAGGTACTGTTCGGGCTGAATCGAGAACCGAACCAGAACCATCACTAACGATTCTAGAATCGGTTATTAACCGCTAGTTTCACAATTCCTGTTTCTTTGGTCTAGAACCAGTAGAACCATGGTTCTCCCGAGCTTCATTGGGAAAAAAATAAAAATATATTAAATATATAATTATTAATATTTAAATTGTTTTATAAAATTGAAAATTTTATTACTTATTCATAATATTTAATATGTTATCATCAAAAGCACAAATAAACATAACTAAAAATTATGTATAATTAATTTAAATAAACTTTTTCTAAAAGCAAAATTCAATTCCTTAATAATACAAGACTATTTTTTTTATATAGTAATTTTCTTTTACCCTCTAGAATACTTTATAATCTCATATTACTAATACAATTGATATTTGATGTGTTTGTATACAAACAAATGTGCATTTAAAGAATTTAAAAAAAAAATTAGTTGAATGGTTTAACACTTTTAGATCTAATGATTATTTTGAGTTTAAAATTTATTTTATTTTTTTAACTAAAATTCATTTTTTTTTTTATTTGAAAAAAAAAGACGGTTTCATGGTTCCAAAACCAAAACCAGATACCAATGATTTCATGAATTGGAGCAGAACCGTGGGAGATGGTTTGGTTCCTCAATTTTAAGATCCAGAATCGATGGTCCCGATTCGGTTTGGTTTGGTTCAATTCCATAACATGTCCATGCCTATCTTAATGGCATGTTTAACAAGTCCGTTAAAAACTTCAATGAAGTAACCAAAGAAAAGCTCAATTCCTTTAGGCTAGACACATTCCACCAGTCTACCACAAGATTATGGCCAATTCAAATGACATTTTTCTGGATTATGTTTTATTAATTATCTATTTTATTTACAAAAGTGCACTTATTAGTGTGAGTTGGTAAATTTTATTAGCTACTTTATGGAGGATTATTCTGACTTTCACAAATCACCTACTTGATCTTTTAAGTTATAAAGGATTATCAAAATAATGATGATCTTGTAAACAAAGATGGAGTAGATTCAAAAGCAAAGGGATAAATTCAATATCCAAACACACACATAAACATTTGTATACACATAGATTGGTTATTATATACTTCCAATAACGACGACACCGATGCCTCCTTGATCTACACATATCCTTCTTATGGATCATTGACTTGCCACAACAATAGTATAGGTACTTGATGGGAATCTAGCTGCATTGAATCCTACACATCCACTTCAAGTACTTGAGGGAATGATTACATAAAATTGAGCTAAAAAGCTTCGGGAAGGGTTCTAAGGATTTGTGCAAAAGTTTATTGAAGATTATTCGAAGTTAGCCGCTGTCAATTTGGAGCAGGAAATGAAAACATTTACTGTTATTTATGCAACTTAGAGGAAGCATGCGAAACAACAGACCAAGGCCAGCCTGAGGCCGCCGCCCTACATCTCAACGCCATCAACCTATATCCCAAAGTCACCGGCCTACTTTGGATTTCCTTTTTTAATTGCCTAATTTTTATTAGATTACTTTCCTTTTTCTTTTAGCCTATAAATAGGCTTGGTCATTGTATAAAAAACAACTTTTGACAAAGATTAATCATATTTAGAGTTTATTCTTCTCTTCGGTTCTTTCAAGAACTTGAACTCTTCAAGAATTGTGTTCTTCGCATACCAAGGTTCTTGGTTAGTATTATCTAAAGGGTTGTGATCTTTATCAAGGTTCCTAGTTTACTCAACCTTGTGTCCGGGTTTTTCCATTAATCGATACCAAGGTTCATGGAATTCTCAGTTTTAGGGTCACATTCAATTGTACCTCTGATTCTATTTTGATATTTCATCGGGTCAATGTAAACCCCAAGAATTTTTATACAAGTAGAAATGAACAGAATTACAAATATAGAAAATAAAAGGTTAATGTAGAACTCAACAAAGACCTTAGATTAAAATCACAAGTAATAATGAGCCTATATATATCTTCAAACTTTAAAACAAAGTTCTATAGGTAGTAACACATACTAAAGATAAGATTTTGTAGCTGGTATCAAAAACTCAAAGTATGGAAATAATTTTAAATGAGATTTCAAGTGCATTAGAAAGTAAATAAACAATAAAGTTCATAGTTAGAAAACGATAATTCAAGAATGAACTGTTGGAGTAATAAATATATAGTAAAAACAAAAACAAATCCATAACTCATAATATAGACTCCAAATAAATATCCAGATCGCACCAATGTTCTACTTAGAAAATCCTAAAGCTATTAAAGACGGAAACCAAAATTGGCTTATTAAACTTAGAAAACTCTAATCGTGTAAAATAAAACCTAAAAATAAATAATTGTGTAAATTTTAAATCTAAAGTTGAACCCTATAATAACCTATAAAATTTGTAGAAGCTTTATATAAATTTTGGAAGATAGGACTCCTAAATAAAATGTCATATTTGTATCAATTTAACTTAATAAACTATCATAAGACTAAAATAATTAACTAATTAAATAATAATTGTATAAAATCTACACAATTCGGTGCAAATTGCAACCATTAAACGGCTGGGATCTTCTTGATTTTGCTTCAACTGAAATGTGCAATACAAAAAAGTCAAATTAAGCAACAAAAGTCAAGGGGAATATTGATTAACCAATCAAAAAATTCCAAAAGAGCAGCTCAATAAATGCATGACATACCATGCCAGACAAACTGAATTCGGTGGACAAACTAGCCTATTTTCGGCTAAGAACTACAGCTGATTCATTGCTTGTATATATATGCATTCATTAAACAACAAACAAAGCCAATAACTCATATAAAACAACAACAACAACAACAAACAGCACCCAAAAACACACACACAAAAACAACTTTAACAACTTCATTAAGGCATCAAACAAAGCTTAGGAGGAAGACAAACAAGGTAAGAAATTCTTGTTAAGTTAGTTTATATACTAAACATTAGTTTAAACAATGTTATTGTTAACCTTAGGGTCGCATCAAGCTTTGGGAGAGGGTTTAGCAACACCACAACAACTCACACAAGGTAAAACTTAACCTTAACTCTATTTATATGTTGTAGTATATGTAGAAGCTAAGGAATCATGTAATTTGATGTTATATGTATTGATATATTACATATAACACTTGGGAAGTATTAGAAAACACTTAGAAAGTGTTTGGATACAAGTATAATATACATATAACTTAAGAAAAACAAGTTACGAATGGAGGAAAAACGGGAAAAAAGATGAACAATGTCAACACGAATCCTACGCCGGCAGCGTAAATGCTCAATGCTGGTACCGTAAAAGAATAAGCTAGCAGTATTGAGACAGCGTACACTGGAAACGGAAACCACAAAATTTTTTTTTACGTAAAATGAACGAACACCGACAAACTGGAATTCAATGCCTACGGTGTTAGTGCCGGTGTACGTTGTACACTAGTGGCCTTCGAAGCCAGTATACGCTAGAACTTAGAACGTGTAAAAATATACGAATACCACCATCCTTGAGTTCAACACTAGCAGCGTAGTATGTCGGCATACGTGCAGATCTCCTCTGAACAAAGTCTATTTCGTTCCCAACTAATTATGTGTGTGTATATATATATATATAAAGAAGAAGAAGAAGAAGAAGAACAGAAAGGTAAAGTCTAATATATACATATAAAAATATTAATATTAGTATAATTAAATAATGGGTAAGTGTTAAAACTTTAAATAAATGGTATAAATAGAAAACAATTTTAATAGTATAACTAATGAATAAGAATAAATTACGATAATTGTCAAATACTTGTCTTATATAGATAAATATATAAGAATAGAAATATAAAATAAGCTTAAATTACGAATAATGTGATTTCTAAAAATAATAAGATAATAATAGAAAATCAGATCAAGAGAAATACGACGAAACTAAATGATAGAAAATAAATATTAGTTACCATATTAGGTCAACTAAGGAACGATATAAAAGTAATGATAATAGTAATGATAAAATATTGACCTATTGAATACAAATTCTACAACTACCCAATAAAAATATAAATATTAAATAAGATCAAGATTCAAGACAAGCAAATGAAAATAAAATATTAAATAATAATTATTACCATAAGACACTAAAAGACCAATACAAGTAATAGAATAAAATCAAATACCAATATAGGACACTTAGACACTTATAGGAGTTTAGTTATATAATTTATGTTTTATTGATGAATATTTTTATTCATCTCAATAGGTGACCTTAATACTATTGAGAATTTTCCAATAAACTACTACGACTAGCCATCAGGAGCAGGTGAAGTAACTCGGATCTAGTACATTGTTTGTGTTTATAAATAGTTGCATATGTAATGCAAAGATAATAATATGGTTGTAGTGGAAATGTATTGGGTATGAGTTGTGAACTGTGTCTTTGGTTGACAAATAAAGATAATTAAAGTGATAATGTAAATTGTCTAATGATTTGACAAAAGCATGCTATATGTTGTGTGTATATTGTATGATCACCATAAGCCTAACTATAAATTACTGCCTTTATAATTAAAACGGTCATGCATTACGCGAACTATATTATTGCATATTCAAAAAGGGTGACAACCTACTACGTATTAATATTTCGGTTCTATATTAATGCTTGGTTTTTCTAAAGTGTTAGTTCTTCCAAGGTTTTCTTTGTTTCATCGGTTCTACGAGAATTAAGTGCCAACGGAGAACATCGTTCGTAGTATTGCTTTGAAATGATTAATATTTATAGAGTTTCTAAGGTATGATACTGATTGGTCAATTAAAGTATCCTCAAATTAAAGTGATAATCCTAAAATGAGAAATCGTTGATTTTTCTATGTATTTATGGTCTATTTGTTTGGCTTTTTCCAACAGATACAGACACTTTTTTCAAACTTTTTTCTAACAAATTATTTATTAAGAAGTAGATATAAATAAAAAAAAAGTTCACAGTTGTCATCAAAAGATCAAATATAGATAAAATATAAATGCAAATCGAACATATTTACACATATCATTTTGAAAAAAATACAGATACAGATAAAAACAGACCATCTAAACAGACCTTAGTCTTTCCCGAGTAGATGGGTCATTAAGTAATTGTTAACCTTAGAGAGGCGCAAATATTTTTCTTGTTTAAATTCTAGATCATCCAAGTTTATATCTGTACATATGCTTGAATGTTGCATTACGTATGATTCGTTAATAAACTTGCTTGATGTGTAATATGTCTGGTTATTCACTGAGCCCATGGTTTCGCTTACACTCCTAAAGACCTTTCATGTTAACTCTACGATCATGACTTGTATCTTCTAGGAGCATGGCTTTGATAAAAACTTAGAAGCTAAAGAATATGGGATCTTATGTTATTTATCTTTATTTCTAATTATACGTTAGTTAGTACTTGTACTATCAGTTTATGTAATTGGATACTTGTAGAATATAATTATCGTCTATAATACAATTATGATATTCACTACTTATGATGACAGATATTTACTAATTTATGGCTTATATGTATTTATCATTTCTTATCGACAACTAAAAGATCCTATTGTTTGAAAATATGTCATTCTTTAAAGGTTAACTAGTAATAGTGTACAATTGTGGCTTGTTTACTGCTACTAGGGTACCTTCGGGGCATGACACTCAAGGTTTGCGTTCGATTCTTAGAGTTCTAGAATTTGCAAAATTGTGTCAAGCACGCATCGAATTAGTATCAGAGCAAGGCTTTCTAAGAATCATGAAAATTTAGATCGAATTGAGAACTGTACATCCAAGCCTTAACTCAGTTCGTCCATATCTTATATTCCAGTCCTAGTAGTTGTTGATTTTTCCTTTGTTCCTTTAGTGTTCTTGTTTGTGAGAGAGAGAGAGAGAGAAGAAGAAGAAGAAAAGGTGAAATACCTCAAACCCTCACTAGTTAATTTAAAAACGGTTTAATTGAATAATATAATAGACAATTAATTTTAAACATAGTTAGATAGTTTAAATAAATAAAATAAGTAGGCAATAGAGAAAGGAATAGACAATTTGATATAATTAAATTAATAAATTGATTAAATTGAAATTTGAAAATTTAAAATATATTTTTAAATTCTCCATATGTCTCAATGACTTTTCTTATGAATTAAACTTTTCATTTTCTTCAAATCTTTCATTGAGACTCATTTTTCTTCAATTTCAATTCCTAAATCTCAAAACAAATATTTTAAATGTTTTTCAAACTCCTAAACCCTTAAACCTTAGCCATCTTTCACTTTGTAAAATCTTATTAATTTTTTAATCAATTACTTGCTTAAAATTATTAGTTTTAGACCTAAACCCAAATTAAATATCTAATTTTTATAAATTAAGCTTTTGAATTTTGTTTTTATATTAAGTTATAAATTTCTAATATGTATGTTCTCAAATTAGTTGTGATACTAAAGATAATTATTAGAAAGTTGTAAACCCAATACCTATTTTAAAAATATCTTTAATTTCTTTTTCTTTTTCCCAATCCTATCTTCTCTCTCTCTCTCTCTCTCTCTCTCTCTTCTTTTCTTCATTTTTCTGCTCTCTCTTTTCTCTCCTCTTTCTTTCTTTTTCTCTTCTTCTTCTTATCTTTTCTTCTTTCAATTTCAACTCTCAAATCTCAATTCCAATAAGATTAAACAAGGAATCAAAGTTATAAGATAAGATAGAAAGTGGAAATCATGTTAGAAGAAGCTCCAACAACAAAAAAAGAATTCAATTGCATCTTCTTGCTAAAAAGCTAAGTATAATAGTTTTATGTTGTTTTAATTGTTGTATATGCGTATATGTGATGAATTAGAACTAGAATTAGAATTATTTGGAGCTTGTGATTAAGTTGATAGATGGAAGATATGGAAACATATATGTTAAAAACTTGAATATGTTTATGCATGAATGGAGATGGCCTTTGATGAGTGCTCTGGAGATGTTTGATAAATTGGAATAAGTATATAATTGTTAAAAGTAATGAAAATTATATTTCTTTCATGGTGTTTAAGTTAAAGTAGGATGTGTGAAAAGTGTTAAAAAAGAAGAAAGAAAACAGGGGAAGTCACAAAAATCTATACATCCCGTCAAACGACCAGTTTAGAAGGGTGTTTTACTTTCGAATCATTTTTTTTAAAGTCCTTATATCCATATGGCCCCGTTTGAGGGTATATAGAGAAAACGACCCGTTTGGAGAGGTGTTTCACTTTCAGATCATTTTTGGGTAAAATCCCTATGTTGAAATGGCCTCATTTGGTTTCCCTTGCAACGACATTGTTTCATATTTTAGTCATAATTTATTCATTCGGACTCAGATTAAGGTGATTCACAATGCTATATAAAGCTTAAAAAGAAATTTACACATTTCATGTTTTAAGTTTTTGCAAATTCTAAAAGTATCAAGGCCTAAATTTTGATTGGTTCTAGTAGCTACATATTTCAACAAAGTTAAAAACTTGTGTTTGCTTATTAAATGTGTGTAGTTAAGTATAAAATGAATTTGGCTAATAAAACTAGGTTCAACTTGACTAAATGGACTTGAATGAACTAAAATAAATTAAATTGATTAAGTTTAATCAACTTGGTAAGATTAAGTTAACAAAGACTTAAGTTAATATGAATCTTAGATTAAAATGAACTTAGTTAATCAATCTAAGTTCAACTTGACTAAATAAACTTTAGCTAAAATGAATTAGATTGATTAAGTTTGATTAATTCTAGCTTAGTAATTGGAATAAATGATTAACTTTAATTAATTTAGCTAAGATTAAGTTAAAATGAGTTAAGAGTTACAGTTAGCTTAAGTTAGTGAGTTGGAATAAGCCATAAATAACATGGAGAATATGTTGTTTCAAATATGTGTTTGCTTAGGAAATAATGTTTTTGTATATAAATACTTCATTGATGATTTTATAATAAGAGACTATAAATAAAGTAAAAAGAAATACTTTAGCAGACAAAGGAGAACTGTCCGTATTTTGGTGGGAATCTTCATAGCCATAGCGAGGTTCCTAATTAGCGTATAATCAAATAGGGTTTTAATAAAAGTTTGATATAAGTGTTTTAATTACCAATTATATTGAATATAGTTTATGTATAAACCAAATTTAGTTAGTAAATCTAAGTTTTATTAAATTAAATGGATCTTCATTTGTTTTGTAAAGGAATTGTTGACCCCCTCTCAAAAGGGAAATAATCTCATTTGAGCTTCTGTCAAGTAATGGACACCATCTCTAGGATTCACATGTGGTACAGTTGGAAATGATATAAAAGGTATGTAGTAATTTACATTTAAATGCTAGGATATTCATCTATATGAATTAAAACTTAAAGATGACATTTATAATCAAGTTTGTTTGTGCTTGTGCCGTTAAATTTGGTCCGGAGAGTGGCTTTATCACAAGGGGGGATACGTAGTTTAGGTGCTTAGGTCATCCCTATCATTGTAATGGCTTTCATAAGTGGCTCAGCGAGTAACCATGAAGCAAATTGTATCGGTATATAACGTCTAGTTAGGCTTGGAAAGAAGTAATATGATCTGGTTCACGTTTTTGAGGATGACTAAACTAGATGATGTTATGAGACTGAGATGAGTAAAGTTATGTAATGGTTGTGAACCCTAGATGAAGCTATTTTCTTGTTTATGTTATCTAGGAAATATAAGTTTCGGACTGTCTATATCCTCCTAAGCGCTGCATCATTACTTGAATTTCCAATGGCTTGTTTCGGAGTGTACTGCTCCCGTGATGCTTGATTTATTTTAAATGAAAGATAAGAACTTGTTATTTGTTGAATTGTATTTATTTAGGCTTGTATGTTATTTCGTGTGTGTGTTTGTATTACTATATACTGAGTTTCGGCTCATTATTATTGTTGTTGTTCTTTTTTTTTCAAATATTATATTGAGGATGATGATGATATGTTGAATGTTAATGTGTTGATGATGGCAAGTTTTGGCTCGAGTTTTGGCGATGTTAGATGAGTGTGTGGTTAAAGCCGTATATATGCAAACCGGGATGGGTTCAGGATAGTATTCTAAAACTCGAACCCTAAATAGATACCCAGTAGGGTTCCCAAAACTCATCCCAATCTTATAGGTTTTTGTCCATGAATCTAAACCTACTAGACAAATTCTATAAGTACCGAAACCCGATAAAATTTACAACAAGCAAGAAAGAAAAGAATAACCATCTGGATGTGTTCCCTAAAACCATATAGAAAATTAGAAATCCAATTTAGTTTATGAAGCCAAAATTCAGCCAAAGACTTGCGGATTTTATTTTGTTGAAGGAAAAAGCTTCCGTTTTGCTATCCTGATTCGGACAATAGAATATTTAAAAACTTCAATTTATAAATGTCTTTTTTTCCCATCTTTTTTCCATCGTTTCCAAGTGCACCTGGAAAAAAACGAAATGATCAACGATAGCTAAGATTTTACACTAATAAAATCAAATTGAATGAAAATGTGAACTTATAATGAAATGAAAAGTGTCTTAGTAAACCAAATTAGAGAGAATATATGTTTATCACAACAGTTATCAAATCACAATACAAATTTTAAAGCGAAATAAAAATTAAACAAAGTAAAAGCATCTCTCAAATCACAATACAAATTTAAAATTCTCATAGATTTCACTATTCATTTTCATCTTCTTCATCACACCTACAAAAAAAAATACATTAGATACATGGTAAAAACATTTTTAAAAAAATAAATAATAAATTTACTAGTCTCTTACCACTTGTTTTTTGAACTATCCATCTTTGAGTATACATCAATGCCTCTATCGTATCTGCTTTGAGTCGACTTCTATGCTAACTAATTACTCGATCGCCGTAATAATTGCAGCTTCAGAGTAACCATGGATATGGGGACAACTAGTATATCTCTAGTTACCTCTGCTAATGTAGGATATTTCGTTACACTCACTTTCTACCATGCAAGAATATCAAACTTAGAGTTTTAACCTAAGGCTCCACAGGTTCCTCTAAATAATAGTCCAACATTGACTTTACATAGACATCGGTGGCGGTAGTTTTCAATATTCTAAATAACATTCCATATTAGGATCAGTTGAAAAGAGCACTAGTGCCACTGCCTCTCTTAAAGGATTTGGAGAAGATCTAACATCTGAGCTCTTATTTTGGTGAGACTTAGATCTGTCTTGATATTCTTGAATCAATTCATAAGTAGTGTCCTTGACATTTTGTATCTCTTTAGAAGCATTCACTCCAAAAACCTTACGAAACACAAAATCCACCGCCTTCATCTAAACCGAGGATCCAAAACAATACATACAACCATAATGACATGACATCCCGAAATATTTTTCAAACTTTTCAAACATCTTTTCAACCATAACACTAATATTCAGATCAAGAGAACCCTTACATTCAATCAATGCATTCCCAATTGTGTATACTTTCCAAAAATAATAATTTGCAGCCGGATACTGAGTACTTGAAAATAGGTTAGATACCTCATAAAAAATAGACAACTTCTTTCAAATTTCTTTAGCCAACTCCTAGTCATCATCCGAAGGAAGACTTTTATAATGTCTATCCATATGTTGAACTCTATAAAAGACTTCCTTATATCCAATGGTAGTGAGAAGCATGTTATATGTAGAATTCCATCGAGTCTTGCAATCCAAACAAAGCCTTCTACTGTATGAGACATCTAGCTACTTGTAAGCTTCACTAAATTTCTCAACTCGTGATAGTTGCTGACCAAAACTAGATACTATCACGAATCTTCTCTATTGCACTTTCTATTACAATCACACCATCTCTCACAATTAAGTTCAAAATATGTGCACAGCAACCATATGCAATATCTTCCCACAAAGAATCAAATCGTCCTTCTGTAACTTTAATAACAAAGTTGCAACCATTGCATCATTTGTTGAACAATTATCTACAGTGATAGTAAATAATCTTCTATCTAGATTCCATGCCATCAATGAAGCAAATAATCCCTCAGCAAGATTCTCATTTGTATGTGGAGTTGGAACATACACAAAACTGCATATAAGTGTAAAAATAATTAAAAGAGATTCTAACTTCCAGATACATTAAATAGAATATATAGAAGTACAGAGACTTACTTCAAGAGTCGACTTTGGAGTTTCCAATTGTTGTCAATGAAGTGTGCAAATAACAGTCATGTATCCCTTTTCTGATTTGAAGTCCACATATCAGTTGTTATTGCGACTCGAGAATTAAGCCCTTACAGTTGCGCCTTCAATTTTTCCCTTTCTACATTATAAATGCTCAAGATTTCTTTCTTTATGGTTGTACGACTCACATGTTGAATAAGAGACTAAATACTATTTATGTAGTCTCTAAAATATCCATGCTCAACTATTGAAATAGGATACTCATGGACAACAATTGCCTTTGCAAGTTTCTACCTAGCAGTTTCTTAATTAAAAGTCTAGTTTCCTATTATCAAGCTACTACTATCACTCTCACTTTGGTTTCTTTCCATTGATAAGAGACATTGTCTAATGTCTCTATGGTTGTTTCTTTGAATGCACTTTTTTAGTGATTATGCAAGTGCTTGGTGCCATTTTTACTTACTACTTTCAATCTTTTTGAACAATGGTGGCAAATAGCAACTTCCTTCCCATCGATAGTTTTCTTCACCATTTCAGACCACACAGAAGAAGTCAACCTACGCTTGTTAGGGTTGTTTGTCTGATCGACACTACTTACTACATGAGAGCCCACTGTAATTGTTGGTTTTCTTAGTCTA
Organism: Combretum micranthum; assembly: GCA_024138025.1. Lineage (NCBI taxonomy): Eukaryota > Viridiplantae > Streptophyta > Magnoliopsida > Myrtales > Combretaceae > Combretum > Combretum micranthum. The sequence goes on along the minus strand of JAMXBD010000527.1, from coordinate 129,067 downwards.
AGTGGTAGTATTAGGCTTTCCATAGGCTCAAAAATCATGGACATTTCCTCCATATTCATCTACATCCATACTGAGATTAACCACATGAAAGGATCGAAAGGAAATAATTGATAAGATGTACATCATATTTAAAATAATCAAGGTGGCTTATAGTCCCTTATCTAAAAAGTAGTCAAGTGAATATGAGTCAAAAGCCTGTTGATAGCACATTAAAGAGAAAATTCAACACCAACCTGAAAGGAAGGGCCCACATCCTCAGTATAGACCCTTGATTGATAGCTACGCAGTATTCTATCTAGTTAGTAGTAGTTCTATCGGAAAAGCCATAGTAAATCAGAACAAGATAAAAGGTAGTGCAAATTTCTAACTCCTTTTGAGTGCAAATCTGAATTTATCATGCATTGAATCTTGGTGAAGAGAGAACAACTGAACCTGATTATCACCTGTAATCCATTTTCATGAGCTCTTTGATCAATCTCAAGAATCGCAAATATTGTTGAAACTTTGACTAGATGAAGTATACACAATTCATCTACGTCACAAATGCTTTGATCATGACTATCAAAGAACCTGATTGTTCTTTCAAATGATAATAAAAGTAATCATTTGAAACCTATCTATTGATTAAAAAAGACTATTCGTTTTTTAAGCCTTATTGTTATGGTTCAAGCTAGAAGAATAGCTTGTTTGCATATTCCTATCCAATCATATACTATCAGTGTTTGATTTAGTGAATTGCTGTCATATTCTAAATTTTTTTCTAGGTAAATATTAGATTCAGAATTTGGCTTAAATAAATGCAAACTCTTTGGGTAACTAGAGCAAATGAGTCATGTCAAAAAACAAAACAAAATTTTTTTTTTGGCCGAGAACAAAACAGAACAATTAACACAAATCAGGAAAAGCAAGATTAGCTTAAAATTTTCCACACGAAAATCCAATTTTAGATCAGGAAAACAACAAATAAGTCAGATTAGGTAAATACCATATTCAAATCGAAACACAAAACAAGTCACGCGAAAGAACAAAACACAAGTGATACAGCAGATTAAACAACCCACAACATGAAAATCCAAACACAAAAATCTACCCATGACCACTAACTAAAACACTATGCATCACCATGCGACAACCCACTACACTACACACCAAATTAACCCATTCTAACCACTAATCCTTAATACCTAGAAAAAGGAGGGGAAAAAAAACAAAGAAGACAATAAAAGTACCAAACTAAGTGTAGAGCTCTTACCGTGGCCGTGTGTAATCAGACGAGTGGTGAAACCAAAGGTGAGATTTGCAAGCTGTTATCGTGAGGAGGAGTAGAGGACAGTGTAGTGTGGTACCGGGAGGTGAGGCGACGGGAGTGAAACTTGAAAGGCTTGAATTTGAGGAGAACGGAGAGTGAGCTGTGATCGCGAGCCAAGATACAAGACTAAAAGTGAAGGCCACTAAATTAATGTACTGTCTTAAGGTTTTCTGTGTTTTCTAAATGATTTAATAAAAAATAGTTTTAATAATTAGTGGGGCAGAGCTATTAATATTAGACTAAGGCTATAAAAATATATATATTTATATATTTTAACGGGTTCAGGTTTCCAATGGGTTTTATACTCATCCTAGAATTTGTCCCAAAACCCTATAGGATTTTATTATTTATCCCAAAATCCATCCCAAACCCTATAGGGTATTTATCGGGTTAGACGGGTTAGGTATCCTATAAAAACCCGCCCGCTTATCCCTAGCCGTGTATTTTTATTTTATTTTGTTTTGCTCTTGTATAAAGGACTAGATTTATATTTTAAGTTGCAATATTCTTTTAAGGGGCTTGATGATGCCCATTTTAGTTAAAAGAAGTTTTTAAAGCTTTGTATACCATCATTAAAAGGGCATATGAGATACATAATGTTATATTTTGTTTTGTGAATGTTAGTCTACTCATGAGAGTAGATTATAAAGTGTTTTTGTAAAACTTTGTTTCTTAGAAAGTTGGTCTTCTCCGGTAAGAGTAGAGAGGCGCTTGTTTCGTAAATGATATTTTGTAAAGTTTATTTTGAAAGTTTAAATCCAATTGCAAAGAGAATCTAATTACAAGATTTCATAATTTAAAAGTGAGTAGCAAATGTTTACAATAAATATATTACTCAAGGAAGTCCGAGAATGTAATACATGAAGTATTATACGTGGCAATAATGTTTTAATTAAATTTAGGGTGTTACAAAAAGAATGTAAAAGAGAGAGAGAGAGAGAGAGAGAGAGAAGAAAAGGAATATAAAAAAAGGGGCAAGAACATTTTCTTGAATAGTTTTCTTGTGAAAGAAGAATTCATTGAGTCCCACCAAAATCATCAAAGATTTTTATCCTTGCGATTTGTCAATTAGGGAATTAGGTTTTGTGTTGAATATGCAAGAGCAAAGTTTGCGAATTGAGGTTGCAAGTTCGCTAAAGAACCAAAAGATGACGAATTGAGAGGGTAAGGTGGTGAAAGCAATAGAGTGATTTGTGTGACACATGAGAGTTGAGTGCCATTAAAATTACGAGTGAAACACGTGGGAGAGAAAGTGCTATGAGGTTTCCTTTTTTTCCCCCCTTGTTACTATGTTTTAAATTTTAAGATGTCAAATTCCTTAGAGAAGGGGATTAGCGAAGGAGATGACAAGTTGGGATAGATGACGGACATGATGAGACAGATGATGGCTAAGATGTTCCGATATGATGAGTGGTTGAAACAAGTAGAGGCTGAAATGAAAGAGGAAATTTCTCCTAGGCATAATACTAAGCGTTACATGAAGTAGGAGGACTATGATGAGGAGTTAGAATATGGTAATGACTATTAGTATATGACACTACTGCTAGAGGTTCATGAAGACAGCGAAAAGAAGCATGGTGTGGATGTGAGAGAATTGATGATAATCTGAATGCTGTTAAACTTGAGATTCCATCTTTTCAGGGTCACAATGATGCGGATGCGTACCTCAAGCGGGAGAGGAAGATGGAGCTTTTGTTTGCTTGCCATCAATACTTTAAAGAAAAAGAAGATGAAACTTGTTGTAGTAGAGTTTACTGACTATGCTAGCATCTGGTGGAATCAGCTAGTCATTAGTCGGATAAAGAACTTAGAGGATCCTGTGAGTACATGGCAGGGGCTGAAAACAACTATGAGGAAGAGGTTCATTCCAAGCCACTATTATCAAGAGCTGTATCAGAAGTTGTAAGGTCTTACTTAAGGAAGTAGGAGTATAGAGGAGTATTTTAAGGAGATAGATACCTTAATGATGAAGGCTTATATTAAGGAAGACAGGGAAACCAGGGGCGCTGAATAGAGAGACTGCAGATCGGGTTGATTTGCAACATTATGTAGAGCTGGAGGACATGTATCAAATGGCTCTTAAGTTTGAAGAGAAGTTGAAGAGGAAGGGAAAATTCAACAAGGGTGCTTCTTTTTCTACCACTCCATGGAAGGGGAATTGGACTAAAGATGATAAAGTTGAAGAAAAGTTAAAGCCTATACAAACTGTAACTAAGGATGATAGTATTAATAAAGCAAAGGTAAGGCCAAAACTCAATTGCGTTATAGCAGCTTTCATTGTTTTCAAGTGTAATGGAGCAAGTCATATAGCTTCTCAAAGTCCTAATAAGAGAGCTATGGTAGCCTTGGGCAATGATGAATATTGCACTGCTAGTGAGAGTGAAGACGAAGGAGATGATGAGATGCCTAAATTAGAAGACGTGATAATCATGAGTATATGGACACATCTAATGTGGCCATGGTGACTAAGCATACATTGAGTATACAACAGGTGAAGGAGAATGATTCAGAATAGCAACAAGAAAACATCTTTCATGCGAGGGCTATTGTTCAAGGTAAGGGATGTAGATTAATTATAAATGGAGGTAGTTGTAGGAACATTGTCAGTAACAATCTAGTGGAGATTCTTAAGTTACCTACGATGAAACACCAAAAACCTTATAAGTTGCAACGATTGAATGATTCGAGGAGGTAAAAGTGAATAAGCAAGTTATATTGTCATCTACGATGGGTAGCTAAAAGGATGAAGTGTTGTATGATGTAGTTCCCGTGAATGTAAGCCACATCTTGTTAGGTATGGCATGGTAATTTGATAGGAACGCCTTACATTAGGGGTGTCCAAATCGTTATATTGTGAGAAAGGATGGTAAAACCTTCACTTTGGCACCACTGTCACCACAACTTGTGCTTGAAAGTTAGTCGAAGCTAAAAAAAGAGGATGAGATGTTAAGAACGAGTGAGGCTAAGAGAGAAAACATGAGAGATGGTGAGAATAAAACATGAGCGGAAGAGTGAAAAAATAAAAGGAGTGATGATAAAAGAAAAGAGAGTGAGGGGAAAAAGTGATTGAATTACTTAGCTACTAAGAATAAGATTAATAGTGTTATTTCTGAGAAAAAGGCCAATAATTATACTCACGTGCAAGGAGGCTTTGATTAACACTAGCGAACTTAAATCTTCTATTCCTAGTGTTGTTGTGTCTCTTTTATAGGATTATGGACATCTTTTTCCTGAGGAGATTCCTAGATGATTACCACCTATTCGAGGCATTGAGCATCATATTAAATTTATCCCTGAAGCTTCTATTCCAAATAAGCCTGCATATAGGTGTAGTCCTAAAGAGACAAAAGAGATCCAAAGGCAGGTTGAAGATTTGCTAGCAAAGGATTTTGTTTGCGAGAGCATAAGTCCATGTGTTATGCCAGTACTTTTAATACAGAAGAAAGATGAAACCTAGAGGATATGTGTAGATTGTGGAGCCGTCAACAAGATAACGGTAAAGTATCGCCATTCTATTCCTAGGTTAGATTACATGCTTGACGAGTTCCATGGTTCCTATTTATTTTCTAAAATTGATCTTAAAAGTAGGTACCATCAAATTAGGATGAAGAAGAGAAATGGATAGTTATGCCATTTGGGTTAACTAATGTACCTAGTACCTTTATGGGATCAATGAACTATGGTATGAGACTTTTTATTGGAAAATTTTTTGTTGTGTATTTTGATGATATTTTGATATACAACAAAAGTCTAATCAGCATGTTGAACATTTGAAATATGTGCTAGATGCGTTAAGGAAAGAATGTCTCTATGTTAATATGAAAAAGTACTCTTTTTGTCTGGAAAAGGTTGTTTTCTTAGGATATGTTGTTGGTGCTAAAGGCATAGAGGTAGATACGAAGAAAATTAGAGCAATTAAGGATTAGCCTATGCCTACTAGTGTTACTGAGGTGAGGCTTTTTCATGGTTTGGCTAGTTTCTATAGATGTTTTGTGAAAGATTTTGGTATACCAACAACAACATTGACTGAAGTTGTTAACAAATCTATTGGTTTTAAATAGGGTGAAGTACAATATAAGGCTTTTAATTTACTTAAGGGAAAATTGTGTTTTGAGCCTATGTTGTTTTTGCCTAACTTTTCTAGGACCTTCAAAATTGAATGCGATGTATCTGACATTGGCATTGGAGCTGTTTTGATGCAAGAAGGTAAGCCAATTGCATGCTTCACTGAGAAATTAAGGGGAGCAGCTTTGGGCTATCCCACTTATGACAAGGAGCTATATTCTCTGGTAAGAGCTTTGTAGATTTGACAGCATTACTTGTGGCTAAAGGAGTTTGTGGTTCATACCGACCATGGATCATTGAACCATCTAAAGGGGCAAGGAAAGTTGAACAAGAGACATGCTTGATGGATAAAGTTCATAAATACATTTCCATATGTCATTCGGTACAAGTAAGGTAAGGAAAATGTTGTTGTCGATGCTTTGTCACACATGTATGCATTTCTTTCTACTCTGGTACTAAGTTGCTTGGATTTGAGCACATAGAGGAGTTGTATGCAAGGGATGATGATTTTTTCTGTTTTGAAGCATGTGAAAAGGTGGCTTTTAATAATTTTATTGGCATGATTGATTTCTATTTCGTGGGGATAGATTGTGTATACCCAGATGTTTTATGAGAGAATTGCTTGTTCGAGAGTCACATGGAGGTAGGTTTATGGGGCACTTTGGAGTGACTAAAACTCTAGACATTTATATGAGCATTTTTATTGGTCTCATATGCTTAAGGATGTGGAAAGGATTTATGATTGTTGTGTTATTTGCAAAAAGCCTAAATCTAAAGTAATGCCCCATGGGTTATATACACCTCTTCCAGTACTTGGTGAACCTTAGACTGACATTTCTATGGATTTTGTCTTAGAATTGCCTAGGTTAAAAAGGGGTCATGACTCAATTTATGTTGTTGTGAATAGGTTTTCTAAAATGGCACACTTTATTGCATGTAATAAAACTGATAATGCTATTCATATAGCTGATTTATTCTTTGAAGAAATTGTTCGGTTGGATGGAGTTCCTAAAAGCATTGTTAGTAATAGAGATGTCAAATTTTTAAGTTATTTTTGGAAGGCTTTGTAGAGTAAGTTTGGAACTAAACCGTTGTTTTCTACTGTATTCATCCATGAACTAACGAACAAATGGAAGTAGTGAATAAAACTATGAAAACTCTATTGTGTGTTATGCTACAAAAGAATGTTAAACATAGGAAGAGTGTTTGCATTCATTGAGTCTGCATATCATCACACTTTTCATTATTCTACTATTTTTTCATCATTTGAAATTGTTTATGGTTTTAATTTGTTAACCCCTTTAGATTTATTACCAATTCCAATTGATGAGCTTGCTAGCTTAGATGGTAAGAAGAAGGCGGAGACAGTGAAGAAGCTACATGAGCAGGGTCATAGAGAATTGAAAAGCGGAATGAACAATATGCTTAACAAGAAATAAAGGCCAAAAGCGAGTGGCTTTTGAACCCAGTGACTAGGTTTGGGTGCATTTGAGAAAGGAGCGATTCCCAGCTCAAAGGAAGTTAAAGCTAGATCCTTGATGAGATGAACCATTCAAATGATTGAAAAGATTAATGATAATGCCTACAAGTTGGATCAACCAGGTAATTATATGTAAGTGCTACTTTTAATGTGGCTGATTTAACTCCTTTTGATGTAGGTAAGAAAGATTCAAGGACGAATCTTTTTCAAGAGAGCGAGAATAATGGAATCCAGCTGCATCGAGTCTTACACATCCAAGTCATGTACCTAAGGGAATGATTACGTGAAATAGAGTCAAGAAGCTTCGAGAAGAGTTCTAAGGATTTGTGTAGAAGTTTATTAAAGATTACTTGAAGTTCGCTGATGTCAATTTGGAGCTGGAAATGAAGACATTTACTATTATTTGTGCAACTCAGAGGGTGGATGCGTCATGGTAGACTAAGGCCAGCCTAAGGCTGTTCACCTACATCTCAATGCCATTGACCTACATCACAAAGAGGCCAGCTTACTTTGAATTTCCTTTTTTAGCTACCTAATTTTTATCAGATTAATTTCCTTTTTCTTTTAACCTATAAATAGGCTTAATCATTGTATGAAAAACAACTTTTGACAAAGATTAATCACATTAAGAGTTTATTCCTCTGTTTGGTTCTTTCAAGAACTTGAACTCTTCAAGAATTGTGTTCTTGTTGTGTTCTTCGCATACCAAGGTTATTGGTTGGTATTATCCAAGGGGTCGCGATCTTTGTCAAGGTTCCTAGGTTTACTTAACCTTAGGTCAAGGTTTTTCCATTAATCTATACCAAGGTTCGTGGAATTCTCAGTTTTCAGGTCACATTTAATTGTACCTCTGATTTTAGGTCACATTTAATTGTACCTCTGATTTTATTCTGGATATTTCATCGGGTTAAGGTTGCATTCGATTCTTAAAACTAGAGTTCACAAACGTGCCAAGCACGCATCAGTACTCCTCACCTACGACCAAAACCCATGCATACGTTACAAACAACCTTTAAGTTAAATATATAGCTAGTCAATTTACATGTTCTACCTTAGATAGCCACAAATAGCAAACAAGACATACACATACTCGAAATATCGATCTGTCTCGAATTCTAGAATTCACTAACCCGGTTACATATCAATTAAGCCATTGAGAACACTTACAGGTTCACACTCACCTACGTTATATACTTGTATAATTTTCATTTTTACCGCACCAGAATCTCATTAAGTTTTAAAGTCTTAGAACGTATATTATTCTTAAAGTAAGGTATTAAATATGTTTAGATTGTTTTATGAAGAAAAAAAGTGATTTTAGGGGCAATTTACAAATACGTCCTTAGTTTTCCCTTAAACGATATCACTTGGTCCTCGATAGAAAAATGACCCTTAAAATTGCAAACCTTAACCTCATTCTACACTCTTTTTCTCCATACCCAGTTACAAACCTTAACTCTTCCCTTTCGTTTCGTTTTCTTCAATTCTCTTTATGAACATTGTTTCAATAATATTTTCTCTTATGTGTTTGTGCAAGATTATTGAGATGATGGAATGATATAGATAGCCTATTTAAACTAGCAAAGCTCAAAAAAGTATCTCATAACTTCTTTTTAGGGAAAATCTTGCATGCCTTCTCTTTTCTTTTTCTTTCGTATTTATATGCTACTTCTACAATTACAGATCTTATGTAGATCTGTTCATTCATAGTTAGATTTGTCGTACTATTTAGATATACTCATTAGTATGCTACCATACACACGCAACCATTTCAATGTCTAATATAAGGTTTAATGTACATCAAAATTAGTAGCCCATGCTGGTGCCCCTTTAATTCTCGTACTTTGCCTTGTATCATTTACAAAGTTCATAGGCAAAGTGCATAGTCATGTACCCATACATGGGAAAAGTACGAACACATATTTCTAAAGGAAAAAGATTTCGTAAAATAGATAGTTACATGACCAAGTGCACAAGCTCACTTCTAGAATTCTACACATTTGAGTTTCACAAAGGTACATAGCCTCATGCATGGGCTGTGCATTGTCGTGTACTTCCAAAAATGATCCTTTTTTGTTAAATTTTCCTTTGTTTTTTACTTATTACACTTTTTAGCCTTTCAAGATTTGTCATTATCACTCTAATCTGAATATACATACTTCACACAAATGAAACCACTTAGCTTTGTAAAATTTTCTATTTTTTCTTTTCTTCCAATTTCTTAAATTGCACTTTTAGAGATCTTCTCAAGAATTGATGTTCTTCTTATAAAAGACTATTATCAACACAAAAACTCTGAAAATTCAATGTCCAAGTGTGTACTTTGTTGGAAACAATGAGAAAAAGAAAGCGAAGAATCACTTATCGTCAATATGCTTTTAGACTCTTCAATAATCACAAATATCGTTTAGAAAGGAATAGTTAGTTTCTGCATATTTTAAAAGACAAAATATAAAATTGCTTTCTTATATGTTGGTTTTCACCCAAAGTATCCTTTAAACTTTTACACAATAAGACCAATTTGCACCTATTAATTATTTTGAATTTACTTTCCTACCCTCGCTTATTTTTTTGTTTATTTTAAGCTATTTTCAATTGTCTTTTTTTTTCCTCCTCCCCTTAAAACGTTACAACAATAAAAATATATGTACTTTTACAAACTTTTTAGGTAAATTACATCGAAATATCATAACATTTTGGGGTAAGTTTATTTAAGATCACAACTTTTTAAAGTGATTAAAATAATGTCATAATGTTTAGAGAAGTGGATTAATTGAGATCTTTATTGACACATGTCATAACATGTTGAATCTTCTGAATTTTAATTAAATACATGAGTTATTTTTCTAGTTGATACGTGTCAACAGAGACATCAATTGACCCACTTTTTGAAACATCGTAAACTCTTTTTAATCACTCGAAACATTGTGATCTCATATGAACTTACCCACAAACAGTGTGATCTTTTAGTATAATTTACTCTAAACTTTTTTATAGCAGCAATGTCAATTATTTTTATATAAACTTTTATTTTTTTCCAACTTTAAATATTTGAAAAATCTGTTATATATAAACGATTAGAAAAAAAGCTTTTTTATTTGAAATTTAATTTAATTTGTGATCCAAACTGAACTAAGCCGTTATATAATACTTTGGAAAATTTCTTACTCAATCAAAGCCATTATTTAATGGTTTGGCTCTAGATGAGGTAAAAAACAAACCACAAAATTATGGTTTTGTTTGGTTTTTATTAGAAACCGAACCAAATCAATCAATGGCCACCTCTAATAGGTTCTTCAACAAAGATCCCATAAAATTTTCTTATATTTCTAAATTTTTTACAAAATTCAATGACCTATAAAATATGCATGCTTATATTTTTATTTTGTTATTTTTTAAAGTAATGAATGGAGAAAGATGATAAAAAATGAAGAATAAATTGATGTGCACCTAGGACACTAAATTGAAGGATGTCAAATAAAATAAGGAGATCCTTAATGAAGAGTGATTCTCAAGGAGCAGCTATGAAAGGAGAACCATCAAACGAGGTCTTTAACATTAAACAAGCCCTAAGAGGAAAAGTTTCTTAAAAAGCTAACATAATAAGGATGAAATATTCCTATAATTTTTTTTTATTTATTTCAAGGAGGATGATAAAAAGTCAAATAAGGTTAAAATAGGACGTGTTAAAAATCTAGGGCTAGTTTTTTTTTTCTTTTTTTACAAAACTATTAAATGGTTTAACCTTTCTATTTACATTAAAGAATTGCTACCAAAAAAAATATATGATAATATATAAGATATCTTAAGCCCTACTATTATAATAACATATCTAAATAAAGAAAAAACCTAATGATAACCTCTATATAAATCTCTTAGCCAGATGACAGTAACCAAAATCCTCCTTCTCTAATTTCAAGATAATGCACGTTTTAAAATTTTCCAACCAATCATAGGAGACGTATATAGCTCTCTAATATCCTCAATTGTTATTTGTTAATAATTTATTTTGTGTGTGAAGTAGGTCACTAGGCATTGACAATATAGTAAAATAAAATAAAAAAGAGGAATTCAAAGTGTATATTTAATGTGTATATCATTTTAAGAAATTCAAGGAAGTTGGACAAGAAACACTAATAAGATTATACTGACGGCTATATTCAAGACTTTCATCGTGAGTGATCTACTATTCTAGGTATGCAATGACATGTTTGTTGCTTGCTAAGACAGAAATTGCTAATAACTTGACTAATTTATAAAGTCTGCTAATAAAGTGTGTTGTTTGCTATTTGGTTATTTCGAACCAAAGAGTGACACCCTTCTTAAGGTCTCAAACATTAATACAGTGGTTAGATGCTTAGGCCACCAAGTTGTAGCTTGGTGAGTAGTTGATGAGAGGAACGGTATAGCGGTTACTTGAACAAAGAAAAATTATATCAAGTGTAGTTTGGGGATTATGGATCTCAACAAACTATACGATATGAATGGACTGTGATGATGGTGTCTGAATAATAGCCGCAAACCTTAGATAATACTACTTTTTATTTTCTTTTTGGGCGAGAGGCCAATTACTCTCATCAACTCTCAATACTGTTGCGGTAGTATTAGAACCCAAGTCCTTCATCGTGTTGTTTGGAGTCATGAGTACTTTACTTCACTTAATTTAAATATTTAAATAAATATTTATTGTATTAGTATATGAATGCATGTACAAATCGAGTGTGATTGTGTTACTATGTACTAGGTTTTAACTCATTCCTTAGAGATTTTTTTTTCCAATTGTAGGTACAACTCAAAATTATTTTCAAGGCCTTTTAGACTTAAGATCAAGTTCAACATTAGAGTGAAGAACATTGTGAAATATGTTCATATTTGATTAGTTTACAAAATTGGTTAAAACACATGGAATTGTAACCTAATGAAAATTGAATATATAACAATGTGAGACATTAAAGAATTATCATTTATTTATGATTTGTGGATGTTAGCATGTGCCTTTGTATACTTTTATGGTGGTACAAGTATGTGGTGGATTGTTTATCTCCTCTAATTTTTAGGATGTGGCATAGGACCCCAAATAAGCTCTTTCTTTCAGTGGCATAGCGCCTCCTTAGGGATCTATTTATTATTTTATCTAACATGACTTATTTTTGTCCTTTTTGATGGTTAAAAAATAATCTATTTTAATACTCATAAAAAATTTAGAAAAAATAAAATTTGTCAGTCCTAACACTAGATTTTATAAAAATTTTACTACGATGCTTACAAATCTTTAAGAAAAAAAATTTTCTTATGACAAGTACCTCTTATTATACATGCATTAATAATTATTGCAATCTCGTCATACATGGTTAAACATATCCTTGGCGAAAAACTAATTAGCCAGGTTTAAACCATTGATGCAATTATACTCGGTAATTTTAAGCAATGTTATCAAAACTGATTTGACCAATCGATTTGATTGAAACCGGCCTTAAAAGCGGTGCATTTCTCACTAGTAACTCATTTTTGGGTTGAACCGATCATATGCGAGTGACCTAATTGATCTAACTGGATCATAATGCACTCTTTAAAAAGAGAAAGAAAAGCAAAAAGGAAAACGTGAACTGAAAAAGCCAGGAAAGAAAAACTATAAAGAAACCCTTTCTTTTGTCTTGTCGGTAACATCCAATGAAAAACAAAACCCCTTTTTTTTTTTTTTTTTTCCCCAAAACCCTTCCTAATTCCATTTGTCTTCTCCACATAGCAACATCGCTAGCCACCGGCCTTCCAAGCGCCAACAAGCACCTCGTGATGATGGAGTGCAAGTTTGGTTGATAGGTGGACAGATCAGATCTGATTGAGTTTCTTGCATCGTTAGAGTAGGAAAGTAACGGAAATGTACGAAAGATCTTTTTGTACTTTTTCTTTTTAATCCGAACACGGATTTTTGGACAACCCTTCTAAATGCATTAAATGAACCATCGCTCCCTTCTCAAATCATTCACGTGGGGATGCAGGTATTTATCGAAACGGAGCTAACTATTTTAACCGAGACATATTTTGCAATGGGATTCTATTAATTTAAGTTTTTTCTTTTCTAAAGTATTGTTTGATTTAATGCAATGGAAATGATAACTAGACTTATAAATAAAAAGAGTTTTTGCTTCTATTTATATCTTTTAAAAGTATGTGAAAATTAATTTTTTTGAAGTTTTTATCATCAACACATATTTAGGATAAAAAAAAGTATTATTGTGAAAAATTCTAAAAATATGGTATTGAAAAAAATTAAAAACATGACACTTAAGATGTAATGATTCTAACTTTGAGCATAATATAATTTTAATTTTTATTAATCCCAGTTGGATTCCCGATTTGAATCCGATTTTATCTCTTAACCACTAACAACCCCAGTATGTGCAATATGGAAGCGCTAACACTTAGTAGTCAATCTGAATGCAGATTGATGGAATAGGGTAGTTACTGTATTTCAATTAGGACAGTACACATTTACACACATATTATACGTAAAATGACCAATGGACATTTGGGTGTATTCTCTCCCCCTGTGATTGTACTGTATTCCTATATTTATATTGTGGTGTGCTTAACAGAATAGGATATTTTTGGCATGTGTAGAATCTGCCACATCACTATTGGTTGTAACAAATATAACAACTATTGTTGCAGTGTTTATTTGTATTTTACTTCTGTTGCTATGCAGAGTTTATTTGGGTTGTATTCTATTCGTCCAAGCCCATGATCTTTGCTGGCCCAGCTTACCTCTCGTATGGCACGGCCTCATTTTGTTTGATCCCAGCTTTCTCACTTCCAGCTTCCTCACGAGATCCAGTCTGCACTTCACTTTCCCTTCCCATTAGTTTACTTTCCCTTTTCGTGTTGTCTTCGTTCAGTAACCCTAACTTCAACCCCAGTTGATTCAACCCCGTAGCAATCCCTTCCCCTTCAAAATTCCTTGTCCACAAGGAACAATTAGGAAACCTCATCTGTAATTCGCTGAAGAACTCCCATGTAGCCTCGGTTGGTGACAGATTTTTCCACGAGATAAGTAGCATAGTTTCCGCCTTGTTCTGTCTTTTTACCATCTTCCGATCTAGGATGGCCTCTGGTTCTAACGTTTGATCTTGTTGTTCTGCAGGTAAAGGGGATGCTTCCATTGGTCGGGGTCCATGGTAGGGCTTGAGCTGTGAGACGTGGAAAGTAGGGTAGACCGCGGCCTCAGGAGGGAGATCCAATTTGTAAGCCACTTCCCCTACTTTATCTGCAATTTTGTATGGCTCATAGTATTTCTGAACTAATTTTTGTCCTTTAATGCGTTTGAGTGAGCCTTGCCGATAGGGTTGTAACTTTAGTAAAACCCACTCCCCGATTTGAAACCCTCGGTCACTCCTCTTCCTATCACATGTCTGCTTCATCCTGTGTTGAGCTCTTCGTAGGTGGAACTTAAGCATTCGTAGCATGTCTTCCCTGTGTGATAGTATGTTGTCTACTGTCACATTTCTTGTGTCCTTGGGTACTTAGGGCATGTGTAAGGGAGGTGGGTACCCGTATAGTATTTGGAAAAGGGTGAACTTAGAGCTGGTGTGGTAGTTGGCATTATACCACCACTCTGCCAAGGGTATGAAATGGCTCCATCTGTTAGGGTATTCCCCTGTCATGCACCTAAGATAGGTCTCCAAACATTTGTTGACCACTTCTGTCTGCCCATCGGTTTGTGGGTGATAGGAAGTGGACAAATTGAGAGCTACCCCTTGTAGACTTAAGAACTCCTTCTAAAAGGAGCTCACAAAGATAGGGTCCCTGTCACTAGTAATGGTCTCCGGCATGCCATGTAGTTTATATACTTGGTCCAGGTATAATTGAGCTACCTGCAAGGCTGTGTAAGGGTGGGATAGAGGTAAGAAATGTGCATATTTGCTTAATCTGTCCACCACCACCAGGATTACTTCCTTCCCATTCGACTTTGGAAGGCCTTCTATAAAATCCATGGTAACTTCTTGCCAACATTCATTAGGTACTAGCAGTGGTTGTAGCAGCCCAGGATAAGCGACATTTTCATACTTAAATTTCTGGCAAACATCACAACATCTCACAAACTGTCTGACCGTTTTTTCCAGCTTAGGCCAATAGAAGACTGTAGCAATTCTTTTATAGGTTGCTTGTGATCCTGAGTGCCACCCAAGGCTCCTCCATGATACAAGGTTAATAACTTCTTCTTTAGCTCCTCGGAGGGTCCCACTACTACCTTCCCTTTTCTTCTCAGCACTCCCTGGTGCCAACTGAAATTTTTGATTTCCTGCCCCTTTTTCAACTGATCAATTATACAGCTATACCCATGGGGTAAATTCCAGCTGCTCTTAATTTCTTCCATTAAGTCAGGAATAGTAGCCTGAATGGAAAGTTGGTTTAACTGAGTTCTTCCACGCCTGGACAAGGCATCAGCTGCTTTGTTGGAATTTCCACTCTTATATTCAATTGAATAGTCCAACCCCAATAGTTTAGTGAGCCACTTCTGTTGGCTTGGGGTTACCATTCTTTGTTCCAGCAAGTATTTGAGGATTGGTGGTCTGTCCGTATGACAAACTGCCTTCCCAAGAAGTAGTGTCGCCACTTATCAATGGCGTACACCAAGGCTAATAATTCTTTGTCATAAACTGACATTCCTTGATGCTTTGGTGCAAGGGTTTTGCTAATAAAGCAATGGGATGATTCCTTGCATAAGCACAGCTCCTATTCCTTCTCCACAAGCATCTGTTTCGATTATGAACTTCTGTGTGTAATCTGGTAAAACACAGAACTGGAGAGTTCACAAGAGCTTCCTTTAGCCTTTTAAATGCTTCATGAGTGTCTGTATTCCAGCAAAATTGATCCTTACGAAGTAAATTCGTAAGTGGCTTGGCAATGATTCCAAAGCCATGGATAAATCTCCTATAGTAGCCTGCTAACCCAAGAAAGCCTCTTAGCTGTTTGACATTTGTAGGAGTTGGCCAGCCCACAATTGCTTCTATCTTCTTTGGATCAGTGGCCACCCCTTGTTTAAAGATAATGTGACCAAGGTAATCAATTTGATTTACCCCTGAGGCTACGGTCTTCATAGACTCTTTCATTGAATCTAGCTTGTAGAACCTGGGTTAACTCCTCCCACAAAATGGGATTGGTATTTGTTCCTAACGTAGAGTAAGAAACATACCAGTCATAAGCCTTCCCATCTAAATGCATGATGGCTACTTTTGTTCTGAGGTGAGGAGGTGTGTCGTCCAGCATGAAAAATTGTTCTGCCTTCACTATCCAACCTTTGATATTATCACCACTAAAAGGGGGAAATCAATCTTAGTGCTACGCATGGGCAGTTGGTAGTTACTACCCATATTGTTACCAAGCACATCACTGTTGTCCACCTGTTCCTGTGCACTAGTTACCTCCGAAGCCTTGAAAGAGCTGTAGGTTGCTTCTGTTTCCTTCTTCTTCCCTTTGAGCTGGTTTTTGATTTCTTCAATCACCTTGGATTGTTGTTCTAATGCTGTTTGTTGTGTTTGCAGGGCCTCAGTAAAGAGCTTAACCCAGTTATCTTGTTTCTCACTTTGCTCCTTCAACAACTTTTCATAGATTCCTCAATCCTCTTAAATTCTCTGGTGCCCTCAGCCATAAGTACCAGCTCCAATGGCTCTGATACCAATTGCAATATGGAAGCGCTAACACTTAGTAGTCAATCTGAATGCAGATTGATGGAATAGGGTAGTTACTGTATTTCAATTAGGACAGTACACATTTACACACATATTATACGTAAAATGAACAATGGACATTTGGGTGTATTCTCTCCCCCTGTGATTGTACTGTATTCCTATATTTATTGTGGTGTGCTTAATAGAATAGGATATTTTTGGCATGTAGAATCTGCCACATCACTATTGGTTGTAACAAATATAACAACTATTGTTGCAATGTTTATTTGTATTTTAATTCTGTTGCTATGCAGAGTTTATTTGGGCTGTATTCTATTCGTCCAAGCCCATGATCTTTGCTGGCCCAGCTTGCCTCTCGTATGGCCCGGCCTCATTCTGTTTGATCCCAGCTTTCTCACTTCCAGCTTCCTCACGAGCTCCAGTTTGCACTTCACTTTCCCTTCCCATTAGTTTACTTTCCCTTTTCGTGTTGTCTTCGTTCAGTAACCCTAACTTCAACCCCAGTTGATTCAACCCCGTAGCAGTATGTTTAGGTCAACTTTTCATCCAATTCGGACGATATTTGATTGTAAATGGTTATGATATGTTATTATTGAAAAGGAATTCGAATTCCAATAATTTTCATTTTCATTTTCTCAATTTGCATTAATTTTTTAAAATCACTATGGCTCATATGATTTAGATTTTTCAAAGAGAGAGGGATCTATGGAGATAGTGATGAAGAAATGTCATTATCCGTCCGTTTTCGTACAAAACCAAGGACAATAACAGTAAGCCTGAGTCGCAATTATGGTTCACAGGGTACTTAATTTTTATCGTTTTGAATTCTAAAATTAATTAATTTAATATTTAAATTTAAAATCAATTAATTAATATATTTTTTATTTATATCTAATATGCATAATTTATTTATAACTAAAAAAATATATTTTATCTAATATCTATTTTTAATAAATAATCTAACTAGAATATATATGAAACAAATGTCAAACTAATAAACTAAATATACTCTTAATATTTAAAGGTCTAGAGTATGCCTTCAATAGGAAGAAATTCAATAGGTTTTGTGAAGAATAACACAATTGGGCTTTGACACTTTTTATAATCCAAAACTTTAAGACAATGGGTTAATGGGTCTTCCCTCTTATAAATTATTCACGCAAGTTCCATATTTTTCATGTGAGATTCTCATATTTGTATCCTAACAATCTCCTCCTCAAGTATGAGTCTCCACAATGGGGTAGGCCATACTCCCTCTTAATAGCTTATCAAACTGACTCCACCAAACCCGCTTTGTGAGTGGTCTCACCTACTCACAATGGATTTTACAAACGAGTGATACCATTAAACTCTTTTTTCCACATTGTGGGCCAACCATGAGAGATTCTCAGTCGAACCATCAACTTTGATACCAATTGTTAGGGTATGGAGTATATCTTTAATTGAGAGAAATCTAATGAGCTTTGTGAAATATAATACAATCGAGTTTTTGACACAATCTATAACCCAAAACTTTAAAGTAATGGGTTAATGGGTCTTCCCTCTTTAAACTCTTCATACAAGTCTTATATTTCCCATGTGAGATTCTCACACTTCCATCCTAACAATGACAATAATATATCTTTCATATTAGTTAAAAATTTTATATAAGATGATGTGTTAGCTAATTTGATAGAGGTAATATTGGTATGCATGAAAAGTTTTTTTAGATAATAAATTAATCAATTTAAAAATTTAAAGACCTTATATATATTTTATTAAAATTTAGATATTATTTGTGATATTAAGCCGTTGTAGGATCGTAGCCACACAATTTGTTATGTTACAATCCTGCATTTATTTCATGCTGCAAATACTTGCTTCTCCTTAACGTGGATTTTTAAGAGAAAGAAACTGATCATGACAATTGACAAAGGTAATAAACAGAATGGATTATCTCATTTTAGCAGAGATAAAAGGCAAGTAAGTAGCTCTATTTTAAATTTTAGTATTTTAGTCTTTATATTTTTATTTTTTAATAATTAATACTCTTATTTTAAAATATGTTCAAATTATTGTCTCTATTATTATGATTTAGTGCTCTTACCTTTTTAAATGAAATTTACTTACTGGACTTTATTTCAAAATAAAAGCAGTAAATTACAAAAAGAGGAAAAAACCTCTCGATTACCAAAAATTAAAAATAAAAAACAATTGCATTGTTATTATCCCCATCTCAGCCTGAAAGCAAGTGCCATGTGAAGACAAAACTTTCTGATCTCCCTGGAAAAGCAACCTCCTTGACTTTCTTTTTGTTTTGTTTGTTGTTTTATTTTTTTTTTTTCTTTTAAAGATGTAAATGGAACCGACATTACTGTTCTCATTCCATGCGTGAACAACTTTTGTCAGGTTAGGATGAAAATTTCACCCTGCCAGATCATGAATATGGCTTATGTCGATTGCATTGAACAGTGTGTTTGTTGAATTTTTTCTTCCAATTTGCAGAACGAGACAAGCTTCGTAGACTTTGAAGTTCTTTTTTTTTTTTTTCTTTTTCCTAGTTGCCTTTTTAGTCTAAGTATTTGGTATCATGAGTGACTTTGACATTTCAGAGTATTTATTTTGTGGAACTTTGCTAACTTTGCATAATTTTGTATTTTAAAATTTCTCCGTATATCTACTGTATGATCTTATAATAGTTGGATTTTACTTTATGAGTTTATTCCCTATTAACTCCATTTATAGCAAAAATAGAATACCAAAAACTTTATCTTTTTAGGTAACACGTAAGGAATACTCAGAATAAAATAGATGATTAAAAATAAAAAAAAAACTACCACAGGTCAAAGGGTTATGAGTCGGCTCTTGACCTGCTTGTTCAAGTCAGGCCGACACTGCTCTTAAGGCTAAAAGTGGTTCTGGTTTAAGTTTTAATCAACAAATGAATCAATGGTTTAGATAAGATTTGGCTATTTGAATGACACCAAGTTAATGAAGATATTTTAAAGATCATCTCATGTCATATTTACATTTGTTCGAATTGTTTATAGTATGACTAAGCTAGGAGCAAGCCTTTTATACACTCAAAATCTTACAATTTTTATTAAAAGTTATAAAAGAAAATCTACTCCAATATCTATAAATAGTAAGTGTCCTGGATGATTGATATATAAGAGAACTAGAGAAAACCTCCTCCTATACAGGAATATCGAAAAGGGATAATTTAGATTAAATAATCTAATGTTAAGTTAAATCAAATCTCAATTAATGGATTATTTAATTTTTATTTGTTTTATTTGTATCTCATCTATATCTGATTTATTTAATCTAATTTATTTTACAATATTTATGAAAGTGGACTAAGTATTGATCGTAGACTATACGCTCATTGACCTCTTTATATAAAACGATAAATGAATATGCTAGAAAAATAACAAAAAAAGAAATATAAAATCATATCTTCATGTAAAATCCTAGTATAGAGAGATAGTCATGTGGCCATCTCTCGCTTCTAAATCTCTTTTCATTGTTTTACCATAATAATTTTGCAGATCCATCACTATCGATCTGAAGAGCCATAGATCTACTATCTCTAACATTAGATCCTAGTTGTATTCTATTATTTTATCATCATCGATAATTCGAAGTTTGAAGAGCATAAGGATAAGTAAATATCATTTTGTTGGTAACTTTTATAATAAGAATATTTTTAATGTATTTGTTGTTTATGTTGTTGACTTTATTTTATCTCTTATATGGGATTTAGTCTACTCGCCAAATGATTGGATTTATTCTTTAGGAGATATTTCTCCCTGTGCGAGACAATTTAATATAGAAAAATTGTGCCCATTTTACAATTAGGTAATCATACCCGAACTCTTTGTTTTCTTTTTCTTATATTGATGATTATAATTGATGTAATTTTTTCTAGTGAATGAAATTCATTTCTAGCCCCCTCTTAGAGAAAAAAAAAAATCTTATAACTAACAAAAGCCACTTTTTATACAAATGATGCTAATTGAATTGGTTTCAAATGAACGGCTCGGATTTTTTATCATATTTATGGTCATTATATTTAGAAATCCACTTAAAATTGTTAGAATAGAGAGTTGTTATTAAGTTAAAATTTTAATTCCATAAGATGTCACTCAAGTGACATGTGGAATAAATTTTGACACTAAACATCTCACATTGGTATTATATAACATATAATTATCTAAAATTTTAAAATGTTACTTTACTAATTAAACTTTGTTTATTTTTGCAATTAACTACCTAAACTTTATAAAATTTTGTGATTAGCTAACTATTAATCATCTAATATGGAATAAAGGCCACTTGATTCAAGTCCAATCCACGAATGAAATGGGCTACCCACTTAGGCTAAGGCTTTGATTGTGTTAGCAGCAACATAAGGCCTTACTTGGGTGTCCATTCACTCCAACTCAGCAACTAGCCACTTCCTTCAATGCTCGGTTGGCCACTCGGCGCTACTTTCCACATGCCTCTTGGTTGGGCTCGACACACATAATAGTGGAGTTATGAGTCCACCTCACATCTACCACAATCACTACCAACTGTCCACTCACCTATTATCTCATGATCTCATGACGCACTCAATTATCATATCAACCAACCATAAGTAACTATCTTCAGAACAGTAATGTCGCATTTATCATACCATATACACAAAGTTTATGGGCCCATTGTAGTAATCATTGATTTAAGTATTGTAATAGCTGCAGCGAGCCCATGCTTGGCTTGCTACTAACTGAATTTCTGTTTTGTAAGCTCTCCACAATAGCAATTCAAGCTCAAATTCTTCATATTTAGCCTCTATTAGATTTAAACTAGTGACACTAACTAAACTTTATTTATTTTTATAATTAACTCAATCATTTAGGTATTATAATAATGTTTTATGTTTATCATCTTTTTGAATATGGACCCAAAAGTTGAAGATTCTCCTATAATAGTTTTATTTTTATTTATTTTTTATTTTTTTTAAAGGATAGGTTTGGATAGATAAACATCGTCTCTTCCTCTCCTTTTTATATATCATGCCCAGCAACGCTTCTAATGATTATCACTCCATATTTTCACTATGGCCACCCACTACTTTCCCTCCCTCTTGATCACCCTCACTCTTAGCTTTCTAATATTCACCCAAAACATCCAACACTCACTTTGCAAAACCCTAGAAAAAGACAATCACCTCAGCAACACAATCTCAAGCCCGCGGTGTGAAGGGAATAATGGCTCAATCCACTGCCCTGTAGCTTATGATGAGGCACAGGCCGAGTCAGAATTCATGATGGATTCAGAAACTGCTACAATCATAAGACGTTCCATGCTGGCTCCTGCCCCCGTCTCCTATAACACACTTAATCCTCTAAGTATCCCTTGCGGCCGCGAAGTTAGTGGTCGATACACTGCCTGCCTTCCTGATGCGAATCAAAAAATCAAGTGCAACAGTTATAACAGAGGATGTTCATAAGCTTTGGATGCTGCATGCATGGACTGCTTCTGTTGTCCTATATAAAGAAGCCACAAACACAAAGTTTATAACTACCCCTGAAGTTTATTATTAGACTTACCAGGTTGCATATATACGTTCGTATTTACTTGTGATGTTAAGTACATATTTATGTGTAACTTGTTACTTATGTGGCTGTATTATTTATTTTATGAATCCTGTTGGATGGTTTGCTTATTGAAGTTGCTCTTAGCAATGGTTGTTATTATAACCAATGTACTAATCGGTAGATCTGTGTGTTTTTGTATAATTTTGTGAAGTATTTGCAATAAATTAAAACCAAACCACATGTTATCACGGAAGTTATTGTTCATCCTTTAAACTTAATATTGAACCTATATTATTTTGGCAGTTTTCAAGTATGTGAGTTACTTTTCTAAGTACATTTATTTAGTATATCTTGTGGCTATTGATAATCTATCATTTGTATTTTATAAAGCTTTTTTTGTTCCAATATGTGTCAATAGACAATTTTAAAATTTACCTAATAAGATAAGAGAGAGGATTTATAATTAGTCTCAAAATTTATGAGTACAATGAGTGTAGTGGAAAAAAATGACATCGTTGATGAGCATCCCAATGCATTTGTTAAAGAAAAATAAATAAATAAATGGTCCACATTTTTCATCCTTTGACAATATTTTAAAATAACTTATAAAAGGAAATTTTAAATTAACGGTCTTTCTTAAAAGATTTAATTTTTTAAAAAGTTAATTGTCACATTTGTATCTAAATTTTATTTAATTTTATAATTAATTATCTAAAATTTAAAAAAATTAATTTAATATCTTAATTTTACATAATTATTACAATTATTTAATTATTTCAATTTATCAAATTTTAAAATGAATCATCTCAACTTTATTCATTTTTATTATTAACCACACCTTCTTAAGTATAATGAATAACTTTAAAAATTAATGAATAATAAATTAATACCTTACTTTTTTCTTGTTTTAATAATGGGAAGGATTTATACTTCAAAATTTTTAAATAAAGTATAAAAGCATCCTAAAAGGAGAACAGAAGCTAATAAGAAAACAGACGAGAGACGTCACGAGTCGTCCTTCGGCCACAAGGAAAAAAGAAGTCACAAGTCGTCCCCTCCTTCAGCTACTCTAACCAAATCAGCGTGACTAGCATGGCCATCCCGAGTTGCAATTATTAGTTTCTGTGCCTCCCAAGCTGCAATTATTGATTTCTGTGCCTCCCATGTTGCAATTATTGGCCTTTCTACACCGACAGATCCACAGTCATGATATTACTCCCCTTGCATTTGGGACTGTAAAAAAAAAAAAAAAAAAAAATTGGTACCATATTAAAATGATATAATATTATATTGCGATAAAAATACTACATTAGATTAAAAGTTACACTTCAAAAGAAATATGGCATTAGAACTATATAATATTGCATTAGAGCAAAAATATTACATATAGAGGAAAGTTAGTATTCTAAAAGTAACACATATTTGGATAGAAATGTCACATTAGGATAAAAGCATTTCATTTAGATGAAAATTAGTACTTCAAAAGAACTACCATATTTGAACAAAAGTATTATATTGTGATAAAAAAATACCACATCTAAATAAAATTGGTACTCCAAAAGAAGTAACACATTTAAACAAAAATACCACATTACGACAAAAATATCACATTTTGATGAAAGTTGATATTATAAAAGAAGTAGCTCATTTAGACATGAACATCATAATAAAACAAAAATACCACAGTTGTACGAAAGTTGTTACTCTAAAAATACCACATTTTGACATAAATACCACATTAGGGCAATTGCTATAGTTGTGATTTAAGGTATCAAATTTTTGTAGAATCCCCTTCTATTATGAAACCTGCAACAGTACTTTCAAGCTTTTTAAAATATATATTTTCATACTTGCGTTTTATGAAGTTTCATTCCAAGGCATAAACTTTTTAAATTAATCATATTTCAACCTATATTAGAGCATTCACATCCAAGATGGCTAGGGATCTTTAAAATAGATATAAAGAAACCGTTCAACTTTTTAAGGTCATCTATTGAGAACTTTAAAATATGAATTCCCTTATGATATTTTATTATTTTATATAAAATTAACAAGACTCATAAAAATTTTAAAATTAATAAAAAAAAACTCATGCTAAAAGGTAAAGTTGTGAGGTTCTTAAGGTGCTGATTTGACACCTTAAGAACCTTATAGAATTCCTTATCGATGCAAATGTTAGTGAAATTGCTAATAACAATAAAATATGCTTATGTAGACCATTTTTTCTTGGTGGTGGTTATATGGACTATTGATCTTGATCCAATCAAATGGAGAATAATGAAAGTAAAAAAAAAAAAAAATCAACTACTATTTTGTAACAAATTCACAAGGGAGAGACATGACCTTTGCGTAATACGAGACTACAAGAGCATGTTTGAAAATTTTCGAATAATAAAAATCAATTAAAAATAATGAGAATTTATTTAGAAAGAATATAACAACAAAACTATCATAATTTATTCATTTACAAGAATGATTGAATAAGATAAAAAAAAAATAAATACTAAATAATTACATAGTTACATAATACTTAAGGAAGGATAAGGAGATCATTTTGGTCTAAAAGTGCCCAAGTCAATACAACTTACAAGGGTATAAAAGTCTTTGTAATGCTAAACATATAAAATATGTTTAGAAGCTCCACCCACTCATATATAAACTTAATTTTTCTCTCTGTCTCATTCTTACATCTCATGACTTCTTAGAGAAGTCAAATCCTCTCAAAACTCTCTAAAACTTTCTTAAGAAAACAAACCTCCTCTCGCTCAATTAGGTATTAGTTTAAATTTCTTCAAAAAGCTTTAAAGAGGAAAACATAATAATCGCATCCTAAGTACTCTAATCCTTATATCTATAATACAAATACAATAATTATATAGTAGGAATAATTATGGAATAAGGAGGGATTGAAGGAAAGTAAGAAGCTTCTCCAATAAGCTTGCCATCTTACAGTAGTAGTTATATGTGTTGTTGAGTTCATCTTTATAGGTGAATATTCTAATCTCTATTTTATTGTCATGACTATGTGATCTAATGATTTGAGACTCATAATTGAATATTGTGATGATATATTTTACATGTGGATTGTTAATTAGATGAATAGAGATTAGACTATGGTTGATTGGAATAGTGATAACATGGTTGGAAATCATGAAAATCATTGAGATGAAATCCATAGGAATGACAGTTTAATGTGTTCATATTGAAACTAGAAATTTTGTGTGATTTTTGAAATACATATACTATTTTCAAAAATTAAAATTACGAAACGGAAAAACAAAGCAAAATAGAGTTCGACTAATAGCAATGACTTCAATGTCTAGGCCTGAATCGATCCACTTTTCTTCACTTTTTAGGGTGAATGTATAACGATTTTAAAGCTTAAGAAGTTTATTTTAATATGGTATAAAAAGAACTGGCCAAGAATTGTTCAAGAACTGGTCGATATCATCTTTAATTTTACAAAAACTAGTTGCTCTTTAGTATTGTTTTCTTGTTTCGACCAGATTTGAAGTTGTTGATTTTTAAATTATATTAAACAAATTTAATTTGGTTGGACCAACTTAGAAACACATAAAACAATGACTTAGGAGGTTTACATAAAAATTTGGAGTTAAGAACTAGTCTAAATTTGATGAACTAGTCCAATTAAGTTAGGATGCGCATTGATTTTTGAATAGAAAATGAAATGTTGGAAATGAAAGGAATTTGATTCTCATCAAGTAAATATGAGATAAATGTAAATAATATATTTTCATAATAGAATATAAATTTTAAGTTAAATAACTAAATAATTTGATTTTAGAAATTTAAAGACATGAATGGACTAATAAAACTTAAATTGAATTATTTTACTTAAAAAAAAGGCCAATGATTTATTTATAGGTTAGATTACTAAAGATATCACCTAAAGGACCAAATTACTATATGGTGAGTTTAGGTGGTTATACTAAGTGTAAAATGAACTTAAATAAATGATAAGTACTTTAATATCTAAATTTTCTTATGAACTTGATATTGAGATTAACATTTAAAAAAAATTAAGTAAAACCACCTTAAGAGTACATAATGTGTGTGTGTGTGTATAAAACTTAATTTAATTAATAATTAACTATTTGTGAATAAATGATTAAATTGACGGCTTACATCTTATTTAAGGTAAATTTCACCCATGGTACCTGAATTTTTTCGATTTTAATAAAAATAAACAAAATTTTCTTACAAGAAAAATTCTAAACTTTTTAAATTTTTCGCTCACGATACCTCCAAACAGATTTTGCCCATTTCTTCATCTAACTATTGACGTGGCAAGTTGATCCGACTAAAATATTGTTTTTTTCCCTTCCACATTGGCATTTTTAATTTATTATTATTATTTTTACTTTTCGTCTCCTCCCCCTCCCCCACAATTGTTGCTCCTCCTCCTCCTTCTCCTCAAAACATTCTTTAAATAATAATAATTAAAAACTAAAATATGGATATCAAGAAATTATAATTATTTTAAGTATAATCAATCTTATGAGTAACGTAAATATTTTCTTAATTGTGTGAGTAATTGCAAGATTGATTAGATAATCGACCATTGTGGCTAAGTAGGAAATGTTGATTTAGCCATTTAGACAAAATCGATATCTTGGGAAAATCATGATATTTTGACATGATTGCGACGTGTGTTAGGCTCTATTGTTCCTTTCGCTCTCTTTTCAACTGGTACTAATGTTTTTAGTCACCTGCTTTGGTGATTAACAGTAGGTATAATGATGGTTTCAGTGATGGGCGATTGCGAGTGTCGGTGGTTTTGGTTATAGGGGTTGCAATGGTGAGTAGTAGATGTTGGTGTTTTGTGTTGGTTTTGGTTTGGGTTGCTGGTGGTGGTTGGGATTATGGATGTAGCGATGGAATCTGGATTTTTTTAGAGGCGAAGAAGGTTCTGTGGATTGCATTTTGGTGGTGCGCCTGGGCGAGGGTGTTGGTGTTTTTTAGTAGGAGCTTGGTTTGTGGGGTAGGCGGTGGATGAGGTTGGCTATGAGTTTAGATGTAAGGTAGTTTCAAAGGGCATTTAAGATGGTAGCAGTGGTTGTTAGAGGTGGTGATTGGATTAGGCTAGATGGTGTTATATGTTAGTGTGGTGATGACGCTTTGGTTGGGTTGGTGAATAGATTTTGGAGATGGTTGTGTTGAGTTATTTCGTTGTTGCTGGATGGTGGTTAGGGCAGTGCTTTAGTTTTATTTATTTATTTTATTTGAAAAAGAAGAGGAAGAAGAAGAAGCAACAACGCATTAAGGGAGGGGAAGAGGAAGGGAGGGGGAGAGAGAGAGTAAAATAATAATAAATAATGCCAAGGTGGATAAAAAATAATATTTTAATCGTGTTTGCTTGCTACATCATCAATTTGATGGAAAAATTGATGAAATTTGTTCAAAGGTACCGTAAGTGAAAGATTTAAAAAGCTTGGGTATTTCTTATAAACATTTTTATTTAAATATATTTTTGTTGAAATAAAAAAGTTTAGGTATATTGCAAGTAAAATTGATCCTCTTATTTGAGATAATTTCCTTATATAGATTCTTATTCTTGGGTTTACATATCATCTGACTTGTGACGGAGTTCTTATTTCAGTTCAGGTACACAATGACTTGGGTGTTGCTTATTAAAGATAGACATTGTAAAATGAGTCAATATTTAAAGATGGCATAACTATTTGCTTGAGTGGTTTGTTGTCCGGTCCATGGAGCATTAACCTTGTAAAGCAGTACTAGCATGGTAGTTAGGCACTTAGACCATCGATACTAGCTTGATGGTAGCTAATAGGGTAAACAGTATTAGGTAATGTCTATCTAGATCAAAGAGAAGTAATATAGTGTAACTTATGTTATGAGACTAATTGAGCCATATTACATTTTGAACTATGATAGGTTGAGATGGATAATGTTGTGACCCTTAGACGAGGAAAGTTATTGCAATTTCTTCTAGGAGATATAGTTACATAGATTACGAATATAGTAATCTCTTAACCACTTGCTGCTACTTAGGACCCTTAGATTCGCATAGTATATTGTTGGAGTATGAGTGCTCCACTGTCGTACACCTAAATTAAAGATTTAAATTATTGGTTGTTATATTTGCATTAAAATAAGTGCATGTGATCATATCGTATGTGCTTGTATTATTGTTATACTGAGCTTCGACTCATTTCTTCTTTTTCAGGTTATGAAGATGATTTGATTTGGATGCTTTGGTGAGAGACTAAACAAGCTAAACGTTTAGATATGTTGAATATTGAAATGTTATTTTCTAAGAGTCAATACTTGTATTGTAAGAATTTTCTTTATATTGTGAGATTTCCAATGTAGTACCTGGAGATTCTTTACTGTTATTTACAAAACTTATGTGGGACTTTCTTAATCTAAAATTAGCTAAAAACTTACATAGTTAATGATAGACTTTGTGTATAATGATTAAGTATTATATGTGGCGAAACTTTTAATACTCTAGACCCTATTTGGGGTGTAACAATGAATTAAAACGTGCTTTTAGGACAGGGAGATCAGTCTGGGGGATCATTAGGTTTTAATGTAAAGGTTTGTGCCTTATGCTTGTTGATTAATGCTTAACTAAAAATTAAATAGAATAATCAACCACATCAAATAATCAATTTGGCTTTAAATTTATTTGCTGTTGAAATTTGAAAATGGATTTAACTAGATTATTATGTGATGGTTGTCTTTTGAGGTGTTATATGATATTTTGATTTGTGATTATTACATTCTTTTTAGGTAAGCTACATCAAAAGTTATCAACATTTAGGAGTAAGTTTATTTAAAATACCAACGTTTTCAGTGATTATAAATAGGTATCAACATTTGGGGATTGAGTTCATTTGAGGTATCAAAGTTTTGAGTGGTTAAAAAGAGATAACAATGTTTGGTAAAGTGAGTCAAATAAAGAATCAATAATTGATCTTGATGGAAAACTAAAGAGATTTAATTGAAAAATAATTTAGATGTTGATATCTCATTTGATATACTTTGCCAAACTTTGATATCTCTTTTTAACCATTCAAAACGTTGATACCTTAAATAAACGTAGCTCCAAACTTTGATACCTTCTAGTGTAATTTACCATTTTTTTATTTGCTTGAAAATAAATTCAAATGAAAATTTGGCTAAATTAGTATATAAGACAAATAACTTAAGCAACCATTATGATTTACCTTTTATCGTTAACTGAAAAATATATATACAAATGGGTATTATGTTTTAGTGTATTATATTTTTTATAATAGAATAAAATAGGCTTAGTTGTTAATTTTAGTTCCTACATGACTAAAATAAATTAAAACAAACCTATATAATTTCAGGACCATCTTGGGCTTTTAAAGTTAGAATGAGATTAATTGATAATTTTAGGTCCAAATGAATTTTAAAATAGAAAATGAGCTAAATCTACTCTAAAGGACTTTCATTATAAGCTTTAGAACCTTGTGACTTAAAAATCAAGCCATTTACCAAATTTACGTTTATGAATTTAAATTCAAATATATGGGCTCAATAATCTTTATCTGTTCCCAACTGGTCCCAATTTCAAAATATTTAAGTCTATTACTCACTTCTATGTATTGAATTAGCTATTGGGTTTAAATATACCTTCTTGGAACCAAAATCCTTAAAATATAAATAATGAGCATAAATAAGAATTAGAAGGCCTAATGGTCCCAATTAAAGACTTATATTCATTCCATTGGAATTATATCTAATTCATTAGGTCCACTATTCAATTTTACTCTAATTGGACTTAATTTTAATACTTAAGCCTAATTCCACCTATTTTACAAATTATTTTCTCTAGTGGGTTCAATTGCTAATATTCTAAAGCCCATTACCTTAAATAGTGAAAGACTTATATATATTCCTATTAGCATTAATATATGGATTCTCTCAACTTTTTACATTCCTATTAGGCTTAATATATGGATTCCCTAAACTTTTTGCTAAAGGTAATTGTGGTTAAACTAATTAAAAAAATCAAGGAAAATAAATGAAAATACCAAGAATGATACCCCCAAAGTCTTATTGATTGACTCGACATCTCAAAGTCTACTAAAATGCTTGGCGTATCTACAAAATCTAATATATCATCAAGCACAAAAATAGAAACTTTGATTCGAAATTATAAACAATGAATAGATACTCGTCTATGTCACTGATTCCGTATAAATGACGACAGTATTATGACAAGTCATAGCGACGTCACAGAAAGATTCATGTAGTTACTCAATACTGTAGAACACACTCGCCTCAGTACCCTAATAGTGAGAAAAACCCAAAACAAAATTGTCTTTTATGTACATACAACCAAAATACATTCCAAAATAAAGCATATAAATTTTGATAAACAATAACAAAAATCGAACCATAAAAATTGACTCATGACATGCTTTAGAGAAAACTAGCAAAATAAAAACAAACAAGGAAAAATAAATAAATGGTAAATGACAGTCAAAATTCATTAGTTGACTTTGACATCTTCAAGTTGACTAATATGTGAGATGTATTTGCAAAATATAGTACATTGTGAAAATAGAAACTATAAATCAAACGCCAAAATATAATCCAAAATTTTCTAAATTGCAAAATGAGCGGTTATTAATATCCATAGTAAAATAATGTTCACAATAATGCTATAAATAATTAAAGAAAGATATAAATTAAAATATAATAATATTAGTAAATGATGATTAACTTAAATACTTAACGTTGGTCAAAATTCCAATGTATTTATAAATTTGATACATCATTACAAAAGAGTATATAAAAATCAAATCATGATAAATGAATAAGTTTAAGTAAAAGAATATGAATATGATATGTTTCATACGCACGATGACATATGTATACATATAGGATGGAATGACGAATTCACAAACTTCTTTGTTGAATTGTCTTGTCTTGTTAGTTGAAGTCATGTTATATTGAGTCGTCTCAAGTCGAGTCCAATCAAGTCTAGTCGAGTCAAGTCGTTAGTTGTCTTTATTAAGTCTAAGTCCTGTCAAGTCAAGTAAATGGAAGGTTTTGAAATAGCCAAACTAGTTCCTAATGTTATATATTGCTATATTGCATGAGATACCGACTCTATAAAGTTAAAGAAATATTAAAACTTGCAAAATGAAATATAGAGATGAAAAAATGAATAATAATAATAATATTTAAAACTTATTACAAAATGTCAACTTTTATCGAGTGCCCAATTTACTTATTTGTATTATTTGAACCTAATGCTTAAGGAAGGGCAAGGAGGTCATTATGGTCTACAAGTGCCTAAGTTAATACAAGGGCATAAAAGTCCTTTATGTGCTAAACAGGTATTAAAAAAAAATCCTCTCAAATCTCACTAAAACTTCCACAAGAAGAAAAACTTCCTCTCTCTCAAATAGGTATTAGTTTAAGTTACTTCAACAAGTCTAAAGAGGAAAAGATAATAATCATATCTATGTACTCTAATCCTTAGATCCACAACACTAATACAATAATTATATTGTAGGAATAATTAAGGATCAAGAGCGATTTCCAATAGGCTTGATATCTTGTAGTAGTTTTTGTTTGTGTTGTTGAGTTCATCGTTTTAGGTGATCATTCTATTATCTATTTTCATGTTGTCATTATGTGATATAATGATTAAGACTTATTATTAATGTTGTGATGATATATTTTACATGTGGATTGATGAATTATGAGTAGAGATTAGACTGTGGTTGATGAGGGTAGTGATGGCATGGTTGGAAATCATGAAAATTATTAAAATGTAAAATCTAAATAAAATATAAAAAAATATTTTTGGATGAAATTCATAAGAATGGTAGATTAATGTGTCTATATTTAAATTAAAATTTTGATTTTTGAAATACATTTACTATTTTAAAATTAAATTATGAAATAGCAAAAATAAAGCAAAAAGGGTTTGACCAACAGGGGTGACATCAATGTCTAAGGTT
Source organism: Combretum micranthum (assembly GCA_024138025.1). Lineage (NCBI taxonomy): Eukaryota > Viridiplantae > Streptophyta > Magnoliopsida > Myrtales > Combretaceae > Combretum > Combretum micranthum. The sequence goes on along the minus strand of JAMXBD010000527.1, from coordinate 96,968 downwards.
GAACCGATCCACTTTTCTTCACCTTTTTGGGTGAGAGCATAATGGTTTCGCATCTTAAGAAGTCTATTTTAATATAGTGTAAAGAATTAATTAAGATTATCCTCAATTTTGTGAAAACCAATGAGTTATTAGTGTTGTTTCCTTGTATAGATTTGAAGTTTTTGATTTATCAATTCAATTGGATTGAACCAACCTACAAACATATAAAACAATGAGTAAGGAGGTTTGCACAGAAATTTGGAGTTAAAAACTAGTCTAAAAGTAGGTGAACCGATTCAATTAAGTTAGGGTGTGCATTGGCTTTTAATAGAAATTGAAATGTTGTAAATAAAAGGAATTTAATTTTGATAAAATAAATATGAGATAAATGTAAATAATATATTTTCATATTAAAATATGAATTTTAAGTTAAATAATTTGGTTTTAGAATTTATTTAATAAAATAAGTATAAATAATGTATTATATCATAATATAGGCTTATTACTGAAAATAATTTAGGTTGTTTCACACACTCTTAGGTATGGTTGGATTATTAAAGATATGAATAGACTAATTAAACTTAAATTGAGGTTTTCTTAATAAAAGGTTAACGGTTTAATTATAAGTTAGATTATCAGAGATACCACCTAAAGGACTTTTAGTGTGTTTATTTATTTCTTAACGAGAGTAAGTTTCGAGATTTAATGGTAGTTTAAGCATTAGACAGCCACATATCATTATATTAGGGTGATTTTGAATCAGCTAACTATTGTAATAGAAATGTCTTCTAACAAAGAAGCAGCAACCGAGTCACAATGTGGAATGAACGCTGCTATGGCAATTGATCCCAATAAAAGACCACGACTAGCTATGTTCGAGGTTGATCACAAATATCTCTGAAAAATATTTGCCCTTCGAGAAAATATGTCCCCACTATGCCCCAACAATACTTTACACGTGTTAATAAATTTAAAAATAAAAATATTCTAAAATAAAGTAAATAATTAGGATCACTTTATATACATGTGTCGTGTTATTATTACTTAGGACATGATTGAGACACAATAGCTGAGACAACGAAACTTTTTTTGTATTTGTGTATATATTACCATATTAAATTTTTGAGGAGTGTGGGTTACTTCAAGTTTTGAGATGTCTAGACTATACAATTTGTTGTACATAAATAACATAATAAATGAATTGCTTATAATGGGTCTATTTAGATGGTCTGTTTTTCATCTGTATTTGTATCTGTATCGAAACGATATGTGTAAATATATCCAATTTGTATTTATATTTTATTTATATTTGATCTTTTCATGAAAACTGTCAACCTTTTTCATTTATATCTATTTCTAAATAAATAATTTATTAAAAAATTAAAAAAAAGTATTTGTATTTATTCTAAAACTAAACGAACAGACCCAATATTGGACATCATGTATATTTATGAATTTATGTTGCATATCATGCGCATGTGGAAGATACTGAAATTTATATACCAGGCTGTTAGCTCCCCCCCACATATACAAGGGAATCTTGTTTTTCGGTTCTCATAAACAATGGACTTGGGACATTTATGATGATTTTAAAGGCCTTCCTTTGTATGAAGAGTGGGTCATTCGATTGCGATCACAATTGGACAAGACCTATGTTTGCTTGTGTTATGTTGTTTGATATAATATCTAGTACTTAGAAGGTGATATAAAAGCTATGATATTTTGTAAATTGTATTTGATTGTCCAATTACTTATTTAATAATTAAAAGGAGAATCAACTATTAAGTCAATAATAATGTAATAGGCATAAGGAATTATTGATGTTTAGTTAGTCTAAAAAAAATAAAATAAAGAATTATTATAATAAAAGCAATACCCTTTGTCTTTATTACGAATATGTAATATTTGTATACGTAATCTTTTCAAGATAAGAGATATTTATGATAAAAAGTGAAAATAAGATAATGAATAATTAATATGTGTAGGAATATGAACTATCATTCATTATTTTTTTTATTATTTTGATAATATCAATTCATTATGAATTGTCATTCCTTTTAACAAAATACTAAGAGTTTTATATAAAACGAGTAAAGAATGAATAAGTATTTCCTCTCACCTTTTAATAATGGCAAAATATCGACTAGGACGACGACAATAATAATAAATTGGAAGCAAAGGTCAAAACAATAAATTGCTTTTGACTGGATGAATATTTTGAAACTTAATTAGTAAAAATATACAATACGTGATTTTCTATGAATTTGTATGCCTTTTGTTTTTGACAGACATTCATGTTAGGTTATACTCGATTGTTTTTCTAATGTGACAAGGCCATTATTGTGTATTAAAATGCGGTAAGATATTTAATCTTTTTTTTAATGTATTGCATTTTGTCCATATATGTTATTTCAACTGTGACGAACGCAATTTTATTTACAATGAATAAATGTTAAATATGGCTATTCTTCTATATATGACAACACAATACATTAAGATGTTACATTCTCCTAAGCATGTAAATGGTGTTAGAAATTCTTAGATTTTACAAAAAAAAAAAAAAAAATCTTCATGTAAAACTAATTTTCAAATCAGGATCTTCTAAACATGATAGAAACAATCAAAATTATAATGGTTTTGATACATACCGTTGTCCATGATTTTGAATTCCAATCAAGAGAAGAAAATTTGTTTCGATTTTGTCTTGGTGATTTTCTCCCATTACCTTTCTCTTTTCTGTTTCTCTTTTGATGGTGAGAATGAAAAATTATTCTGTAATGAAAAGTCACGATACTTTTCTTTTAACTGTCATATATAAATAAGGAGAGTGGAGGGATTTGAAACCCTATGACTCAAAATTACCATTATGCCCAAATGACCATCATATTGAACCTTTCATATTAGAGTCATACCATAAGTCACATGGGCCATTAATGTTAAAATAATTTAACAATCTCCCACTTGGCCCATGTTAATCAATAACCAATAAGAGTGCACCATATTTAGAGTTCATCAAATCAGAATTCTCAATTGAATTAAAATGGTTGGATCATGGCGGTCACACATCTTTTAATGACATGATTCCTTCCATGTATCACATGATCATTATAATTCATAATAACTTAACCGAGGAACATTAAAACTTTAAATTGTCATTTCCAAATATGCTACTAGTTATCTCATAAACAATAACTGTATACAACCTGATGTAGATAACAAAAGAGCAAGCAAAACCATAACTTTAACTGAATTCATAAGTGTCATAATAATACGAGCAGTACAACCATATGTATATATATTTATACATTAACCATCAAATCTGTGAGGACCTGTCTAAAATGCCCATCCGTTCAACATGTCCAGTAAACGTTTTCGGTGGCAAACCTTTAGTTAACGGGTCCGCTATCATCAGTTCAGTACTAATATGCTCAATTGACACTCTTTGGTTTTGCACTTCTTCCTTAACAGATAAGTATTTCAAATCCATGTGTTTCGCACCCTTAGAATACCTATCATTCTTAGAGAAGAAAACAGCTGCAGAATTATCACAATAAATTCTTAACGGCTTATCTATACTGTCGACTAAATCAAGCCTTAAGATAAAATTCCGCAACCACAATGCATGAATAGTGGCCTCAAAGCATGCCACAAATTCAGCCTCCATAGTGGAAGTAGCAATGACAGACTGCTTCCCACTTTCCATGAAACTGCTCCTCCAGCCAACAGAAACATGTAACCAAATGTAGATTTCCTCGAGTCTACACATCCAGCATAATCTGAATCCGAATAGCCCACTACTTCAAGATGACTTGACCTTTTATAAGTAAGCATATAATCCTTGGTGCCTTGTAAGTACCTAAGTACTTTCTTTGCAGCTTTCCAATGATCTATTCCAGGATTACTTTGATATCGGCCTAACATTCCTACAACGAAACTAATATCTGGCCGAGTGCATGTCTGAGCATACATCAAGCTTCCAACCAGTGATGCATAGGGAATGGATTCCATTGATTTTCGTTCCAAATCATTCTTTGGACATTGCAATTCACTGAACTTGTCCCCTTTCTGAATTGGAACTATTCCTGCAGAGCAATTTTCCATTCTAAATCTCTCTAATACTTTATTGATATAGCTTTTCTGAGACAATCCTAACAATCCTTGTGATCTATTGCGAAATATCTCTATTCCTATCACATAGGATGCCTCGCCCATATCTTTCATTTCAAAAGTTTCAGAGAGAAATTTCTTTACATCATGTAACAAACCCATGTCATTAGTAGCCAAAAGGATATCATCGACATATAAGACCAATATAATAAACTTGCTCCCACTGACCTTCATATAGATACACCGATCAACGGTGTTCTCTACAAAACCGTATGATGTAATGGTATTATTGAACTTAATATACCATTGTCGGGAAGCTTGTTTTAATCCATATATCGACTTCTTTAACTTACACACCAAATTTTCTTGTCCTGTGGTTATGAAACCTTCAGGTTGGTCCATATAAACTTCCTCTTCTAAGTCACCATTCAAAAAGGCGTTTTTACATCCATTTGGTGAAGCTCTAAATCATAATGAGCCACCAAAGCCATAATAATTCTTAAGGAGTCCTTCTTAGAAACTGGAGAGAAGGTCTCTTTATAGTCAATGCCATCTTTCTGAGTGTAACCTTTAGCAACAAGTCTGGCCTTGTATCTTTCGATGTTCCTTTGAGTCTCGCTTAGTCTTAAAGACCCATTTACAGCCAACTCGTTTTGATCCTTCAGGCAACTCTACTAGCTCCCAGACTTTATTTACATCCATTGATTTCATCTCTTCCTTCATGGCATTGAACCACTTTTCAGAATCACTACATTCCATGGCTTGTCTAAATGAGACTGGATCTTTATCAATGCTTAAGTCAGATTCGTGTTCAAGTGAGTAAACCACATAGTCATTCGATATAGCTGGTCTTTTCTGTCTCATAGACCTCCGTAATGCCATTTCTTGTGGTGTCCCTTGCTCATTTGTGACTTGCACATTGTTGCTTGGTTCACCTCTAATATGTTCACTTTGTGTGTTTTGAACATCAACTTGTCGTTTCAGCTTGTTGCTTGACTGTGATGCAACAAAAGGAACAACAACCTGAGTAGAAACACTGGGTGTAGGGGTCTCTTCTTGAAATTCTCTAATATCCACCTTTCGTGATTCCCCACTCCCACTAAATTGACCATTTTCAATGAACCAGCAATACCAGACTCAACTATTCTTGTACTGTGGTTAGGACAATAAAATCTGTACCCTTTTGATTTTTCAGGATAGCCAATGAAAGTAACCACTAATGGTTCTTGCATCAAGCTTTCTTTCATGTGGATTATATATCCTTATTTCCGCTGGACAGCCCCAAACATGAAGGTGCCTTAAACTGGGTTTCCTACCTGTCCATAATTCATAAGGAGTCTTAGAGACTGCCTTACTAGGAACCCTGTTCAGCAGATATGCAGCAGTTTTTAATGCATGCATCCATAAGGATAAAGGTACAGTGCTGTAACTTAACATACTCCTAACCATATCCATAAGTGTACGATTCCGCCTTTCAGCCACACCATTTTGTTGTGGTGTACCAGGCATTGTATACTGTGCACATATGCCTCGACTTTCAAGGAATTTTGCAAATGGACCAGGACATTGTCCACTTTCATTGAATTTACCATAATATTCACCACTCTGTCTGATCTCACTACTTTCACCTTTCTATCTAACTGCCTTTCAACTTCATTAACAAACACCTTAGGATGTCAACTGATTGTGACTTTTCATGCAGTAGATATAAGTAACAATATCGTGAGTAGTCATCAATAAATGTGATGAAATACTTTTCACCACCCATGTTGGAATGTCAAAAGGACCACAAATATCAGTGTGTATCAATTCAAGGAGTTCATTACTTCTTGTGGCTGGATTCTTTGATATATGTCTAGTTTGCTTACCTTTTATGCAATCAACACATATATCCCAGTCAGTAAAATCCAATTGAGGCAAGATTTCACCTTTCACCAACCTCATTACCCTTTCTTTGGATATATGACCTAATCTTTGATGCCATAAGAAAGCAGAACAATCATTGTGTGCATTACGTTTGTTACCTATACTATGCTCAACAAGAAACAGAGATTCAGCATACATAACATCAAGATTAAAACGATATAAATTATCAACTAAAGTACCAGATCCATAATAGTACGAATGTCTATACAATGAAAATACACCGTTTCCAATCTTAAAGTTAAAACCTACTTCATCAACTTTGCAACAGAAACTAAATTTCTAGCACATTCAGGAACATAGAGACACTTTTCTAGATCCAGGCGACACCCAGTATCCAAAATCAATCTGTACGTCCCAATTCCTTCTATTCGTGCCTTCATTCTGTTTCCCATATAAAGAAACTGTTCAGTTCCTCTTATGGGCTGGATTGAAAGGAATCCCTGCATAATATGTGACACATGAATAGTAGCCCCAGAGTCTAACCACCAAGTATTATTAGGCACTTCAATTACATTTGATTCAAAACATACTGATATACAGTACATACCTTTCTTTTCGAACCAAGCCTTTCTTTTTAGACAATCTTTCTTGAAGTGACCTTTTCTTGCAGAAAAAACACTTCTGATCCTTATGGATTTGACCTCCACCAACTTTCATAGAGGCTTTGTCCTTCTTCTTACCCTTCTTGCCTGGTTTAGACTTACTGCTACCAGCATCATTATGAACAGTGAGATGAACAGAGTGATCCTTCATCTTCTTTAATCTCCCTTCTTCCTGAACCAACATGGCCTTTATTTCCTGAAGGTTCCATTTTTCCTTAATGGTGTTGTAATTCACCTGGAACTGACCAAACTCAGGAGGAAGCGAATTGATGATGAATTGAACCAAAAAAGATTCACTCACATCCATACCCATTAACTTCAGTTTTGCTGCTAGATTAGCCATGCATGTCACATGATCATGAATGGGCTGTGACCAATCAAATTTCTTGGTCGTTAGCTCACTCATTAGGCTCCCTACAATAGATTTGTCAGCTATATGATTGAGAGTATTCCTTAATTCTCATTATAAATTCCCTTGCATTTTCCATCTTAGGCATCGATGGCTTGACATTTTCAGCTATCGTCATTCGCATCAAGTTCAAACTCAGCCTATTAGACCGTTCCCAAGTCTCATAAAGAGACTTGTCTGACTCAGTACTAGTCTCAGTAATGGCTGCAGGCTTTTCATCAGAAATAATTGCTAGGTCCAAATCCAAAATGCCCAGTTGAAATTGGATCTGTTCTGACCATTCCGCATAGTTTAGCCCATTGAACTTGATCATTCCATTGCCCAAAGCGAACAAATTACTAGAAGCTGTAAATGTAATCCAAATATACATATTAATGCTTTGAGTAAACTTAAATGGATTCAAACAACTATGTATTTAAGGTCACCTTTGGGTGATACCTTAATGCATAACTTTAATCAATAATGATGCTTAGATAAATATACTTTGATAGATCAATCAATCATACTTAAGTCAATATGTATGTTATCTTTGGATATACAGCCATATTCACCCAGTATATCAATGAATCTCTTTTAGTATCATTAATTATAAGCAATGATCCATCTTTGGATGATCTCCTAGCCTTATGATTAATGATTACAATTGTTCATTTCAAACTTTTATATCATTTTATTAGCATCTAAAGAAGATGAACAATTGAAATTCACAATTAAATATTTAAATCCTTCCAAGCTAGGCCACTTTGGTGACTAACAAGCTTTTGACATTTCATTTACACTAACATAATCTCAACAAACATCAAACTTTTCAATCATTAAGATCATTCAAATTAACAAATATCAATAAACTATCGTTAATGCGAAAATATCAGAAATATAGCACATATATATATTTGCAGATATTTGTTTTTATTTTCCATGTTCGTGAAGCATACACAGACCAAACTATGTTTGGAAATAGGAACACATAATTCAACGTTCCGTTAAATGTTCGTACTCGTACACTTCCAATTCCGTCAAATCCAATTCCAGGATTCAAAATCACGTCATGTTAAATCCCGTTGTCTATATTTCATTTTCGAAATCAGGAATATTTCATGGAACATTTATATTACGGAAACATATGTTCCTTCATTCATGTTTTATGAAATATTATTGTTTTCCGAAACGGAAAACATGAACATTACATGATATCCTGGTAAATTCCGAAACGGAAAACATGAAAAGCAATAATTCGTTAATGCAAATGTAGGAACATTTCGGAAAATTAAATTGAATAGGTTTTCCATACCCGCTCTGATACCAATTGTTAGAAATTCTTAGATTTTACAAAAAAAAATCTTCATGTAAAACTAATTTCCAAATCAGGATCTTCTAAACATGATAGAAACAATCAAAATTATAATGGTTTTGATACATACCGTTGTCCATGATTTTGAATTCCAATCAAGAGAAGAAAATCTGTTTCGATTTTGTCTTGGTGATTTTCTCCCACTCTACTTTCTCTTTTTGTTTCGCTTTTGATGGTGGAGAAATGAAAAATTATTCTGTAATGAAAAGTCACGATACATTTCTTTTAATTGTCATATATAAATAAGGAGAGTAGAGGGTTTTGAAACCCTATGACTCAAAATTACCATTATGCCAAAATGACCATCATATTGAACCTTTCATATTAGTCATACCATAAGCCACATGAGCCATTAATGTTAAAATAATTTAACAAATGGGTCACAACATGCATGGTCTAGACATGGGCCTGACATAGCATGCAAAGCATGTGAAGAAAAAAAAAAAATACACGAGCACGCATGGACCGACACGCAACACTCGAAGCATGCAAATAAGTGGGTTGATATGGTACGATACGCAAATTAGCTCGCGGGTCTTTTTTTAAAATAATATTATAAAAAATAATGATTTATTTTTTTAATTAATTGTAAATTGTATTTAAATAAATAATTTGCTTTGTTATTATTTTAATTAAATATATTGGTCTTTTTAAATAATACAATATATTTAGTATATTTTATTTTTTTTTGAAATGATTTCAATTGTATTACTATTAACAAATTAACTTGAAAGTTTTTTAGCAAATCAATAAATGAAATCATTAAATAATATTATAGCAATAATTACATTATGTTAAATATTAAGCTTGCTCAATTAATTTATTTAGAATAATTATAAATTATTAAATAAATGAAATTAATAAATGCATTGGGATCAGTAGAAAATTAAATTTTAGTAATAACTTTTTTTTTATTTTTTACAAATTACAAGAATATTAGGGGAAAAAAGTCATTAACCATACCCCATCTACCTCATATTTTACCATATGATCCTATAATCCTTTGGCCTCATCTCATAGTTCCATTTGTACTTGTGGCTACAACTCTAATGGTGATAATGATCCCTTCGATCATAAGTCACTTTAATTGAGCCACCAAAAGTGTAGGTTTGTTCACTTCTTGTCATTGGGAATGAACAAATCTTTTAAGTGTACACATAGTTCAACGATTTCCACATTTAGCCTATGGTAGTGGTCCATTTGCCTTAACTGAAAGCTAACTCTAATGAAATTATTGAAGTCGAAGGAGCTAAAATATCTCGTGCCACTATGGAAAGTATGGGCATCATATGTGTCCTCCTTTTCCACCAGCCAAGGACATTAAAATCATCCCCTTGCCCCTTCGATTCTTCCTCCTCAAGTGGTTGCTCCTCATACACTATCATATCACTAAAGATTTCTAGGGAAGCCGCACAGCTACTCCCAATATCTTAAGCAAATTTTTTACTTTTCTTGGTAAAACCCTAGGATGAGTGACTATTGGTTCACTATGGTTGGGATGGCTGTGAAGTTGTCTGATCATGACACTGACATAGGTCTTTAAGCAAATTCGTTGCTCTAGTATCAATATTTGTGGCTTGTGATTCAAAATCACCGCACCAACATTCTTGTAAAATTTCTCAAAGAGTACTTTTGTTGCACGAAACTTATAGCGTGGATCTAGCATTGTTGCAATATGAAAGAGTGGGAAAAGAAGGATAAAATACGCTCGAAGCTTACCTGCCATTACAAACTTTATGGCATTGTATAAAAAAACAAGCACGACACCACTACTAGGAAAGTGCACCCCTACCATCCTTACTTTCTCACCACATGGTGATGTCTATTTGCCTACCCTCGCCATGAGAGGATGATATGAATAGGAATTATACTCCCAATTGTGGGTAAGGATTAATTATGATATGGACGGGTTAAACCAGTTGATAATGATTAATTGTGATATGGACGGGTTAAACCAATGGCACAAGCACAACAACAATCCAGTATGCATAACATGAATGAGGTAATGGAATGTCTATGAAAAATAACCAAGGTCCAATCAGAACATCGAGAAATGCTTAAGAATATTTAAATTGACCAATTTTTGTTGGGCAGGCTATCAATCGGAGCATCTTCTACCACCATCGCCATCATAAGCTCTGGATACTGCATGAACTATTTCTCGTGTAAGGAGCCACAAAGTTCATTGGTTTAACTAGGATGCATATGCTTTTACTTGTAATTTGGTTGGATCATTTTATGAACCTAGTGATGGTTTATTTAAATTATGCAATGGTTATTACCATCGGTGTTCCAATTGGTAGATCTGTATCACTTGTATTGTTTAATAAGAAATATCTCTTGATTTGCAGTGATTCTAAGTTTTTTTTTTTTCTTTTTTTTTTGCAATTACAACGGTGGAGGGAGATTCGAACTTAACACCTCTCAATTAAGAAATCATGTTTGATGATGTATCTTAGAAAGGCCCAAGGGTTTCCAATACTTATTTTCCACATTGTTATATATATAATTAATTATCCTTATTGTATTCTTTTTTTTTTTTCTCCTTTTGTTTCTCAATAGGTGAATTATAAATGTTTAAGCCAAGAACTCATTGACTTATAACTAAAATCCCTTATTACAGGTTCACGGTGTGACTGTATCATCTACGCTTGAATAAAAGAACATAAGATCCCATAATAGTTGAATTATCAATTAAAACACACACAAACATGCAGGCGTGCACAAAGAAGCACCACTTTTGTGATGTTTTTTTCATCACCCTCCCACATTTTGTGATAAATCTGATCCGTTCATGATTTAGCCATTAAGTTATACATGTGAGCGTCTGGACCCATGAAAGGTGCCCTTTTAAGTCATGGAATATTTAAAACAGGAGCAATTGTTGCATAATTTGTGCATAAACACTAAAGATTTAAATTTATTTGAACAGAAAAATCAAACATAAGTATTTGCCTTATTTCTAAACTATCCAATCAAACAAATTTTAATTATTTATAAATGCATTTTTAAAAGGCTAAAAATTAAAATTTTTCAATAAAATATTTTTAATTTTTTCACTAAAAAAAAAAATCTCTAACATTGGGAAACTTAAATAAATCTTATTTATCTCATAAATATTATATAATGAAAAAAATAGGAAATTATCATATCTATGCATATATATATATATATATATGAAAATATAAAAAATTTAAATGTTTCATCAATAATTTAAATTTCAAATACTAATGATTTCCCATCATTAAGTATTATTTATCTACAGATATGTCAAAAGCTAAATACTATGAATTATCAACAAAAACTTTTCAAATATTCCATTAAAATTTAAAGGGAAAATGTAATTGTTGTCTCTTTAAATTTTAAACTTGCTACTAGTACAATGTCTAAACTTAGACTTCAACATAAATATGTTTCTTTAATCTTATCAAAGTATACTTTAATGTCCTATATTTTAACCTGTGGTTTCTCAATGTTTATACACCTTTCTGCTGGAGTTCTTAACCATTTTATATTTGGATCCTCAATGTTTTCAATCATTTATCATTTATGAAGTTGGACTTCCATTCAAATGAAAGGTGATAAGTTCAGATTCAAAATAATTATTTTTAATAAATAATATAATATTGGACGGGGACCTATTATATAACAACGGATCAAAGATATTGTTCTTGATGATTCTCGATCATTTCATTGATCTAATCCTCTTAGTGATTTCCAGAAAGAAATGACATTTATGTAAGATTTGTGGATACTTTGAATGTTCCAAATGAGAAGGAAGAGGTTCTTATATGTAGAGTTTAACGCTAGATCTCGACTATTGGATGATGATGAAATGGATGAATAATATGAATTTAGCTCCATCTAAGAAATGTTGGATAAATCTATGGCAATCACAAATCTAAATTGAGGCATGCAATTCTTCATGCAGTCATGGGCTTAGGGCTTAGAACTGGATCAGACAAGGCCCGTGATTTTATATGCTTATATAAAGGAAGCTCGTTTTCTTTTAAAATATCACACCGATGGATATTTTACAATCGAAACAATATGTATAAATATGGATCCATTTGGATGGTTTGCTTTTAATCTATATCTGTATCGAAACGATATGTGTAAATATATTTGATTTGCATCTATATTTTATCTATATTTGATATTTTCATAAGAATTATTAACTTTTTTTTATTTGTATTTGTATTTATTTTAATAAATAATTTATTTTTTTAAAAAAATACCTATATCTACCGAAAAAGGCTAACAAAAAGACCCATATATATCTGAAAGTTACCGTGTAGCCCATAATACTCATCCTAAACCTATCTAATCGAGTAAAGTACGATCGGCACCTGACATAACGGCATTACTAACCCATTCGTACTCGCACACGTCTCTTTGACAATTTCATTTGTTTAAATTTAAATAAGGCAGGACGTCAAGGCATGCTTCGCCTATATGTAATAGTTATGCTATTATATTTGTACACGCATCAAATGTCGAGTATTTAGTAAATTTCCATACTGTTTAAGTATAATTTTACCTATATCTTTTTATTAATAAGGTTAAAATATAATTTATCTCTATTATTTCTCATTATATCTTAAAACTTAAATTCAAAATTTCAGTCAAAATCCACCTTGCAATTGAAGTATCATGCGTCTATTCATATGTTGGTATTGCTTACTAATCTCATTCTACAAACTTCTTACAGACTAAGTATAAAGAAAGCTGTATGATAATTCGCTAACCGTTGAGTCTGTAATCCAGTACTCCATCCTGTAATCATAATGAGTTTATTAAATTAATTCACTAAAATTATCACTGGGTTTCACTGTACTTCTGTTAATAAACCATAATTTTAATTTTATTTCTAAAGTCATTCAAAATGATTTACTCCGGCCTAAATAATGTAGTTGATTAAACATGACATTTCATGTGAGAAGTATCTATATAAAATTGATTCTCTCCATTAAAATTCAAACATGATCTCTTGATTTTCATGAAATAGCCCAATTCATAATACATAATTAAATTTAATATATATGTTGATTTGAGTAATTATAAAATTTTGTTAAGTGTTGAGTGAATGAAAATTGATATGTTAGTATGGATTAGTAATAGTGATGAATGGCAAGTGTGAATGTGTTGTGTATGTTTGATATTGTTAAAAAAATTATATTTATTGTATACAAATATAATTGATAAGTTAAGGTGTTATAAATAAATACAATGTGTTAGTGAACTTTGATAATTATGTCTAGTGAACTTTGATAATTATGTTTATTGTTGTTCAAATGTATATAAGTTGAGTTTTCAAAGAACAACCCAACCTAGTCTAAGCAAAAGATAGCAGAAATTTTTGGCTCAAACAAAGTCTAAACCAAGCCCAAAACAAAGCCAAAGGCCTTTTTTTTTTTTTTTTTTTTTTTTTCCTCCAAATCCGTCTTGAAAGTCAAATGTATGTAATGGATAAATATCAATTTCTTTTTGTCAAAAAAAAAAAAAAAAACTACAAGCCAAAACAGACCAAGACAGACCAAACGTAACGCCCTTGTTTCCTCGTCTTTTTTCTCAATTTTTTCTTTTATTTTTCTTGCTTCTTTTGGCCAAGAGCTCTTGCAAGAACCTATCCTAAGTTGAGGAGAGTTTAAGGTAAGTTTACATGTTTTTTGTGATGATTTATTTCCTTTTTATCCATGAATTTCTATCAAAATTCATCTCTTAATAGGTTATAAGTAGTATTGATATGTTGAGTTGATAAAGAAAGTATTTTGATCCTTGAAGTTGAAGTAAATATGTTGTGGTGAGATTTAAAGTTGTTTTTAGTTTAAGTGTTTGGGGATGATGAATATAAGAAGTGTAGGAGTTGTTTTGAGTATATTTGAGTTGGTGAATTTGGTGATGAAGAGTTTAATTCATGTTGAGTAATGTTTGAGAGTTGTTAATGTTGGGAATGTGAAGTTAATATGTGTTTTGAGTTGCTAAGGGCATATAATATATTATAATGTTTGTATTAAGCTTAGAGTAAAGTTGGAAAAGTGAAAAGTGTGTAAAATTCAAGTTTGAAATAGGAGAAAGTCGAAAATTTTCAAACACCTTCAAACACTATGTTTGGAAAGGTGTATGGTTATATGCTTATGATATAGCATGTATGGATGGTGTTTCACCCTCTGAGCTCCAAATACCTTTCAAAACACCCTATATGGGTGTTTCACTTTTTAGACTCTTAATTTCGTTTTTCCTGGGTTCAAACAACATCCCATACAACATGTATGAGACAGTGTTTCACTTTCTGACCTTTCATGTGTTTTTTCTTGTGTTCAAACAAAATCAGATACACCCTATATGGCACCCATTTCACAATCTGACATTTTCGCAAACTTGTATCAGATCTCCTTATACCGTTGGCCTTCTTCCCCTACACCATCGACGTTGAGTCGACATACCCCTAAAAAAATTAATTAAATTTGTTTGTTATGATTTTATTACTTTATATAATTTTCCTTAATTGTTTCTTAATTTGTGATTAATTAAAAAGCTTATATGAACTTGTTATGAGTATTGATACTAAGTTATGTTATTATACAAGTTGATTTGAGATTAATGAATGTTAATTACTTTGAAACTAATTATGATTATATTCACTTAAGAAATAGTGATATGTGATATATATATATATATATATTTGTTTGAAATGTGATATATATATATATATTGTGTGAGTAATTATGAATTGAATATGATTGTGAATTAACCATGTTTTATGTGGAATGATTTCTTTAATAGATTCTTGTATTCGACTAAGTTTGATATGGATTTTGTTTGATAAACTTAGTTATCAAGGTACGCAGTAATGTGATTATTGATTGTTAGAATATATATAGAGAAGATATATCAATAAATACATGAATACTTCAACATATCTAAACATTTTCTACTCTATTCTATCATTTATTGTAAATCATTTTCTACTTCAATAATTTTCTATACAAATATCATTCTCATACTTTCTATTCCATTCTAACAAAAAAAGTCATCTACAAATTGATAGATACTTAAAACAAAAATGTTGGTAGTGTGTGTACCCTTATATTTATGTGGAGTTAATTTAGAATTTGGCCATATTAGTTGATGGCAGTTTTTTGTCTAAAATGCTTAAAGCCTAAGACAATTCACATTTACTACATTAGTTCTTATATTTTAGTTACTTTTTCCCTCGTTATTCCATGTGGGACTTTTATATTTTTCATCATTCAACATCCCCCCATGAGCCCAACTAGTCTAGTCCAGTTGTGACTTGCCTTTTCATTTATCAGGCCTTTTTTTAGCTCTTGTTATATATATTATCTTGGGCTTTTTAAAGCTCTTTTTAGCATAGTTTTGTATTTGTTACAAGTTTTTTCTAGACTTCCTCCTTTTTTTTTTTTTAATTTGGCCATGTGTGGTGAGGTAATGAACTCAATATCACTTGTTGGTAGCATTTGGACCCTTATATTTATGTAGAGGAGTTAATTTAGAATTGGACTGTATTAGTTTATGATAGTTTTTTTTGTCTAAAATACCTAAGGTCTAAGATAATTCATATTTACTCCCTTACTATTATATTTTTGTAATATGTCCCTATCTATTTCTATTTCATGTGGGACTTTTATATGTTTATCTTTCAACAAATAATCACAATGAGGACATTGAAAGTTGAGGCAATAGCTATTGAATGATATAGCGCATGTTGAAGCTTAGACAAATTTTGGGTAATAGATTGCACTTGACTCCTTTTTCTACATTAAGAACCCTTTTTTTTTTGTTTTTTAATCATTGTAGTTGATCCTTATTAAATTTTGAATCCTTTATGAAAGAATCCAAAAAGGTGTTTATTTTCTTAGGGGAAAAAAATTTAGCCAAGGTCAAAATAAATTAATAAGAATATAAAGAACAAGTTAACATTGCATCTAAAAAAAAGGAATGGAACCCATGAGCAAAGTTGAGAGCAGTATGCTCATATGATACCTAAAAATTATAAACGAGGTCTTGCTGATGCACTTGCTCTAGCCATTCATTGTTGGTTGTATGTAATTTAGGAAACTCCAAGTGCATATAGCAAGGTGGCGGGTAGATGATGAATCAAATTTTCAACAAAAAATGCATTTGATATAGTGCAAAACATAATCAAAAGCTGAAACAAAGCGCATATAAATATACAAAAGATGGACTAAATGAGTCTAGTTCCTAGTCCTCAATTAGTGTACAAGCCTAATATTATTGGCAATGCATGCAATGCAATGTGACGTAGCAACGCACCCTTCTTAGGTGTCTGCAATGGTAGCCTCAAACGCCACACCAGGCTTAACTGTAATGTATATAATTTGCTTGACAGCTTCAAGAGAACTGAAGAGGTCTATTACTCGCTTGTGAGTGCGAAGCTCAAATCTGTCCCATGTATTTGTGATCCTAATCGGTAAACAATGGCAATAAAAGTTAGTCCGAAACTTAATTTAATATACTAACACATCATGTGAATTAGTTATAAACATGCAAGTATTAGCAAAAGTCTGACATATGAATAGTTTTTAAAAAAATAACATTGCCATTATCAAGCATTGAAATAATATCAATACTTACCTGTTACTCATTTATAATTAATATTAACAGATCTTTTTTGTAGCAAGAAGAGATTATTTAATCGTATATTTCACGTAAGAGCAATGTAACTATCTCGTGTTCTTATCCGTGTCCCCATGCATATTCCGACTAGTACATGTTTTTTAATATAATAATTAATTAACTTGAACCCCCGCTTTTACTCATCATATCTACATGTAGAATGAAGAAACTACTCCATGAGTGAGTTTTCCACAAAGGTGGTCAAATGTTATTAGCTCAAATACGATTGAGATAAAGATGATTATTGGGCTTGGACTTGTAGGTTGGACCAACATAACCGAACACGATTAATAGTGTGCTGAAGTTTATCTGACATAACCACTCCGATACTTAAGTTAATCTACATGCTAAAGATGTAAAAGTTAGAATACAAATGAGGATATTAAAGTGATGTTACTGTGTCAATAGTACATAATAAAAGTATATATAGTAGACATATTCTAGATGATTATGTGCATCATGAAATCATGGAATAATAGATAGTTGACAATGGATATCGAGAATGTGGGCAAAGTCACTAATCCAAGCTTAATTATCTCCTCAAGTGGGATTGATAGTGGTTAGGACGAATGTGCCAAGCGACCTATTGAATTGAGAATCATTTGGCCATAGCATTTGGTAGGTTGACTTTCCAAGTTAGAGAGTTAGAATTCCTATAAACTAAAAAATAAGCTAGTGAGCTAGGCCTAGGCCAATTTGTTGGACTGGGTTTAGGGGCCGTAATCCTTATTTAACCATCAACAATTTTGGCATTAATGAACCGCCCCCAAAAATTTTAATTGCTGGAACACATGCTAAATTTGATCATACAACATGCACTACAGTATGAAAGGGAATCTTACCCACTTTTATATACATTTTATATAGATACGAACTTACTAAATAGAAATTATTAACACGTATACTCATTTATGAGCACTTTTTTGGAAAAATATTTGCTTTCTCTAAAATGGTGTCTTCATCTCAAAAGATAATTGATATGTGATAAATAAATTTGAAAAATAGAAACATCCCTAAAATATAGCAAACAGTTTCTATTACTATATGTATACGTGACAATTATTTATTGACTAGAACATGGTGGACATCATTTCTAAGACAATAATTCATACAAATTATACAGAGGATGAAAAAAAAATAAATAAATAAAATAAGTTAAATAGGATTTTTTTTTTCCATATGACGGAATAGGATTTGTTTAATACTTATAGATTTGTATATCATATAAGAATATACAAATGTTTGAATACAAATTCGAAGATATTGATGTCAAATTTTAATAACATAAAAAGGAGAAAACATTATGACATATATAATACAAACAGAGAATATCGATGACATGTTCTAATGTGGCATATTTATTATTTAGTAATTAATACCAAAATTAAATAGACATGCCACACAAGTGACATTTCATTAAATAGACGTAACACATAAATGACATCTGATAAGATTATAACTGCAACTTAATGGTAGCCTCTGTTCAGAGAACTCTCATTAAAAATTGGCCAATTTTTAAACAGTTGTCTTTTAATAAGATTAGTCTACTTTGAAGTAAATAAATAAATAATATTTATCTTTTGATAGTTTTAAAATCTTTTATTCTCTATTTAAATCTTTCAACCCAAACTTTCATCACCTTAGTGTATATAGCTCTTTCTCCGCCCAAAAAAGATTTATTAAATTTGAATGGTATTAATATAACACCTGGCATGTAATGTTGATTAAATTTTTGTATGCACATAGGTTTCCATCCATGCATGAGATTTTAATATATTTTCAATACAATTATCATACGATTATTGAACTAAGCCTAGATACATTTGAAAATAATCATTAACCACGCATCATGTGGAGTTCTTGCTTTGTTAAAAGTTTGGGTCTCAGAGATATAAAATATACATCCGTTGTTGTCTAATGTCTTTTATAACAATAGCTTAAAATGAAAATTGTTTGATCATAAAATATGTCGTTAATTTTATTTTGCTAAAAATTCCATCACAGATTCATTTATAGAGATGTTACGGTTATTAAATCAAGAAAAAAACATTGTTATAAAATACGTTAAAAAAAAATCCAAGGAGTCCGTTTATTGAAGTTTTTGTGTTCAAAAAGGCTGATTTACTCACTCTGTAAAGAATTAAAAAGAACCTAAGTACAACATTGATGGTTTTGAAGATAACCCATAACACACTTTGCAGCCATGTCAAACCTCAACCATATCAAAAAGGCTTTATTGGGTAATATAAGTTACATATAATATATATGTTATAAGTAAATATCACTTATTTTTTAACATATCACTGTATGAATAAATCATGGATGGTAATTATTTTAGATATTATTCATTATCTCCCCTATATGATAAAATATAACTGATAATTATTTTACCATATATGCACATAATTATATTATCTATAATTAATATTTCTTTCATAGTATGAATGCTATAATTGTAATGGTCTCAGAATTGAGGACTTAGTGATGTTTATTCATGGTTGAACAAACTGGATACCAAATCCTCAACTCTTGGACGATGACAACAATAGCTAAAATGAGATAACCCTTCACACAATCAGCTTCTTTCTCTTGAAAATTAATGCTGGTTGTGGCATAAGCGAGTATTTGCGACATGAAGAAAAGGTGAAAGACATGGCATGACAAATTGTGAGTAATGGAAATGGGACCATAGATCCACCGAAAAAAAAAAAATGGGACCGTATCATGAACGAATACATATTTGTTGTCCCCAGTGTTCTCTTCTCATGGTGTCTCTACGAATAAATATTTAACATGTGTTAAATAAATTAAAAAATATAAATATTTCTAAAATAAAGGAATCACTTTTTTAATATGTAATGACCTGTCATGCCCTACATTTATAATTCAGGCATGACTATCTCCCCAACCACATATAATATCTAAAATATTATACGCATAGATTTCCTTAAAAGATATGTTTATGGGTCTATTTGGATGGTCTGTTTTTTATCTGTATCTGATTTTTTTTAAATGATATGTGTAAATATATCCGATTTACATTTATATTTTATTTATATTTAATCTTTTAATGAGAACCGTCAATTTTTTTAATTTGTATATTTAATCTGCCAACAAACAAACAAACCTTTATATCAAACATTGCTAATCAGTTTTAAATTCTGAAATCGTTTAATTAGATTCTAGAGACAATTAGATTTAGCAGCAGTAAAACAACTTTATATAAATATTTTTGACTTCCACTTTTACAAGAGTAATCAACTTACAGAAACAAAACCATATCATTAGGTATCTCTTATATCTTTCATGATGGTATAATAAAGTTTGAAACTCATTTACAAAACATGTGAGCTCCACTAGACTCTTAAGGACAAATACAATTCTAAAAAGATAATTTCAGCTCTTTAATAAAACAAAACAAAACAAAACAAAATACATCCATGGTCTTAAACCACTTCACTCGTCAATAGACTCCTTTCACTTTATCTCATACCCGAGACAAACATCATCATCAACATCACCATCACCACCACCATCATCATCATCAACATCATCATCACCTGGAGAGAAAAACAATAACGAGTCGAAGCCTAGTACACGGTAACAGAAGCAGGCACGAGATGACACATAAGCCTAAACTAGTGCAATGCAGCAACAAAAGGTTATTATCTTTAAATTAGAGTAAAATAAGCAAACCGGAGCTCTCACACTCCAGAATAATATTTGAGAATCTGGAAATCTTAAGCAACAGTAGTTGCTTAAGGGATTGATATAGGGAGTCGCATATCTATATTTCTATATCTAATCGAAAAAAAAAAAAAGAAATAGCTTCATCTAGGGTTTACAACCGTTATGCATTTTACTTATCTCAATTCATAATATAATACGACTCAACTGGTCCCATAAATATGAACCATACTATATTACTTCTCTCTGAGTCTAATTATACCTTGTTCCGATATCGTTTGTCCTATCGGCTATTCACCGGGCCACTTATGAATTGCCATTGCATCATCGTAGAGGGTAGCATAAGTGCCTACCTACCGTGCCTAGCTTTGGACAAGGTCATTACTCCTCAGATCGAATTTAATGACACAAGCACAAGCATGAGCAACAATCATTTATTAATTCGAGTTAAAGTTTTAGTTCAATTAGGATGCCTATCATAGCATACAATACACAAGTTATTATGTACCTTTCATGATGTCCACAATCCAAATAGAATCAGAAGACAGGTTAATTATAAGTTCATCTATTCAAAAATATAAATTTATATAAGAAATTAAATTATTTATTAATTTATATCAAATTTCATATTAAACATTTATTTCATGTTTTTATTTGATCAGACATAAAGTAGGAACTCTGACATGGTTGCGAAGATCACCCCGCTAAGATATAGATAGTTCTCTTGTTTGTCAAATCATTTTAATTAACCTAGTTTTGATCCATCATATTTTAGAAACATCATACTCCTTATATTGTTTATTGATTCATCATAATATATAATATTCATATTATCTAAACTAATTATAAGTTAAGTTTATATTAATTGAGTCTTAGTCAAGTTGTTTATACTTAATCAATCTAATTCATTTTAGCTTACTATTAAGTCTAGTTGAGCTTAGATCCATTAGCTAATTCATTTTAACTTATTAAGGTTCATTATGCCATGTTGATCTTAAGATTATTTACTAAGTTCATTTTATACTTAGAAACTATGTTAACTTAAATTAGTTACTAAATCTATTAATTCATTCTTTCAAATTAAGCTAGCTTAATTCGTTCCTAATTATACAAATACGAATTTATCATATCTATTATTCACTATTCATTTATTTCATTGTATTTTTATTTTCACTTTTATGAAGAACATAAGCAAAACAAGGGATGATACATGGCCGTGTACAAGGTTGTGTAGATAAGCACGGGCAGATACACGGGCCGTGTTTATCTCATGTTTCTTTAGGTGAGAAACATGACAGAAACAACTCATTATGCTCTTAAGGATTGGAGAACACTAAGAAGCATAGCAAGATAGGTTGTGCCATGTTCCTCCAGTGTTCCTCTTAATAAGCCATGTGTTCGAGCATTAGAGAGAAACATGAGAGATAGAAGTAGCCATGTTTCAGCTGTACTTTTTTGAAATTGAGTTGCACAAAGAAATTAGAAGAAGCACAGTTGAATAGGCCATGCTATGTATCAGTTGTACTGTTCTAATTTTCAGTTTAATAAGAAAACAAAGAGAAGCACAGTATAGGGTATGTCATGTTCCAACCATGTTTCTTCTCTGATGACTTAAATTCAAAGTTTTTCAAGCCAAACTAGAAGCATAACCGTGTATATCTCGTGCTCTTATACGAAAACAGAGTATGTTCATTTTAACTTATTTTATCCACATGTCTTACATCTTTTTTCAACAAAACACCTTAAAATTAACTTATACTTCTATAACTATAACCTACACACTTATACACATATTTTTACATTATATTTTATCAAAATCCTAGTTCTAACATGTTTGATCATGTACTTAAGTTTCAACATATATGTTCATATATCCTTACTTTATCAACTTTAACAAAAACCCTATATACATCTAACTTTAATATAATATACAAGCATTACCAATAAATAAAAAAAAAGAAAAAGAAAATAACCTAACTTAAATGTTTTAGCCATTTCTATCAACTAAGCCTTCCTTGCCACTCTTCTTTACTAGCTGATATAGCTTTTTCTAACTTGATTCTCCATTGCAATCTTGTTTTTTTAACTTGATTTCTCTTTTAGTTTTCTTTAAATTGAGATTTAAGGGGTTTGAATTTGTGGAGACAAAGAAAGTAGTAGAGAAGAAAATAAAGAAGATCAGAAAACATGCAAAAGGAGAAAAGAAAAAGTAAGGAGATGATATTTTTAGGATAGGGATATTAAGTTTAAACTTCTATGATAATTATATTAAGTTTCAAAACTAATTAAAAACAATTTGAGAATCTATATTATAGAATTTAATTATTTGATTTAGAAATACAATTTAGAAGTTTAGTTTACAAAAAATTACTAATATTTTTAAACAAGTAATTGAATTCAAATCTTGTGGGGATGTTAAAAATGGAAGTTAAATTAAAATTCCAAGGCTTAGGAATTTTGCCTAACATTTTAAGTTGAATGTTTAAGAATGTAGAATTTGAAATTAAGAAAATAGGTTATATTTAAAAATTGGAAGAGATTATGAAATTCAATTAATCAACATAGATAGATTCAACAATTAAATAATTTTGAAAGGATTATTTGAAATCTTAACTCGCAATTTAATTTAATTACTACTTTATTATGCTCACTCATCTAATATAGCTTATAATTAATTTTATCTAATTTAACTAAATTATCTAAGCTAAACTTCTAGATTATATTGTAGTTCTAATTCAAAATTAAATACTTATTATACTATTTAATTAAATTATTTTTAACTTAATTATTATATGTTAAGGATATTTTATAATATGTGCCAAATATTGATCTACCGACACGAGCAAGGACGGCAAACTTTTTTCTGTCATGAGCAATAATTGCAACTCAGCGCCCCCATGTGGTCTGAACAATAATTGCAACACAGGGTCGCTGTCATTGGCCACATGGCCTTGACATCTTCGTACGGAGAGGAACGACTTATGACTTTTCTGTTTCTGTAATTTCATCGGTCCCTATCTCAACAAATCTAAAACATATGAACCCATTGCGATTTTAAATTAATGACAACCACTTACATTTATCGTAGTTAGATCATTCAGTTTATTTTTAAGATTTTTAGAAATATACTTTTTCTAAATCTTCTATGATTATCATTGTAAACCAATAAATAAATAAATAAATATATATATAAGATATTAAACGGTATTAAAGATGCTAGAATGAAAAACCCCAGATAAAATAAAATGGTTGGTTCTGAATAGGAAAAGAGCGGTCGTGACATCTAACAATATAAACGAAATTCTTACTATTTTGTATGAAGATTGTGAGACTTCACAATCAACTTTTCGTGATAGAAAAAAAAACTCACCTTGCTGTAATGGTGAAAAAACTCAAAAAATAAGGTGACAGAGAATTTTGTTCATGGATTTCTAATTAATTTTTTGACACATTATCTGATAAATGAATTTCACAAACAATCATGGCCACAACAATCATTTTTCCTACTTTTGCCATTTGGATATATACACTTTTTGGCTGGAAGATGATACATATGTGTCCTACCTATAGATGCTTTTTCTTCCGCTTTATTATCCCTTTTGCATAAAATAAATAGGACGAAAATTTGCTGTATTAGAAATGCTGACCTCATCTTATTCTAATTAATAAATAATTGTCATCTATATATATTTGTTGTGATAGAATGAGAACACTATTTTAGAGGCCATAGATATTTTATACATCTTTAAAAAATAACTACTAAATACGGACCATGTACATACAAAATTTATAACTAAGTATTACTCCTATAATATGTGGTGTTATTCTAAAGCTAAGAAAGTAAGATTTAGATTAAAAGAGTTGAAACATTTTAAAAATAAATAAATAAATAAGCTAAAAAAATGCCATAGCAACAGCAAATGTTTCCGCTATTACAAATTGAGATCCATATTATGAATGCCTCTTTATATGAATTTTCAATTATACTTTCGAGGTTTAATCAAATTCAGTAAGATTTGCCTTTTCCTAAATAATCAAATTCTATTTATAACATATATTATCCCACACAAGGTTGTAACCTGTTCACTCCACAAATTAATATCCTAATTGAAATTTCAAACCAAGCATCTCCTATAACCGAAACCATATTTCCAATCGCATTAAAAAAGTGGATTCGTGAGTTTTATTAATACTCTTGTTGATAGTGGAATACAGGTCATGATAATAAAATAAATAAAACTGTAATGAAATTACTATTACTGAGTAAAATAGAGTTGTAATAGGATTTTTATTTGTTAATTTTTTTAATTTAAAAGTAGATATTTTGAAAAGAGACAATTCCGGTATTGAGTTTTATCATTCATAAGTTTGAATAAAAAATGACTATTCAGTATTTTTCGTAACAAAAATTTCTTGAGAAATTGTTATTACAGTGAATTAAATACTATGATAACTCTTCAAAAGGAATGGGGTTATAATAAAATTACAATTACAGCGAAGCAGTAAAGCAGTAAATATGTGAATATTAACCTATACTTGACTAATAATTAGGGAACATACATTTGCAATTTGCCAAAATTACGATTAGAAAAATTAAAAACATCGCATGTTTGATGGAAAATCCTATTATCCCATCATTTATTTTAATAAGACTGGTCCAGTTGATTATTTGATGATTCAGATTTGTATTCAACTAGGATCGTACCATTAAAATAGTTTATCTACCATTTGCTATATTTAGTTTAAGATTAGATGAATGATTGGATTGTCTTCACATCATGTTATTATAAGTAAGACGGGATGTCTCAATGCTTTGCACCTCCGAAGGATCCCTTTCTGTTATATTATTTTATACAACTAAGCTTCCAATAATTCTCTCATTTTCAATGGAATTCTGCATCAACAATTATATTCCTTTTCCCTCGATCATTCTCACTCTTAGCTTTCTAATATTCAGCCAAAGCATCCAACACTCGTTTTGTCAAACCGTAGCAAAAGACATCAACCTCAGAGGCACCATCTCAAGCCCAAAATGTGAAGGAAATAATGGCTCAATCCGGTGCCTGGTAGCCTATGACGAGGCACAGGCTGAGTCAGAATTCATGATGGATTCAGAAACTGCTACAATTATGAGACGTTTATCCAAAATTTTCAAACTGAATTGTTAAAAAAAAAATATATATCATATTTTCGGTTTGATTCGATTCGGTTACGCATTAGTTTGGCTTGGTCCGTTTTTTTATCCATCTGTAATATTTTTATTATTTTCAAATAGATGTTTGTTAAAAAACAAAACAACTAAAAAATTGATAGTTTTACTCAAGGTTGTCAGAACCGGCCCGGATCGGCTGGTTCGAACTAGTTCGACTGGAACCGGCAATGAAGGCAAGCGGGGTTCGACGGTTAGCTCATTTTTTACGAGAATGGGACTGACGCGGTCAACCCGGGCGGTTGAGTCGGGTCGGTTGATCCAGATCCAAAAAAATAAAAATAAAAAAAATTAGAAAATTAAATATTTATTCATATTTTATTATAAATTTATAAATATAATCATTAAATCATATTTATTTAATAATTAATTGATGAATTAGATCCAAATATAGATTTAATTGAGTGATTACACACATATTGGTCTTTTATAATTAAATTATCCCTTATATTTTTTTTTTGTGATCCCGGTTCGATCCCCGGTTGAACTCGGTCCGATCCCTCGACCCCTGACCCCCTAGCCTATTCGAGTCAAATCTTGGTCCGGTTCTGACAACATTGATTTTACTCATAATTAGATTAAGCATATATAATATAAATATGATATAAATAAGTAATAGCTATAAACCAAATGCAAATACAATAAAATACAGATAAAGTACAGAAGCTAATGAGCATGAAGGGTTATCTCATTTTAGCCGCTGTGGCATCCACCGTAATGGTAGATGCGGGTGCAAGTGTCACATGGGGGTATCTTCAAAGCCATCACATATTGTATTTTGGTTCTTGGATTCATGATAGGGCGACCAGGTTAATAAACTTTTAAGTACCAGGTTAACAACTTTAAGTAACATTCTAACGGCAAAAATTTAATCTCACCGAACTTTGCTTACCTACCTATCAAGATACATTGTATCCGGATTATTTTAGAATAATTTTGAGACTGAACCGAGTTTTGGCTGTAGGCTATTGTCTATACACTGGCCTCCACTCCAAAGTCCATATATATATATATATATATATATATATAAATGGAAAAATCAGTTAAGCAAGTAGTAGTAGTAATAAAATGTGATGTTTTAGTATGGACTGACAGTAAAAAAATTAATCTCTATAATAAAAAATTAGCAAAATAGCTTATATCATTATAGATATGATCAACGATCATTATTTTTGTAATAAAAATTTATATTTAAAAATAAAGTAAGACCTAGTTTTTTTTTATAATGACTTAAATGGTGATCTCTTAATTGCACGTCTTAGAAATAATCTATCAAATGTCAAAAGGGTATAAAATCTTCCATGGATATAACACATGTCTACTAATCATATAAAATTAAATTAAATTAAATAAATACAAGCCACATCATTTTAATTACTAAAATGCCTAGTCAAAATGCATCTATCTTTTAATTTATAAAGAAAGCTTGTGTATTGCAAGTGATTTAAGAATTTCACTATGTTGCATCTATTTTTTATAAAGAAACTATGTGTATGGCATTTGATTTAAGGATTTCACTATATGGCAAAATCATATATTGATCATACGATATTCAAATTGTATATTGAATATACGATAGTATTTATATAATCATTTTTATAATATTGATATTTGTGTAAATAAATTTACGATGAATCAATAAACAAATAATATCTCGTACTCCATTGCTTTCTATATTACTACAGTTTTTAAGGCAGCATTTTCTCTATTGTAAGTTGTAACCCCCGGTAATCCACATTTTAATGGCTTCTAGGCTATTCTCTCTTTCAAAATGGCTAATCGGATAAGTTTGGATAAAGGCTTCCATATCCTCTCATGTCTATGTACAGCTAGTGAAACCTGTTTCCCGCATCAGCCAGTATTTGGTGGATTAAATTCTTGATAAACTGACTCCTTTGGAATTTTTGTTTTTTTCAACGTGTTTTACGATATTTTTTTCTTTTCTTTTCTTGTTCTGAAAGATCTTCCAATAGCATCTCTATAAATGAATCTGCCATGGAATTTGTAGTAAATTAAATTTAACAACATATGTTACGATCAAACAATATGTAATTGAAGCTGTATTTTTATAAAAGATTTTAGACTTCAACGGATGAATTTTTTTTAGCTCTGAGACCAATACTTTTAACAAGTGCAAGAACTCACAGATTAGGTGGTTAATGGTTTAAATGTGTATCTAGGCTTAGTTCAAAAACATATGTTTGTGTAAAGCTTCCCTAAATCAAATGGTTCTTAGCACGTTATCCTCGATAATTAATTGAGTTTCCTCACATGGCACATATCAATGCTTCGCAGCTCAGAAAAAGTATATCCACTAAGGGGATGAAAGTCGGGTTTTAAAAATTAAAATAAAGAATAAAAGATTTTACTAATAAAAAGATAAATATTATTATTTTATTTATTTATTTGAAAGAGGACTAAAGTTGTTAGAAGTTGGGAAAATTTTAATGAAAGTTGTGTAAATAGAGGATGTGATTAAGTTGCAGTTACAAAGGTTAATGTCATGAATGATACCTGAAATTTGATAAAATATGTAATTAGATATCTGAATGAAATTTGATCATTTTGGTACTTAAACTTTGGAATTGATCAATTTAATACTTGAAAGGACTTTTCATGCACATCAAAAATACCTCTGTAAAGTTTTTCAAGTACTAACTTGATCGATTTCAAAGTTAAGATACTAAATTAATCCATTTTAAAGTTCAGATACCTAATCACAAAAACAATAGTAATTATATTTTCTTATATCATATTATTGCTAACTATACTCATTTACTGTAAATCTATTATGTCAACCACGTTTATTCATCTTCATTCATGTATCACATGATCACACTCTAGTCGCGAGAAACCCTACACTAACCACCAGAGCGCCCCCGAATCTCAAGACTCACATAATGCTGATTGGTGGCATCTTACGTTCCTTGTTTATTGTCGGTGAAATAAAGACAATAGTTATCTTATATTTTTATTATCATTAGTTTCAAGTTTAAGTTATGTTATTTGCAATGTGGAGAAATAGGTTACCTCATCTATACATACATATACAATTGGAAATTAATAGACTTGAAAAAGCATGTAAATTATCAATATGGTTGCAAATGCTATAATATATATGGTAATATGTATGATTATTTCTTAAGAAAAATTAAAAAGAAAATAAAAAACAGAAAAAGATAACCGAGTTAGGGTGGAGTAGATTATGGGTTTGCAAAATTCTTTTTGGGATGAGTCATGGATATAGTAAAAAAAGAAAAAAAAAAAAGAAAAGAAAATCCTGCAGATTTTGTACAAGGTTTTAGAAAACTTTATAAAATACCTAGACAAGTTTAGATTTTATATAACTTATTTTTAACTCACTTTGATTGCATCATTAACTTTAATTTACATATATAAAATGAGTAAAAGAATAACATTTTTTCATATATGATACTGCATAATTAGATGAGAGAAAATTTTAGAGGAAGAGCCCGCATTGTGAAGTTAATATATATATATATATATATATAAAACAGACATCTTACACCGCTGTCACGTTTGTCTTTTACTTATGCCACTAATATCATCCGTCCTTTATTTGAATAATTGGTCTTAAAAGTTGGTCCACTATCATATGCTTATCTTATCTCCCTCTCTCTCTCTCTTATATATATATATAATATATATATATATATGTCATGTCCAGCAACTCTTCTAATGATTATCACCCCCATATTTTAATTATGGACAACTATTGCACTTCCTCTCTCTCAATTGTTCTCACTCTTATCCTTCTAACATTCACACATAACATCCAACACTCACTTTGTGAAAACCTAACAAAAGACACCAACCTCAAATACGTCTCTAGCCCACGGTGTGAAGGAAATAATAATAATAATGGCTCAATCCACTGTCCTGTAGCTTATGATGAGACACAGGCTGATTCAGAATTCATGATCGATTCAGAAATTGCCACAATGATAATGAGACGTTCGATGCTCTCTTACGGACATGACCCCATCACCGATGGTACGCGAGGTCGTACCGGTACCCCTTGCGGTGGCGCCCGTGGACAGCGATATGGAGCTCAAAAGTGCCCTCCGAAGGGGAATCCTCATCCTGGACCATGTAGCACCTTTAACAGAGCGAATCCTTGTCATTCGTAAGCTTGGGATGCTGCACAGCTGCGTGCTCCTGTTGTGTGATTAAGGAGCCACAGCACAAGTTCATTACTATTACGACCAGACTGCATATATATATATGTCCTTACTTGTGATATATTATAGTATGCATTTTCTGTGTAAAATGGTTACTTATGTTATGTGGTTTGATTATTACTTAAGAATTTAATTAAGTGGTTTACTTAAGGTGCTCTTAAGCAATGGTTATTATAGTCAATGTTCTAAAATTGGTGTATCTGCGTGTGTGTATCATATGCCATACAATTATTAGAGAATTTATATGTGAGAAAAGGTTATAACTTATATATATATAATTTCAAAAAAAAATTATTATTTTCACTTTTCCAATTATTGGTAAGCCATTGATAACATCTTGGTTCTATCACTTATATATTGTATGTGTTCCTTCCGTATAAGTATTCTTTTAACATTTGTAAAATTTTTACCTAACAAAGAAAAATATGAGATTTTTAATATATCTTATGGATTACGAGCATGTTGAGTGTAGGAAAAAAAGAAAATGAGATCATTGATGAGCATCCCGACACACTTGTTAAAGAAAAGAAATAAATTATTCATAATTTTCAAATTTTTTCTCATAATTCACAATAATTGTGAAAACGTGCTTTTTAACTTTTAGCAAGCGATTAATTCTTTTATCTTTTTTTTTTCCTTCTTTTTAAAATTTTAATTGTTTTCAAAGGACCTATTAAAAAAATTATTTCATGTTTAGCCATCAATTTGAAAAAAAAAATTACATAAACATACATGGATAAAAAATATTATATAAATACCAACGCTATACTCAATGTCATAGGTTTTTTTGTGTACCGCATGTAATATGTGATATACATGTAATTATTCAATATGAATTCCATGATACACATTCAAACCTATATATCGCATGTTAGTCATGCAATATAAGTTCTTATAATTTTGTTGGACTACATTGCTATATCATAGATAAAAAAATGCGACATATGTGTAAATTATTGTATCGCATATTCGCATCTTCTATTGAAAGATTCTTTTTTCATATATAATATGCACTACAATGTGAGATGGGATTTTATCGCTTGCCATATATCTTCTATAGATATAGATAAATCTAAACAAGAATTTACATAATTATTGAATATATGTATATATGTATGTTTTTTTTCCTTAGTTTTTATAAAATCTTAGGCTTTATTTGTCTCAAGATAAACATTTTTTTGGAAAACATTGTCCTTATTTTGATTTGTTTGCTAGGTTGAAAATGTTAAGTGAAAACTTTTTTCCTTACAAGAGAAAACCCTGTGGGAAAAGACATGAAATTTTTAAAAAGAGAATTTACATTCTAGACTACTCTCTTTAGACTTGTAGATATATGAATTCAATTAGAGTAGTCGCGTGCGTTTTGCATGAGCATCACACTACACATAGGTTGCAATAAGTGACGCACAATGATATGTCAAGAATGATCAAGAGAGAGATGGGATAGAGAGGAGGAGTAGGCAATTTCAATCATTTCAAACTCACTTGTGACATAAGGAGGAGCTATCAAGCATCAAACCTCACTAGTAGTGATAAACAAGTGTTTGATATCTTGGAACAAAATTTCAACAGCACATCGGTGTTTCTATTCAAGTTTTTCCTCTTTTAAATGAGGAGGCACTTAACGTATTTATAAAGCTTGGCTATCAACAGCATCTATTGGATTATATTGATAGCTAATGGTCAGGATGAGAATTTTTTAGTGCATGAGCCATAATAAGAAAGGTCGGATGTCGGATAAGCTAATCAAACTAGATCTACTCTAAGCCTATCCTGTCAAAGCTTCCTTAATCATCCCAATAACTAAACCAAACTTGTTGGACTCTGTCACTTTACTCGTAAGTCAAAGCCTAAATATAAGTAATAATATTTATAGAATTTAAAGTTCATTCACTAAACTTTAATAGATAATAATTTATTTATACACTATATTATATTACACATTTCAAGTACTGGAAATTTTTTTTTTTCTTTTTTTATTCCACAAATCGCAAAACAAAATTCATGAAAATAAATTAACTGAAAAACATTTCACTCGATAAGTGATTTTCTTAAAACAAACGTTGCATGTGTTTGGACTTATGATCTATCATAACAGGTTACCATCTGTTATTGTAAAAAGAATTTGGATTTGGATCATAATTTTTTGTAAGATTTAGTCTTCCTCTTTTCTTACTTTAAGTTTACTGCCTTACTCTTACACCAAGTTGCTACCATACTCTGCCAGATTACTCCCTTCTCTTTCTTAGTTAACTTAAGTACCTTTCGGGACCAGCGAAAGGGGAAAGTGTAATGTTCATTTGCATACATTAAATTTGTTTCTACTCTTTTCTGCCTCCTCCTTCATGATCGATCCTCTAATTGGTATTAGAGCTAAACCAAATTTTTGTTACAAGACCTACAATACCTAAGCATTATTATGTCTTTTTTGTGCCATGGATAGGCTTTGTTAGGACATCATTATGACTTGATGGTTGATGGTTGATGGTTGTTTAGCATTAGCTGAAGCTTAGACTAACAAGAAACTGGTCCAATTTGGTAACAAAACTAGGATAGGGAGAAGGAGATAAACGGTTCAAATAGTAAGACAAGTAAGGAAAGAAATAGTAACATATACTGAGTATCGAGTAGCACTTTAGACCATAAGAAAAACACTCTTAGCTTGCCTCATAGTAAACAATTAATGAATAGGAGATTAACAGGAAGAATTATACTAGACAATAACAATCTTAAGAACAATTTGCCTTTACTAAATTACATAATTGTTGAGAGATCCTTAATAAGTTCTTTAAATAATTGCAAGAGTATTGCTAATTCTTATATTACAACTTTTACTAGACATAAAAATAGGCTAAGTCAACATAGAGCTTTGCTTATTAATAGCATAGATAGTAACTCATAAAACATAACTATAGAATTAAGATTAGACAATACATTAGGAGTAAACATAAGAGCAAGATACAAAGAAGTAGAAAACGAAACCTTGGAAAAATTAGTAAATAAAAGCATAGAATTAGAAAACAGTTTAAGTGACATAATACAAAATCTAGAAGTTCTATAAGATAATATAGAAGACTTAGTTGCTGCAAACCAAATAAGAAGAAGAATTAGAGCTATTTGCAACTAGCCCTAAACCCAAAGTAACTCATGACCCCATGAAAAGCAGATACATATTTATATAGATATATATATTTTGGTGTTGGGTACTCCCTACACACTCTAAGTACCGTACTCGTACCGCTCCTAGACTATTGGAATCCTCTCTATATGCAACCCCACTAGGGACAACACTACACATAGATCATCAGGGTACCATCCTAATAATACCAATACTTTCAATCCACTAAACCCAGCTAAACACAAGAAAAAACAATTTAAAGCCAGCTAATATTAAATCTATTTGCAATTTCTAAGCCTATATTCACAAGCAACAACCAAGGAAAGAACGTACCTCATATGATGCTTGAAACAGCTAATTCAACAAAAATCAAGATCATCTGATCACATATAGCAAAATTTAACTCATAATTTGTTTTCAAAAGAAAAACATTACTTCTAAGGTTATCTAACCTCTTAAGCTATTAAGAACTACAACTACTCTAAGTCTAAATATGCCTTACTACTTAGGTATAGGACTACTAGATATTAATCTAAGAGTTTAAGTGTTTAGGAATGTCAAAACAAGGGTTAAAACAAGGTCATAACATCCTCATGTTGATCACGCCCATGGTGCAAGGCATAATAGGCCATGGGAAAGAAAAATATGTCAAAAACTTTCTTATCCCACCCATTACAGAAGGGGTGAAAGCTATCATAGCCACTATCACGGCAGTAATGGGGTAATGATGGTCATCACGGCCACCATCATGGCCGTGATTGGCTAGAACTCACCACTCTTGATGAGATCACAGCCATGACCTCTATTTGTACCCCTGTTCACTCCAAAACATGAGAAAAGCTCCTAAACATCCTTTTTCTCAATCTTAAACAATATGAAACTCCAAAAATGAACTGAAAACATTTAATTACTTTTTTATCCACATTACCTAAAAACAAACTATTTTCCCTCCTTCTTGCATAGACAACAACTACCACTAAAACAAAGATTAGGGATTTCCACCTGACCTCTCCCCTAAATATGAAACCTTTACTTTAAAAGTACGAGTTAAGAAAGAAATTCTCAAGACTACAAAAGGACAAGAAAGAGAGCGATTTAACTTAGTTTTTTAGCCTCTTGATGATCCTTCAAAGGAGATTCTAGCAAAAAGATTTCTAAGGTTTAAAGATTGTGTGTAACATTTGTAAATGAAAAGGCATGTAGATTAGGGATGGGCAGTTATCACTATATCTCTTTATAGTGAAAGACTATTTTACCCTCTTATAAAACAGCATATGACACTCCCTTGCCCTTCATCATAAATTATTTTACTTTATGTTACATCTCTTTCCTCTAAAAGAAACTTTTATTCTCGAAAGTTACCTAGATCATTGAAAAGTTGAAATACTTTGTTCTCATTTCCTCCTCTATTTCCTAGGTAGCTTCCCATCTATTTGATTCATCCATTGCACTTTTACATATTTGGTCACATGCCTTCTTAGAATCTACTCTTTGTATCAAGACTCATTACTACTTCTCAATTGTAGTGAGATTTGATTGCACTTCCAATGGTTCCAAGCCTACTATCTACTCAGGATCTTTCACATAATTTCTCACACATAGAAACATGAATAAATTGTTACCCCATCTAAACTGGGTGGTAAAGCAACCTATAAGCCACATTATCTATTAGCTCTAAGACTTCAAAGGGTCCTACATGCTAGGTTTTAACTTGCCCTTAAACTAAACTGATAACACCTTTAGTAGGTAAGATTAAGCGACATGCTATTCTACTTAAAACTCCAACGATCTCCTTCTCTTGTCTACATAACTTTTTTTTATAGCTTTAAGTAGTTTGCGACTTTTGTCTGATCACTTTAACCTTGTCAGTAGCATCTTGTAACAGCTATGGTCTCATTTTTTTGTTGTCGCCTACTTCTTCCTAATCGATCGGTAACCTACACTTTCCACCATACAAGACTTAAAGGTGGCATCCTAAGTGATGTCCGATAGTTTTTGTTATATGCAACTCTACCAAAGGTAAGTGCTCATCCTAATTAACCCCAAAATCTAAGACGCATACTCTTAACATGTCTTCCAAGATTCGAATGGTCTATTCAAATTACCCATTGGTTAAGGGTATGGGATACTAAAAACTATTTTAGTGCCTAAAGCTTTGTGTAGACTCTTTAAGAATCTCCCAGCAAACCTAGCATCTCTATCTGATACTATAGTCACTGGTATCTCGTGAACCTTACTATCTCTTTGATGTACAACTTTGCCAAATGCTCGAAGGTATACCCAGTTAAAATAGGTATAAAGTGTGCTACTTTGGTGAGCCTATCAACAATTCCCTATACTAAGTCAAAACTTTCCTTGATTTTAGGTAGAGTTGTAACAAAATCCATGGTTATGTGCTCCCACTTCCACTTAGGCATAGGTAAGGGCTTTAATTCACTTGATGGTCTTTTGTCATCAATATTAATCAACTGACAATTATAACACTTGAATACATATTATGATATCTCCTTCTTCATATTATTCCGCCAATACATCTTTTTCGGATTATGATATATTTTGTTACCTCTCAGGTGGATAGAATAACCAGAATAGTGTGCCTCTTTCAGGAACTCCTTCTTAAGCTCTCTTTGCTCTGATACACATAGCCTCCTTTTATATCCCATGACACATTCATTATCTATAAGAAACTTAATTGCTCTACCCACTGCCATTCTTTTCTTTACCTCTTGGACAATCCACTTATGCTACTTTGATTCTTTCTATAATAGTAAGCCGAATCTACAAGTTGGCTAGTTTTGCTCATACTCGCCTAGTTACTATTTCTAATTCCAGCTTTCATCATATCTATCAAACGGTGTTCAAAAGTGATTACAACTGCTAGATTCTCATTATGCTTTTTAGTTAAGACATCTGCTACTACAATTGCCTTCTCATGATTGTACCGCATATCTCTATCAAAATCTTTACCAGCTCCATCTATCTCCTTTGTCTCACATTCATCTCTCTCTAGGTAAATATATACTTTAAGCTTTTATGATCAGTATATACTTTGCATCTCTCTCCATATAGATAGTGCCTCAATAGTTTTTAAGTATGTACCATTATTGTCAGTTCTAAGTCATGTGTACAGTAATTCTTTTCATAGGGCTTCAGCTGCCTTGAAGCATATGCTATTACCCTGTCTCTTTGCATCAACACACAACCTAATCTTTGTATGGACACATCACTATAGATGGTATACTCCTCACCACTCAATAAAGTTAGAACTAGTGCAGATACTAGCTTTTCCTTCAGCTGTTGGAAGTCATTCTCATAGTTTTCATCTCAAATATACTTTACTCCTTTTTGTGTTAGTCTAGTCAAAGGACTTGTAACCTTAGAGAAAGCCTCTACAAACATTTAGTAGTAGCCTGCCATTCCCAGAAAACCTCTAATTTCCGATACACATATATGAGTTGGCTACTATCCCTACTACCCTTACTTTCTCAGGATCCACTGTTATCTCATACCCATCAATAATATGCCCTAAGAAAGATACTCACTCTAACTAATACTTACATTTCGTGAACTTAGCATACACTTTCTTATATTGTAATCTTCTCAGAACTAATCTCGGATGCTCTTCATGTTCTTCCTTAGTTTTAGAGTACACAAAAACATCATCTATAAAGACCATTACAAATAAATCTAGATAATTTATGAAGACTCTATTCATAAGGTCCATGAAGACGACTGATGCAGTGCGAATCACGATCAAACGACGAGATAAATGGGATAAATCAAGACGATCTAAAGAGAGGAAGAAGAAGAGGAAAAGGCGGACAAACAAGAACTCGAGGTCGAGTTCTTTACAGGTGGGAGAGAATAATGCAGCAGCGGAATCTCAATTAAAGTCAGCATTTATTACTGACAGTTTCAACTTTTAGGTTTTGAAACCACTAACATTAATGATAGGCTGCTAGCTTTAATTTCCAGCATTAATTGTCGGTTACACTATTTATTTGTATTTATTATTTAGTCAATTTTGCATTTATTAGGATTTTAACATTTAGGATTCTATCTTTTAGGTTTCCTTTAGTCATTATTTGCATTTATTATTTTGTCTTTTAGGATTCTTCTTTGGGGTTTCCTTTGTAATGCTATAAATAGTCTTTAGGGCTTTTGTAAAAGAGAAGACTTTGAATATGATTGAATTCTGAAACTCTATTCTGAGAGAAATTCTCTAAAATTGCAATTGTCTTGACAATTGTGTGATTAAGTTCACGTTTGAAATTGATCGTTGCTATCGGTTTCTCTTTTAAACGCTTTCACGCTACGTCAGATTGGTATCAGAGCAAGGTGAGTTCCTGCAAAGATGGCAATTAACGTCAATGTTGATGGCGGTCACGTCTTCGACAATGTTCGAGATGTGGAAGTCCTGAGAGCCAAATCTTTTGGTCTAAGGGAAGTATTAGGTAGTATAGATCAGAGATTCCGGCATTATGAGCAACGCTTTGATGATCAGATCAAGCGATCTAATACCAACAGGAATAGGATTGGTTATGGGAGCCAACTAAGGGCAGAGTATGCTCGCGGCGATCCTGTTATCAGACCTGTTGCTGCAAATCATTGGTGTCAATATAGAGGTAAGTATTGTGATTTTAATGATTATTACAAATATGATTCTAAGGAAGAAGATGAATTGATGGAGGAAGAGGAACAGCCACGAAGACAGGGTAGTGATGGCAATTTTGGAAGAGATATTCCATATTTTAGAGAAGAATTAGGGATTAAGGATTTTGTGGATTGGATTGCTAAGGTTGAACGGCTTTTTGATATTATAACGGTGTCAAGGAGAAAAGGGTAAGATTGGTAGCATGTATGCTTAAAGGCTATGCATCTGTTTAGTGGGAAAGGTTACAAAAAAAGTTGAGTCGTGAAGGCAAAAGACCTGTTAGGACATCGTTTAGGATGAAGATATTACTAGAGGATGAATTTCTTCCTCTTGATTATGAGGAAATCATATCTCAACAGGACCACAGATGTCATCACGAAAAGAAATCGATGCATAAATATTTTGCAGAATTTATGACATCAACGCAAAGTAATGATTTGAAAGAGGAAGATGTTCCCAATCCAAAAGAAAATGGGAAAGAATACATAAAAGAGACTCCTACAGTTGAAGGAAGACCTATGATTGAGAAAACTGAACATTTACCAATTATTTCCATTGAACATGATAAAAGCAGACTTGTTCCTAATGTATTGTCTGAAATTACCATGAAAGATACTAAGACACTTGAAGTTATTGAAAGTAAACCTATGAAAACACTGGCTCAAGATGAGAAAGCAAATGAATTAACTGTTATTGAGCTAGAGAAAAAGCTTATTGAAGAAGTTGAAGATAAAGAAGAGAAGATAGTGGAAGTGATCAGAAGAAAAGAAGGAAGGCAAGATGGATTCTCCTATTGGGATTCATCATTCTATTGATCGGAATGAAAATGTCGCTGATCTTTTTCCATTCCATCACCATGATTCTCCATTATATCCAGAAGAGAACTCGAGGCCGAGTTCTTCTCAGGTGGGAGAGAATGATGCAGTGCGAATCACGATCAAACGACGAGATAAATGGGATAAATCAAGACGATCTAAAGAGAGGAAGAAGAAGAGGAAAAGGCGGACAAACAAGAACTCGAGATCGAGTTCTTTACAGGTGAGAGAGAATAATGCAGCAGCGGAATCTCAATTAAAGTCAGTATTTATTACTGACAGTTTCAACTTTTAGGTTTTGAAACCACTAACATTAATGATAGGCTGCTAGCTTTAATTTCCAGCATTAATTGTCGGTTACACTATTTATTTGTATTTATTATTTAGTCAATTTTGCATTTATTAGGATTTTAACATTTAGGATTCTATCTTTTAGGTTTCCTTTAGTCATTATTTGCATTTATTATTTTGTCTTTTAGGATTCTTCTTTGGGTTTCCTTTGTAATGCTATAAATAGTCTTTAGGGCTTTTGTAAAAGAGAAGACTTTGAATATGATTGAATTCTGAAACTCTATTCTAAGAGAAATTCTCTAAAATTGCAATTGTCTTGACAATTGTGTGATTAAGTTCACGTTTGAAATTGATCGTTGCTATCGGTTTCTCTTTTAAACGCTTTCACGCTACGTCAACGACTCACGCATTTGTAAATCTAAATGGCATCACTACAAACTCATAACACCTATATTTGGTCTTGAAAGTCGTCTTTTTTATATCATCTGCTCTAATCCACAGTTGATGATACCTTCATCTAAGATCGATCTTTGAGAACACTTGTGCTCTTAACAGCTAGTCAAACAAATCATCTATCCTTGGCAGATAAGCTTTGGGAAAGAAAAAACATGTCAAAACTCCCCTGTCACGCTCATTACATAGGGCATGATGGCCATCATGGTTGTGATTGGCTAGAATTCGCTACCCCTAAGGAGATCACAGCTCTTGTCATGGCCGTAACCCTTGTTAGTACCCCTCTTCACTTCAAAACACAAGATAAGCTCCTAAACAACTTTTTTCTTGATCTTAAACCATACAAAACTCCAAAAACGAATTGGAAAAAATTTAAACACTTTTATAATTTACATTACTTGCGAAGAAACAATCTTCCCTTCTTCCTTCGCAAACAACAA
The DNA here is from genome assembly GCA_024138025.1 of Combretum micranthum. Classification (NCBI taxonomy): domain Eukaryota; kingdom Viridiplantae; phylum Streptophyta; class Magnoliopsida; order Myrtales; family Combretaceae; genus Combretum; species Combretum micranthum. The sequence continues at coordinate 57,064 of JAMXBD010000527.1, read as the reverse complement.
TTGCCACTAAAACAAAGATTAGGGTTTTCTCCTAACTTCTCCCTCAAACGTGAATACCTTGATTTCAAATGCATGGGTTAAGAAAGAAATTCTCATGACTACAAAAGGACAAATAAGAGAGTGATTTATCATAGTCTCGTAGCCTCTTGATGATCCTTCAAAGGATATTCTAGCAAAAAGGGATTTCTAGGGTTTAAAGATTGTGTGTAACGTTTGTAGATGAAAAGGCACGTAGATTAGGAGTAGGCAGTTATCACTATATCTCTCTATAGTGAAAGACTATTTTGCCCTCTTATAAAACAACATATGATACTTCTTTATCCATCATTGTAAATAATTTTACTTTATATTACATAGTAGCAAGAGAGTGAAATGGGAGTTAGAAGGATCTAGTGTGGAAATGAGAAGAAAGAAAAGGGTTTATTGGTAGCGGACCCTTTCGTTAATTTTATGTCGGCGTTGGGTTTCCACGCATAGCCGTTTTGGTGCTTTAGAGGGCCGCACCTGGTGCTTATCCTCGGCGGCAAGACGACCTTGCTGGGTGGCGGAATCAGGTTACGTGAGTGTGTAACCTAACAAGGCATCAACTTGTGGTGATCTATTTTATTAGGACAATGTTTGGCATGATAGAAATCAAATGAACTCATTAGAGATGGGAGGAAAAGAATTAAAAGCTGTGTTGATAACTAAACAATAAAAAAAAGAAGAAGAAATCTTCAATTTACAATCTTAACATCTAAATTTACTAAAACAAAAATAAATAATTTTTTTTTTATTAAACAACTTTCTTTTTTATTTTATTAGTGAAACCAAATAACCGATTACCTTAGTTTCCCTCTTATATATGTCTTAAAAATAAAATAAAAAGCACATTTCCTTTCTTTTTCTGTTTTTTATCTTAATTCTTCACTTTTTTTTTTTTAATTTTTTACAAAAAGTTGGCAAATGCAACGAACACCCTATTTATTTTAGGGATAATATTTTCAAAAAGCATTTTCTTTTATTTTCATTTGTTTATTAGGTTAAAAATGTAGAAAAAATTTAGAAATTTTAACATTTTTTGGGAAAAAGACTGGTGCTTTTTAACAAAAAAAATCATTTCCCGAATTACTTTTAACAATAAATAATATTTTATTTATACACTATTTATGCTTTACATAATGTTAATTTCAAAACTTTTAAAATATATTTTCAAAAAATACATCCAAACAAATTCTAAAAAAATAGTTTTAACATGAATTATTTTCTATTGATAAAAGATTTTCTTTAAATTAAATGTGGTATAAATATAACATTTTATATTTTAGAAAAATAAATATTTTAAATATAAAACAAAAAATCTATTTTATATGTAAGTTTATGTGGCTTCCACTAATCACAAAATTGTATATATCCAAATGGCAAAAGTAAGTTGTCATCTTTTATTAAGGGATTAAAGTGGTATTTAATATTTTAACTTTTGTTAGATGTATAATTAAGTGTATCAACTTTAAATTATCATATTTAATCACCTATACGGCTATACCATTTAATTTAACTTTTTATAAATATTATCTTTAATGAAATAACACAGAAAAGCATTTAGGAAAGGAAAAAAAAGGATAATAACTATCAATAAGAAAAGACATAATTTTGGTCCCAATCCTTTGGGAAAAAAATTTGTTGGCACTAACTCAATATGTCAGTAACATTTCCTTCCTAAGCTGCAATTACGGGATTTTGTACCAACAAATTGTACTAATGATGTTGGTCCCATCCCACTACATATGGTCGTGGCCTTACCACATGTCATTCCATCTACCCCACTTCCTTTCCATACCGCAAATGCTTGCCACTACAGCCTGCATTTTTATGAGAAAGAAATTAAAACCCTTCATCACTATTTGAATTTTATGCAAATGTTGATCTTTCCCAGTATAAGTTTCCCAAAATCAGTAGTCGGGGGTGAATGAATATCCATACTCTTCTTCCCTATTCTGTCCTGCAACGTTTCTAATAATTGTCGCTCTACTTTTAATTTGCAAATATAGTTTATGCGCTAAGCCCAATACCAATTAATTATTTTTAAGGGTTTTTTTTTTAATTAGTGGTAGGATTTAATGAATCAAACCTACTTTTGTGAGTTGATTTAAAAAGTTTTAGATTAACAGACTTAAAATCGGGCACAATAAAGTTACCTTATGCAATTTTACACTTGCTCTATAGGTTCAAGTATTGGTTATGATTCTTGGATTACATTTCTCTTTGTTATGTCTATTTAGATTACTAAATCTTAGTAAATCCTATTCATTGATCATGAGAACATTGTGTGCTCACCATTGACCATTAGTTTCCATAAATATCACTGAAATCGTTTATGAGGAGAAAAGAATTTAGATCTAACCTCCAATAACTCTATTATAATAAAATATACCTAAGTAAATTCTGTTAATAACATTGAATGGTCGTAATTACCGATAGTTTCTATAAATAGCCTATATTGCTAACAAGAGGAGAGAATCTAAACCTAACCTCCACTAACTCTAATAGTACAAAATTTTTACACTTGTGGAATTTTTTATTTCGCCTTTCAAATCCCTCTTTGAATCATTCCTTCCATAGTTAAAACCCAAATTAAGCAATACTAACCCTTGCACATTCCTTTCACATGAAGTACTTAGATATATGTGAAGTATTGATTATGATCCTTAGACTACATATCTCTTTATTAAGTCTATTCATATTACTAAACCTTAGTAAATCCTATCAATTGATCATTAGGAAAGTGTGTGGTCACTATTGACAATTAGTTTCTATAAATATCCCCTAAATTGCTTATGAGGAGAAGAGAATTTGAATCTAGCCTCCAGTAACTTTACTTTGATAAAATATATCCATCTAAGTAAATTCTATTGGTAACAACATTGAACGGTCATAATTGACCAAAAGTTTCTACAAGTACTTTATATTGCCAATAAGAAAGAGAGAATTTAAACCTAAATTCCACTAATTCTACTAGTGCAAAATATTTACACTTGCCAAATTTTTTATTTTGCCTTTCTAGTCCCTCTCTTAATCATTCCTTCCATAATTAAAACCCAAACTAAGCATTCATTTCACATGAAGTACTTGAATACATGTCATATACACTTGATATTTACATTAGATCCTTAAATTGCAGACATCCATTGTATTCCTTCCCACTCAATCATTCTTACTCTTAGCATCAAATTGTTACTTTCCTAACTCAATGTTGTACTATTTATGGGTAAATTATGCTTGAGGGCACTAACGTTTGGAAGTTAAGTTCATTTAAGGTATCAATATTTCAAGTAGTTAAAAAGAAGAATCAATGTTTTGCAAAGCAAATCAAATGAGATATCAAAATTTTGTAAAGTTCATTTAAGGTATCAATATTTGAATTAATTTTTAATTAAAGTTTCCTTAGTTTTTTTTAATGGTCAAATATTAATACTTTATTTAACTCACTTTACAAAATATTGATATATCTTTTTAACCATTTGAAACATTGATAAATTTTTATGAAATATACCCCATTATTTATAAAGCTCAACACTAGGCCCAACTCAAAATCCATTCGATAAAATAAGTTCGCAGCAATAGGCAAACATAACAACAAAAGTAAAGAAATCAAACTCTTATTCTTGTTTGACACAAGATGTACCCATGTATCTTCTCTTTCTCCCTTCTAGCATCTTCTTTGGATTCTATAAAGAATGAAACAAAAGTATCAAGCAAATACAACAACAAAAGTAACAAAATAAAACCCTTATTTTGTATTTATCACTTATATTTTCCGAAGTGATTTTTCCATAAGAATCGTGTTATGAATGCTAATAGAAGAACAAGGAGAAAGCCTTAGCATCTCGCAGATTACACTACTTAGGATAGACTAGCTTACGAAGTATCAAAACTTGTACATGATATATTTTTTGTAAGTACAGACATCACAGTTGTAAACACATACAATGCACAGGCACATACGGATGTATACATATTATAGTTGTAACTACCTAACTCATAGACATATAAATACATAATGACAAAAGAGAAGAAGCAGCCAGGGACTTTACTAAATTGTTAGAGTGAGGAGTCTCTGAGAACTTAAATCTCAATTTGTGTTTCCTTTCTTATACCTAGCAATACACTTATAATAACATATGAAAACATATTAATATGAAAGTTAAATTGAATAGATAAAATCAAGTAGTAAGAACAACTAATCTAGAAACCGTTGAAATGAAAGTAAAGAAGAGGAGATGAGAGGAATTCATACATTTGCTTTTGTGTAAAGTGAAGGAATGTTCTGGAATTAAGGTTGATTGCTTGAGTCACGCACATGGCCTAAATTGAAAGAGTGACTCTAGTAGGGTCCAAGCTATTTATGAATGCCCACTTCCCACCAATCTCAAATAATTAAAGATTTACTGTTTTGTACCGAAGACAGGTTTTGTTTTGGCTGTTTCTCTTCTTTTTTTTTTTTTTAACTAATATTTTGCTTTCAGCAACTTTTTTCAGATTGCAAGCTTTTTAAAGACTCCATTAGTTGTATATTTAATTTTCATTATATTGTATCATCCAAACATAAAAAATCAAATATAACATGGAATTGCGATTCTATTCCAAGTCCATTCTTATATACCAAACATGACATAAGTGGTGCTTCATTCCAACTTTAGGTAATTCCACAACTTAAATATTCTTTCCCCAGCAAACATCCTCCAAAACCAGTCATAACAACAATCAATACACGTTAACACAATACATATCTAATTATTTATCAAGTTTTCGCACATTGACATAAGCTTAAATATAACAACATTTAAATTTCTGGCACATCTGCTCAACTGAGGCTTTAACTACTCTCCTGGATCTCCAATAATCCCTTTGCTATACGAACAACATTTTTATTATCTGAAGAAATAAACTTAGTTTAGAATCAAAAACATGAAAATACTTAACTAAGATTATAACAAGGGTTTAAGGTTGACTCAGGTCTCATCTAGTCAAATGAACCATCCACTAAAAAAAAAGGAAGGAATGAAGAGAGCAAGAGAAAGAGAATCCGACTCCAAAACCACTCCTATTCGTTCAATAAATTTCAGAATTTCATGGAATGAACTTCCATTAAGCAAACAATTAATTGCTTTCATCATGGTCATCCAAAGAAATTTGCTATTTGATTCACTCTACCATGATATTTCATCATGGTCATCCAAACAAATTTCAAGACAATAAGGAATGGTTGAAGTGGATTCAAGATTGTGAGTAGGGAGTCTTAATGTAGTGGCTACTCAAGATCAAATACAGATTGCTCTTTGTGGAGATAAGATTTTTTTCCCTCCTCATTCTTCTGTTATCAATTTGTTGATACTAATATCATACTTCTCATATAGGTGGACATTTAGGGCCTTCAAAGAATTTTAAATGTCTTAGTGATTCTTTTTTCTATAAAAATAATGGGAAACTGATAGTTTTACTCGTAAATAGATCAAATAGATATGATATAAATAAATTACAAATGTAAATTTAATACAAATATAATATAAATAAATTATAAATATAAATTTAATATAGATATTATGCAAATAAATATCACACAATCCAAACATGTCCTAATAAGCATAAAGGATTTAGCTACTGTAGCGTCCATCGTAATGGTAGATGTGGGTGCAAGTGTCACGTGGGGGATATCTTCGAAGCCATCACATGTTGCGTTTAGGTTCTTTCTTGGATTCATATACAACCCTTTAAGCACTCAAAAACAGCAAACAGAAAACCCAAATCGTTGCAACAATCTTACGGCTAAAATTTAATCTTACCTAATTTTCTATACCTACGTATCATGATACATTGTATCTTGATTATTTTAGAATATTTTTTAAAATGAGCCGAGTTTTGGCTGTAGGCTACAGTCTGTACACGAGCCTCCACTCCAAAGTCCATATATAAATAAATAAATGGAAAAATCATTTGAATAATAATAATAATAATAATAAATGTGATGTTTTGGTATATACTCATGGTAGAAAAATTAATCTCGGTGATAGAAAATTAGTAAAACAATGTATATCATTTCAGATATAATCAACAATAATATTTTTTACAATAAAAATTTATGTTTAAAGATTAAAATTTTATTTCTAAAACCCATTTTTCTTATAGTAACTTAAAATGCTTATATATCTATCGAATGTCAAAAGGGTATAAAAAAAATATTCCGTGAATGTAACACATGTCTACTAATCAGATAATATTAAATTAAATAAATATAAACCACATCATTTGAATTACTAAAATGCCAAATCAAAATTACATCTATTTTCTATACAGAAATTTTGTGTATTGCATGAGATTTAAGAATTTCACCATGTGGCATCTATTTTTATAAAGAAACTATATGTATTGCAAGAGATTTAAGAATTTCGCTATATCACAAAATCGCATGTTGAGCATAATACATTCAAAATTTATACTGAATATACAACACTATTTATATAATCATTTTTATAATATTAATATTTTTGTAAATAATTTTATCATGCATCCATAAACTAAGAAATATCTCGTATTCCATTTACTACACTTTAAGGCAGCATTTTCTCTATTGTAACCCCCCGTAATCCACATTTTAATAGCTTCTAGGCTATTCTCTCTTTCAAAATGGCTAACCGGATAAGTTTGGATAAAGGCTTCCATATCCTCTCATGTCTATGTACAGCTAGTGAAACCTGTTTCCCACATCAACCAGTATTTGGTGGATTAAATTCTTGATAAACTGACTCCTTTGGAATTTTTGTTTTTATTAATAACGTGTTTTACGATAATTTTTTTTCTTTTCTTGTTCTAATAGATCTTACAATAACATCTCTATAAATGAATCTGCCATGGAATTTGTAGTAAATTAAATTTAACAACATATGTTACGATCGGACAATTTGTAACTGGAGCTATATTTTCATAAAAGATTTTAGACTTGAACGGATAAATTTTTTATAGCTCTAAGACACAAACTTTTAACAAGTGCAAGAGCTCCACATAATAGGTGGTTAATGGTTTAAATGTGTACCTAGTCTTTGTTCGAAAGCATATGTTTGTGTAAAGCTTCCCTAAATCGAATGTTTCTTAGCATCGTCGTTATCTTCAATAATTAATTGATTTTTGAAGAAAATCAGATTGAGATCAGATGAAGTTATTGATGTACATCGAAGAAATCCTTGCAGGGAGTATTGAGGGAAAGTAAAAGTAAGTCTGTTATTTGATGAAGTTACTGTACAAAACTATTCATAGTATATATGTTAGAGTTCTGTTAAGTAAACTAGCGGACCGGCCAAAAAAATAAAAAGAAAGTAAACTAGCAGAGCTTCTAACTAATACAGAAACTAAACAGCAACTAAAACTATATAACTAAAGCTGCCAGCTATAATATAACATGTACATAAGGCCCAACTTGGAGCAAATTGAAGACGCAATATGCTGAGGTAAGGGCTTCGTGAAGAGATTTGCAAGTTGTGAGAGGAAGCCACATGAAAAAGTTGAAGAAAATTCTGTGAAATCAAATCGCGAGTGAAGTTCGCATCGATTTCAATACGTTTACTATGACCATGTTGACATAGATTATTAGCAATTATAATGGTAGACTTGTTATCACAAAATAAAGGAACTTGAGCCTTCACAAGAATGTGAAGATCATGAAGCACATAAGTGACCCATAACAACTCCTTGCAGGTCATGTCTAAGCTATGATACTCCACCTCAACAGAAAAAGTGGAAATAAGATTGAGCATCAAGCAATAGCTTGTAATAGATTTACGTCATCTATACAAGATGCCCAGTATGCATTAGCATAACCTCGTAATTGTAGATCACTGTGAGAATGGAAACACAAACCAAGATTGACAATAGACTTCAAATATTTTTGGAGATGATGCAAGGCAACAAGATGAAAACATCTTGGTGCAGAAACATGTTGACTAAGCCAACTAATAGCAAAGGAGATATCTAGTCTAGAAAGATTCATATAAAGTAAACAACCATAGTGCATCGTTAGAAGCTAGAATCATGTAGTAGCTCTCCAGAATCACAGTGAAGAAGAACATTAGAAGGCAAAGGAGTCTTGGTAGGTTTGCAACCAATCATCCCTGCATCCTTTAAATTGTCCATGATATATTTGTGCTAATGCAAGTGAATACCAAATGATGATCGACACAATTCAAGACCAAGAAAAAATCGAGCTTCCCCAAGATCTTTAATAGCAAAAACTTAATCTAAATCTTGTTTTAAAACAACAAGAACAGCTTCATTAGAACTAGTGAGTAGAAACCATCTACATAAACCAAAGCAATATGGAAACCATGAGAATCTTCTTTAGTAAAAAGAGGAAAATCATTTTTTTGGATTACAAAAAACCTTTAATCAAAAGAAATTAAGTCAACTCATAATTCCATTACCTAGAAGCTTTCTTAAGACTGTATAAAGATCATTTAAGCTTGCATACTTGATGAGGAGAAGCTTTAGAATATTTAGGCGGTAGCTGCATGTAAATATCTTTATGTAAATAACAATGAAAAAAGCCATTATTAACGTCTACTTGGTGCAAAGGCCATTCCTTTGCACTAGTAAGTGCAAAAACAATATAGAGCATTCTAAGTTTAGCCACTGGTGAAAAGGTATCATGATAGTCAACCCTTTCACTTTAAGTATACCTTTTTACCACTAACAGAGCTTATACCTATCAACTGTACCATTAGATTTAAGAAGGAATGGGAGAGAGTTCAAAATTGGGGATCTGGTCTTGTTGAAGTTACAACCGTATAAACAACAATCATTGAAATATTTTAGGGTTCATAAACTACTCCCTAGGTACCATAGACAAAATTAATGATAGAGTGGGATTAGTAGCTTATCGTCTTGATCTTCCTCCTGAGGCATCGATTCATTCAACATTCCATGTTTCTCAACGTAAAAGGTACCTTAGGCCTAGTGATAGGCTTAATTTCTATAGGATTTTTTCATGTATATTAAGTTCAATTTAGAGCTTTTTAGTAGTATTTATATAAGAATTGATACTTAATTAGGTCATATATATATTTCAGAGCATTTAGAGGACATGTATGAGGACTACAGATGAATTTGCCCAAGGACTATACAAGAGAGCAAAGATAAGGAGAACATATGGAAGCTTCACGAGCATAACAATTACAAAGGATGAAGTTAGAGTACCTGGACTGAAGTTTACGATCATGATTCATGTTAGAGAGAGGAATTTAGAGTACCATAATCTACTAAAGAGAAGGTCACGAGCATGATCTTTGTACAAGGAAGAAGCTAGGGCATCTAGACTTGAAATCACACCCATGATTTATGAAGAAATGGAAAAAAATTGAGACTAGTGGCTATTAAGGGTTAGGTTACGGGAGTAATCCTTGGAAAGTTGCAACATGAATGATTTGTAGTATTGAAAATCGCAGGCACGATAACTGATTTGAGGAAGTTAAATCATCGGAACTTGAAATCACGCCCATGATTCATAAAGAAATGGGATAAAAATTTAAGACCAGTGTCTACCAATGGCTGGATCAAGGGTGTGATTCTTAGTAAGGCTCGATGTTGACTTTTGTATTTCTCTCTTCAAACAGTGTATCTCTTAGTTTAAATCGCGTATTTTCACGGGAACCTCGTCATAAAACGTTATAGGCATAAAATACACCAAATCCCTTCCTAAAAAGAGGATATTTCCATCAAAGCAATTTGTCCACTGTAAAAATTAAATTATGACACATGTAGACATCTTATCCTCCCTGCATAAGGGAGAGTGAGTGTGTGTATGTGTGAGTGTTTGTAACTATGTGTGTCTATTGTTTCCTGAAGAACTTGAGAAAGTCGAAGGAATCATGCTATTCATGTGTTGTGTGCAAGATTCTAGATCTTTATCCAAATCCAATAAAGGGGTTTTATCTTTTCTCTACCCTTCCTTCTCTTTTATTGTGTTTATTTTTCTGTTATTGTTTATATTTGTGTTGTTAGTATGTATGAGTAGAGAATAGGATTTATTTATGGAATTAACTTGAATCTAATTGTTAAAGTTTAATTCATCTAATAATTATCTAGTTCTAGTAAATAGAATTAATAATCTCAAGAAGTAGTGTAGGCACAACACCTTTTTTATTAGATTTCAATGGAAGACATCGATAGATGATTCCAGTGATTAGACCTTGTTTACTAGGCGAGTTGCTTATGGTGATAAAGATATCATGGTGAGATTTTCTGCATTTGTTTTAAAGAATTCATAAATAAATTAGTCTTAATATAACATCCAAGTGGCTGTTAACAAGGAAGAGATTTCGGTGTACACACTAGTTGTTAGATGTGAATGCTTTTGAGAAGAACATTCACTTACTTAACGAATTCTTGCAAGTAGTAATCATTAAAGAAACATATTTATAAATTCATGTTAAGGAAATGAACAAATCTGATCGTGCTTGTTGTGTTCTATTTTTGTGTGTTGCATTGTTAATATAACTTAGTGTAATTCTTAGTTTTAGATTAATAGGCATTCATCTAATCAATTCCTTGAATGATTTGCTAGATAATAGGAAGATTAGAGTAGTATTGGTGCTTGAAAATATTCCCTATGAACTTGACCCTATACTCTACTCTCTTCTACTGAAATGATAGGTGCACTTGCCTATTAAAATTGAGTTTATGAGTAGAATATTAGGTTTATAAATTATTAAAACTTTGAAGCTTTAAAAAGAGGACCATCACCTACATCTAACATCTCCCCCCTGCTTCCTACACAAATTCGTGACGACAAATTAGAACCAAAAGCTATAATATGAAGGAAGATGGTTAAACAAGGAAATCGAGTTGAATCTATGGTACTTATATCTTAGCATGATCACGTTCCTTCGATAGCCACCTGGGAGTTTTTCCAAGATCTTCAGTTGAGTATCCTAATCACCCCTTATGGTCAAGGGTTTTTAAAGTGGAGGAGAATGCCATAGGGTTGGAGAAAAGAGCTGTTTATACTAAAGTAGAGGAAGAGAAACTAGGGTTTCTTGGCACAATTTCAACAGGGAATAGTGGAAGTAAAGTGTTAGAGAAGAGTGTGTTGCATGTGGAGTGTTTGAAATGTGTCGAAAGTTCAAATGTGTTTGTGTTGGATTCATGTGAAGCTGGGTTGAAGAAATGTGATGGGTTTAACAATAAGGATATGGATCAAGCTTAATATGATTATGGACTAGGAAACGTGATGGGTCGAACGATAAGGATATAGATCAAGCTTAATATAATTATGGACTAGAGTTAAAGTTAACAAATAAATTGTAGGCCCATATGAGAATTATTTAGGGCCATTAGTATGATTGTAATACGCAAAGCTAATATTAATGTAACCAACTAGATGATGTAGCACAACAACCACATGGTAGTATCTATGGAATATATGTAGGAGCAATTAGTTGTGATCATACAAATTATCATGTATTACATATATAAATACCATGAAGTGTAATACCAAAAAAATAATGAAAAAGTACACAAAATTTGCTCTTCCATGTATCTAAGCTAGATTAGCTACATTCGGCTAATTTTCTTGAATCCATAGTTATTTCTATCTTCCCTATAACAATATCGGAATGTGTGTAAAAAGTATATGTGTAGTAATTAATAATTATTGGACTAGACTAACAAAACTAACTCATTTGTACATGTGAAAAGCACATGAGAAAAACTAATAGACGGATAAATAATAAAATCTTCACATATTTCTTATGAGCATGTGTTTGTGAATTATTCCATTCTTAATGTGTGGCACTAATCTCAATGTTATGGATTTTTTTTTTCCTTAGTTCATCACTAAATTTATATCTACTTTGAGTTGTGATCTTCCCAAGAGTCTTCACCTGACTTGGTTGAGAAATAGATTTACTTAGTCAGTGATCGATGAATAAGGCATTGACCAAGAAACGAGATTGAATTGATCGAAACTCGCATCATCTTAGAAAAGAACCTTAAAAGACCCTAACTGGTATGATTAAGGCTTTGTAAGCGGGTTATACGAGTCAATCCAACCTAACCTATCCTACTTTAACTTACCGATTATGCAGCGAGCTCACTTTAACCCCTTATTATAATGTTAGCCAGAATATTTGGCTTAACCTGCCTAACGCAAGTTGATGGGCTTAATGGGCTAGCCCATTGACTTGTTAAAATTTTCCTTAAAAAAATTAATAATACAATATAATAATATGCTTTTGATTTTGACCAAATATAATGAATGAAAATTACAATTTTAATAATTGGTTAAAACAAATAATATATATTCAAAATTAATTAAAGATTTATCATTGTCAATCTTGAATATATGGTTTTGAAAACTATGATCAGAAAAGTTTTTCTTAAAAAATTTTGTCAATTGCAACTTTGAAAGTTTGTATGCATAAACTTATGATCAAGATTCATACAAATTCTTTTTCACAATACCTTATTTAGTTATCTCCAAAGTTGGTCAATCAAAACCTTTTATTCTTATCCTCAGTTTCTTCTTAAGGTTTTACTAAAAGAGAGATTTTTTTGGGATTTTTTTCAAATAAAAAAATTCTATTTTTAATTTGACTCCTTCATTTTTATATTATCTTCCATTTCTTCGGCTAGTTGGGGCAATATGAAGCATGAGTAAAGCTTGATAATGTTTCTTCCCTTTTTTAATTACATTTTACATATATATTTTAATGTGAGTTTGCAGGTCAACTCGACCTGCAGTGGGTTGGCCCACGTTAACCCATCGGTCATGCAAGGTGGGCTACAATAACTAGAACCTTAATGCGGGTTGACATTTTTTACCTAACCCCTTTATTTTGCCGGTTAAATGAGTTGGCCCACATAACTTGCTTCACTTGCACAAATCTAACCACGAGAATTAAGCAGATAGGGTCTAAATGCATCTTTTTTTTTTTTTTTTTTTATCTACACTAGAATTAGGGTTTTTCTTAGAATTTGTATATGTTTTTCTAATACTACATTTATAACAAATATAAAAAATTATAAGGTCAATGTTATGAGTGTTACCTGAACTTTGACAAAATATATAATTAAATACCTAAACTTTAAATTTAATCAATTTAGTTTCTAATATTTCAAGTTAATCAATTTTAGTAGTTAAAAGAACTTTTCGTGCATACTAATGGTACCTCCGTTAAGTTCTTTTTTGTATTAAATTAATCAATTTTAAAGTTTTTTAGGTATCAAATTAGCTCATCCAAAAATTCATATACTAAATTGATCAATTTCGAAATTTAAATACCTAATTGTATATTTTACCAAAGTTCAAATACTATTTTTCACATTATCCCAAAATTTGCAATTTTAAAAAGATTTCCTACTCGAATAAGTTGAATGGAATGAGTGTAGAAATAAAATTGTGTTTGGCCTGTCCATTTTACGTTGGTTCGCCATCCATTTTACTTTTATGTTTTTTTATCTTGCAGAAAGCCTTGATTCGTAATCTTATTACTGTAATGAAGAAAAACTTCTAAAGTGGTATTCGACCAAGACGATTTTTGGTAGATGCTTGAAGGGACCGTGCAGGGATCGGATCTTCACCCAAAATGGGCCTTTTGTATTCCTTTGAACTCTTGGGTTTTGGGCTCTAAGTTGGCCACTACTCTATGCTCTATGCATAAAATTTATTTTATTAATTAGAAATCCTTTGGTTCACCCAAAAAAAAAAAATGGTTAGTAATTTATTGGTTTTATCAATAAATTACTTAAAAAGTTACTTATCATACTATATAATCATTTTAAGTAACTTTCCATATCAAGAAACTCTTCATTTTATTCATGGATTACTTTGGTAAGATAACAACTTTTTAAAATTTTTATAGTTTCCACATTTCATAAATTATAAAAAGTTAATAGCTTTTTAACAATCCACCAAAACTAAGCAACCTCTTTATTAGTTAAACAACTTATAAAAATATTGTTTATCTTAGGTTTTTGGACCAAATAATCCAGGTAAAGTTGCTCTAAACCGACATAAACAATGTAGAGCTACTAGTCTTATGTCATTATAAAATTAAAATATGAGAGAAAGAGCAATTGGTAAATTTCAACCAATACATCGGTCGAAACACTGGGGAGGAGAAACATTAAAAAAGAACACCAATCAATGTCATTGAGTATATACCCGCATATTGAAGAGAATCTTACAATACTCATATCAATAACATGCACATTTTGTCGGGTACTCCGGTACCGAGTTGGGACCATCCAAATTAAACCCAAAGGGCTTCTTTTTCTTTCTTTCTTATTTTTTTCACCCGATCACTATGCTTTTTTATATGTTATTATTTAATTAAATAGGTTTACTAATATCATTTATTATAATCAAATTAATAATATGGAATAAGTAGAAACAAATCCGTCTCCACTAAGGTTAGGCTAATAGAGGGTGGATGAAGAACCTTATCTTGAAGATACCAACATTCCAATTTTAAAACCCTAACTTATTAGAATATTCTGTATCTAACCTAAATATATACCCTATTAACCTAATAGAATTCAAGAAGTGTATTACTTTAGCGATCGATTAATCTTTCAATTATATTTTTAATATTAAACCTTTTAGGTAAATTTTTTGATAAGTTGAACAAATCAATGTGTTTTTAAGAGTCTATTGATTCAAAATCTACTTCATATAACACTCAAAATTTTGAAATGGATTTATAGAGGAGAAAATTAAAAATGTACTACAAGACAAGAGAGAGGCAGTGACAAAAAAGTTTCAGGTTTTTTATGATGAGTTTGGGTTATGCTTAAAAAGTAAAGATATATTATTTCACAATTATTGTTATTAGGTAATGACTTTTACACAATGGATCCAAGATACCTTCTATCACAAAGTATAGAAAAAATATGTATGTTGATATAAAAGTATTAATGAATGAAAATATAGGTATACAAATTTAAATTTTCTCTAAACAAATTTTCTATATTTTGCAATATTGATTATACTTTTGTTAAGATAAAAATTTATAAATCATTAGAAAGATTTTCTTTTTAACAAACCATCGAATATTTACTCATATTTTGTTATATGAATAACAACATTTTGAAATATATACACAAATAGTTATGATTTATAACAACTATATCAACAAGAACGATAAGCACTACCATGAATAAACATTAAGTTAATATCACGAATGGTATTTAAATTTTGATGAAATATAAAATTAGGTACATGAATTTTGAAGTTGTTCAATTTAGCATCTAAACGTTAAAATTGATCAATTTAATTTTGAAAAATAATTTCATGTACCTCAATAGTATTTTCACCAAATTCTTTTAGTGATAAGTTCATTGATTCTAAAGTTTTTCAAATATTAAATTGATCAATTTTAAATCAAAATATTAAATTAATCATTTTTAAAATTTAGATAACTAACTCTATATTTTATTAAAATTCAAAAATCATTTATACAATTATGTCTTTGGTATTTAAATTTTCAAATACAGGGAATTATAGCTGTAATGGTAAGGTAGCCAGCAGTGGTAAACGGATTTGCTAAAGTCATACAGGACAATAGTTTTGGTAAATGGACTTGTCAACTCTTTTTTTTTAATCCTTTTCCCCCAAAAGTCAAATCACCTTTTCATAGGGAAATGGAAATCAATATATATAATTTTAAAAAATTATAAAAATACCTAAAACTAATATCAAAATTAGACAAGTTAATAACGTCTCTTCAAGAGAGGATATTGGTATATCTTACAGCGATCTTATCTCTTCAAAAGATGAGGTTGGTCACTTCTAATCTCGTTTTTTCAAAAAATAAATTTAAGTTGTCTATTTTAAAAAAAAAAATTATATTACAGGATTTGTGGACTTTTTTTCAAAAAGGTTACCATTTTTTGCCTTTATACCCCTTTCATACACGCATGAAAAAACGACTGAAAGCCACCAGACCGCTATAATTTTTTTTTTTTTTTTTTACCATAAAAGTCTTTAATGGAACTGCCGTTAGTAGCTTTTTGCTTTTTTTTTTCATTTATTTGTTATTTTTAAATGTTGAAACTCGAATGAATTGGTTGAGTCCACATGATTGAGCAAAAGACGTGGGGCAAGCCGCGGCTTGACTCAATCAAAGGGCAAATTGGATTAGATCTCAGCTCAAATCCAACCAATGAAACATAAGGATAATGTGATAAATAATATCTAAATATTTAATTAGATATTTAAATTTAAAAATTAATTAATTTACTATTAAATTTTAAAATGAATTAATTTAATATTTAAAAAACCTTTCAAATTTTTTAATTTAATACTTAAAAGGCTTTGATAGATACTATTGATGTGTATGAAAAGTTACTTCAAATATTAAATTAATTGATTTTAAAATTCAGATACTAAATTGATTAATTTTAAAGCTCAAATCTCTAATTATATATTTTATCAAAATTTATATAATATTCATACCATTATATTTAACTATTCTATTTAATTTAATTTAAAACCTGATATTCGAATAGTTCAATCTTTTTGTCATCTTATAGTTATCATTATTATTAAGTACGTCAAAATGATGATTATAGAAAGAAATCGTAAAAGGAAAGGAGCATCATCATCATTATTGATTCATGAATGTCGACGTAAAAACTATAAACCATCTTTTCAAGTTCTTTCACGTAAAAAGCTTTTAGCAATTTTAGAGGTTGAGGAAGAAATAAATAAAAATTTATACAATACCATCTAATAGAAAATACTTTCAAAAATTAATAAGTTAAACCTATCTTTTAAAGAGACTAATTCAATATACCTAGTTTGAACTCGTCTTTTTAAAAGGAGAGTTTAGCTTGCTTATCGCAATAATGAAAAAATTTCATGTTTGTCTTGTTGAACTGATATAAATAGAATTAGTATTGATTATATGAACTAGTAAAACATATTATATAAAAATAAATAAATCGAAAATAAATCGTTTTTGATATCTGCTTAAATGGGTGAAACTTTTAATTTAGGAAAAAATAAACTGAAAATAAACATCTTCTTGCTCCGAGGTTTCATTCCAAGCCCTATAATAGACCAACTTCGGGTTCTCCTATTGAGGCCATTTCATCCTCAAAAAACACTGTTTAAGTCTTGTAACAAGTTATTTTATCTTTTTGGAGTTTGTAATATCGAATTTCCTTTTATTTCTATTTTTATTTTTATTTGGGAGTTTAGAGATTTATCAATAAAGATTAGAAAGAGAAAATATGAGTTTTGTATTTGATTTGTCTCTTAACTAGACAGGTTTAATGTAATTGTATTGAACCTATATTTTTAACTTGCCTTTTTTTTTTTGGATTATTTTAGATGCAATGGCATTTATATATTTTTTATGAAAGTTTTTTTTTTCTTTTCTTAATTTTAGAGTCCCTTTAAACTTTTTTTTATTCCAAATAAATCTAAAAAATTTTCAAACCTAGATTTTTCTTTTGTTTTTTTTTTTTTTTGCCCCTTCTATGTAACCTTTTCTTTTTTCAATTTTAACATTATTAATAATATACACATATTATATTTGTTTAATATTTCCATTTAATTTCTTGATATAAACTTTATAAATTATTTTTTACACTAAAATTATTTTAAAAGGTAAAAACTTTTTATTTGGCACTTAGGAAAACGTTAAAGTATTGTTTAGAAGTCATCGACACACAAAAACTTTAAAATACATATATAGATATATTGGAAATATTCGTGGAGAAAATCTCGTGTGAGCTGGATAAAAAAGAAAGAATGGCTATATGATTAAGAAGTCTCAAACATTATTTAAATCCCTCTCTAGTACATTTGAAGATTTGGGTAGCATTTTGTTATAAGAACGAGACAGAGTAGGGATTGGATAATATAATACAATAAATATAGAATCATATAATTTTCTTGTACTTGTTTAGCATGCATGATACTAGATAATATTAAATAAATTTTTATTTAAATTTAATATTATTGTAACATAAAATATAAAAAGCAAAAAATTTAAATTTTATTCAATCTCATGAATAAAATTTTATCTTATCATAAATCTATTCATAAAAAATTATCCAATCAAATGCTACTTTTGATTTGATGGACAAGTCATAATTGGACGAGGTCAATGAGAATTGAGGAGACTACTGGAAATGCCTATGAAGAAAATTCCACATGGCACAAAATTTCTAACAATATATTTACTTTTAACTAGGTGGATGTTTTTAAAAAATGAGAATGGATTTGTTATTCTTCTTTCACTCTCATAATATTAATATTGGTGATGGTTTTATAAAATAATGGGGTTTCAAAAAAGCATAACTTACTTATTAATTGATAAAATATTTATTTATTTATTTATTTTTTCATATATAAATACACAGTTAGTTTTGTTGATTTTATAAAAGTTGTATTTTTAATATTTTATTCCAAAAAGGAAAAAAGGAAGTAAGATGAACGAAAAGTCATGTGGCATGTGTTATTTTAGTGGAAGTTGTTGTATGCGCCAATGATGTCAACTGTAACCGCACCTGGTAGGACCTAAACCAGAATTTCCTAGGAAGAATAATTTTAGGATCCATCCGACTGATCCTCTGTAGAAGTGGAAGATGGGGAAGAAGCAGCACTTGGATTGGACGTCTGGCTCCATTATGTCTTCAGGAAGTGAAAGAACTTCTCTTCTCAATAAAGATGTATCTCTCTCTCTCTTTCTTTCTATCTCTTTTTCCATACACATACATGAAATATTTTAAGATTCTGAGGAGTACCTACAATTCAGTTTCATGGAAAGTTCATTTCTGTTTGTCTTCTCCAAACCATCATCCCCCCATACTGCTGAAACTCTTGCTGAATTTCAGTTTTGCAAGATGGTTTTGCTTAGATTAGACTGAATTGCGATACCCCTTTTGTATAATTAAAAGAAACCAAGAATAATCTTGGCAATCATGGAAAAAACAACAGTACATTCGGTGTCAGTGTCTTTTACTGAATTGGGTAATTAGTGGCTTCTTGTAAGTTTTTGAATTTTGGGTTTGGTAGATTGCTAATAATGTCTATTTGGATCGTTTTTGAACTAGGCAAAGAAAAAGGGGAAGGAGAAACAGTCAGACGAGGTTCCAAAATCAGATCTTGAAGAAGGGGCTGAGTTACAGGTTTGCCTTTGCCTACTCTTGTCATTTGGTTTCATGTGGTCTTACTCTAATCGGTCTACAAGCGAGCTTTAATTTTGTTTGGTGTCCTCAGGCAGCGAATGTTGGATTCTTGAGAGTGTTTTCTCTGGTAAGCAGAAAATGGGAGTTTTGATAGATTGTGAAAATGTTTTAAGGTGAGAAAAATTTCTATTGCCTTGATATCTTGCAGGCAAAGCCAGAAGCTGGAAAACTTATTATTGGCACTATTGCCCTGCTGATGGCATCGATGACAAGCCTTTTGATTGTACGTTGTTCTAGATCTAGCTACATATCCTGTCATGGTTCTTTAAGCTTACTTTCCTCTCTTTAATTTGTTCATTGTTAGTTCAAGATTGTATTATAATTTTAGTAAATATCACATTTGGTACTGGACTTTACCCATTTTTGCAATTAATTATCTAAAATTTAAAAGTATGGCTTTACCTATTTCTAGTTCATGACTTTAGGTACTAAAGTATGGACAGGAATTACAATTTTCATCAAGTATATCGGCCGTCCTGCATTGCTTTCATTGACATACTGTTTATATTGCAGCCCAAGTATGGAGGGATGATCATAGATATCGTATCTAGAGATATAAAGACTGCTGAAGAGCAAGCGGAAGCCTTAAATGCTGTCAAGAACACGATTCTGGACATTGTATTTATTGTTTAGTCGGGTATGTAAACTTTTCATTTTTTCAATTGTTATTGATATACAATCTTCTTTATTTTCTTCTTGCAGGCTTGGGTTTTTAGGTCACCCCCCCAAAAATTTTCTTTCTACATCTCTATTAATAGATCTAACTGCAGGTTGTAAATCCAGGCTAATATTAACAAAACCAAAATGTTCATCTTTTAAAACAAATGTGAGAATGGAAACGTGTGAAAGACTGAGTGTGGTGAATCTAGGTGCCTCCTATTATTATAAGTGTTACATAATATATATAATAGTCTACACCATATTTCTAAACTTAAGCTTTTAGATTAGATATTTGTTATGCTAACCTTGACATGGTATATAAGAGCAATAGGTTATAGGTTTAAATTCATGTGCGCTCGTTATAATCCTATAAAAATTAAGTCATCCACGGCCCTTAGTTAAAGTTAAAGTCCTACACCCAATCTATAAGGTCAAGCTTTTAAACTAAATGGTTGTGGTGATAACCTTAATATTAAGCAAGATATGCGAAAAGGTATACCCCTTCTATTCTATTTTATGCTTAATCTCATCACCAGCTAACGGAAGCAAATACCAATATGTATACCAATAGGGCAAGTTGGCCATCAAGAGATGCATGCAAATGTGATGTGCTGTTGTTACTACAATTTGATGATTGTTGGTGGAGCAGATTCTATGTTTGTTAAAGAACTTCTGTGCATGGAGAAGTGTAGGTTTAAGGACAGCGTGCATGCATGCATTGAAAATGGAAAAAACTGTAGATTTTCAATAAATTGGAGACTTATTTATCTTTCATCTTCTTTTTTCTTCTGCATGCAACAGCTTAGACAATTGGAGCTCATCTTTAATGTTCATTGGAATACTTAGTATCAATCAGTTAGAGATATCTACAATAGGAAATCATAATTATTATTTATATTGATATCCATTTTGAATATGCATATTTTAGAAGATATTATTAGATCTATCATAATTTTTTGAATATTGGATGCAATCAACAATTACTTGTAGCTTATTGATGATTTCTATTATGTGATGATCAAGCAAATAGGAAACCTGATCTTCCTCGTCTCATTTCTAACATATGTTCACTGCACCATGTTTTCCTGTGAAACATCCTACTGCAAATATTTGTGACCCATAAATATTTTATTATGGAATTTTAACTCTATAATACAAGATTGAGATCTGTTCTATTATTTTACTTAGCTTACCGAATGAAATCTTTCATTTCCGTACTCATCATCATTGCAAGGTGACTTATTAGCCTATTTAATTTTCAGAGCTCTTTGCACTGCAGTACGTGCATGGCTATTTGCTTCTGCAAGTGAAAGGGTTGTTGCTCGTCTAAGAAAGGACTTATTCAGTCATCTTATCCATCAGGTGAGGCCTAATGTTTTGTTAATTAATAAGGCACTGCAATTCTATTATCATTCACTGCTGCTTTCCCTTATCCATCAATTACTATGCCAGATGAACATACAGCATGCTTGATTTACTACTCAAGAAGTCTCCTGCAGTTAATACTATGCAGTCATGCATTGCAGTTCTGACTTGATTTGGAAATTCTCAGTTATTATAGATTATTAATGGCATTTTATAGAATTTTGTTTAACTTAGTGCCATGATGCCTGCAAAATTCAACAGGAAATAGCCTTCTATGATGTTACCCGAACTGGAGAACTATTGAGTCGGCTATCTGAGGACACACAGGTCATCAAGAATGCTGCAACTACCAATCTCTCTGAGGCACTAAGAAATTTGACAACTGCAATTATTGGGATAGGGTTTATGTTTACCTCTTCATGGAAGTTGACGCGTAAGTTATATCTATGAGGAATTTTTGTGATGCATCTGACCATATGAGAATTGTGTTAATTGCATTTTTGCACTTGAATAGTGCTGGCTTTGGCTGTAGTTCCAGTTATCTCAATAGCTGTAAGAAAATTTGGGCGCTATCTTCGTGAACTTTCACATTCAACTCAAGCAGCAGCAGCAGTTGCTGCATCCATTGCTGAGGTTTGTCCTCTCATGTGCCTTAACAAATTTGTTCTCTCTTCTGCCTGTGAGAGTGAAGTATTACCTGACATACTGTTGAAGGCTACATTATATTACCAAAATCTCCCAGGTTCACTTTCACATGATTGTGGTTCCGGAGATATATTTATAAGACTTAATTGCAAGTAAACATACCAGTAACCCTTTAGGCGAGCTAGTGCAATTTCAGAATTCTTCCAAAGCCTAATGATACTTAAGCAATACTTCCACTGCAGAGAAAAAATGTTGACATACAAGCATGACAGACCAACATTGCAAGGCTTGTGACTGATATCAAAAGTTTTTTATAGTTCATAGCCTAAAAATTCAGTGGAACAAGATCAAAATAAGGAAGCCTCATATACTTGCCTATTTACCATTTACCTAATATCTATAAATTTTAGTAGTTAGCAAATATTAGTAAATTTGTTTGACAGCAGATGAAACATCTGCATTTAGAAGCATTTGGACCCTTTGCAAATCTTTATTTTGGCCACTTGAGTGACTTGGTTGGGAAATGCAACACAGCATTATTGTTCAAAAAGTTTCTGTCATAGTAAAAATGGATACCAATTCACATGCTTTTGCAAGACAGTTACTAGTTCTTACAATTGCAAACCTGCGCAATAATATAGGACACACCTGGATTTTGATTTATTAATGGAGTGGAATCTATTACAAGTACCATCTCCCAAGTAATTTCTTTGTCCAGGAATCCTTTGGTGCCATTCGCACAGTCAGATCCTTCGCTCAAGAAAGTTCTGCAATTTCAAATTACTCAGAGAAAGTTGATGAGACATTAAGGCTGGGACTAAAACAAGCAGTAAGTTCCTTTATATGCTGTGCTCTCTCTTCCTCTGCCAATTGATCCGGTTGACTTTGAGTTCTTTTTGATCTATGAAATTGCCTTGTTTCTGCAGAGAGTAGTTGGACTGTTTTTTGGAGGACTAAATGCAGCATCAACCTTATCTGTGATCATAGTGGTTGTATATGGAGCATACTTGACAATAACAGGCACCATGAGTGGGGGTTCTCTTACATCTTTCATTCTATATAGCCTTACAGGTACTTAATATATTCTCTATTTACTCTGTCTTCTAATTGATCTTTCAAACACCAGGACAACTCTTATTATACTCTCTAGGTAGATCTAGGTAAGCCTTGTCAAAGGTGATGAAAAATCTTTCTATGTGGAAGGATAATGGTCCTTAATACATGTTGCAAACAATCCAAGTCTTTCTCTATCAAACTTATCATTGTCTGTTTCAGTTGGCGTAATGATTAAATTCTTGTTACTAATTTGATAACTTAAATGAGATACTTCATTCATGTTCCCATTTCTCAAGGACTACCTGTATTGCAAAAGCTGAAGTTAACCAATGTAATGTTGCTTGTGTCAAGAGGTAGTTGATCCTTGTCATTGACTTAGTCCAATTATCTCAATGCTTTTTAATTATAAAAATATTCCTAAAACAATGCATGTTTTATTCCTTCACCCTTGTCTTTTGACCATCCCGGTTGGCTTAATGATCTGGTATCTAGCAGACATAGAAAATTGCATATGATTCTCAATTAAAATGCCTCATTTTTCAAGGACACTGACACAGTGCAAGCTGAAGTTAAACAATGCATTGGTTTTATGGGTTCAGTCATGCGTCTAGAGGGTAACAGATCCTAGTCATCTAGTCTAATTATCTGACTAGAAAGTGCTGTGAATTTCGTGAAAAACGTTTTCTATTGTTAATGCTATAATTATATATGCCAATTAACACCAAATATGTTTTTCCTGCAGTTGGATCCTCAGTCTCCTCTTTATCAGGACTATACACAACTGCCATGAAAGCTGCAGGGGCAAGTAGGCGAGTTTTTCATCTTCTGGATCGTAAATCAATAATGCCAAAATCTGGAGATAAATGTCCTATGGGGTTAGTTTCTACAGACTCCTTTGACACTTGCACCAATGAACGCACTTGCATGTTAAAATGGAGGGACATACAAATTATTCAAACTAGCCCCAAACAGCTTGTTCAACTGAAAAAAGTTGGTCTGATTTATGCAGTCAACCTTAATCCTCCAGAATTGGTTTATCATAAATTAAGTTGTTGGCGAAATCAACATACCTTACAACTTATCACTCTAAACTTGACTTTTTTCCTTTTTCCCCATAGTTTTTTATTGTCATTGAAAATTCTTGTAGCATCCTATTACTCCCATTTTAAACAGAACTGACTGAATGCATAGGGTGATCACCTTCCCACTTAGTCTTCTTACATGTCAAAAGTTATATCCAGTTTACAAGGTTTGACACACGAGTCTGTGCTTGAGCTTACATTAATAAGACATTCAAAACTAATACTTGTAAAATTAAATATGCCCCTCCACCACAATGATAAGTAATTTGACTATGGTATCCTGATCAGATAAAGCCAAAAACAATGTAAGATACAAGATTAATATTAACATTAATGAATTAATATATTTATTAGCATCATCAATGAACTAGTTAAAATGCCTGTTGTTCTGTTATAGTTAAAAGAACATAATACTGTTGCCAAGATTTAATAATTAATGAATTAATATATTTATTAGCATCATCAATGAACTAGTTAAAATGCCTGTTGTTCTGTTATAGTTAAAAGAACATAATACTGTTGCCAAGATTTAATACTGGAACACCAAGTTCAAATGCCTAGCGTAATGTCACCACCAGTTCATTTTCATAAATTAAATATCTTAAATAAAAAAATCTCTATTAACAATCAACATATGTAATCTTTTGCAAATAGTAAGCTGCATAATTTCTTCGTACATTTAAAACATGATCGGATGACATATTCTGATGCTTTGTTGGTGAATGTTTTCGCTGCATGGAAAGCTATTTGCAAGTTGCAACATAAAGAGATGTAGACACAGGTATTTGAAATTAAGCATTGTGACGGCTACCTTTTAGAGCTTTAATGTGGAATGTAACATTCTATAATTGCTCAACAGATAGTGTAGAGCATCTGGATGTGAATTGGAAGTGGATGAGAAATGATTGAAATAAGACCATTAAGGTCTCCAAAAAGAAGCTAATAATGTCAAAGATTTACGTGCTTGCTTAGAAACTTAAATTACCTCTTTCTCCATGTGAAGTTGCCAAGAATAAATTATGTTTTGGCCTACTTACAAGCAGACTGATCAATGGCAATGACAATCTAAATGAACTCATACTTGTGACCTTGTGTTTCATTTCCAGAAATCCAGATGGAGACATTGAGCTGGATGATGTTTGGTTTTCTTATCCATCTCGTCCTAGTCATATGGTACTTAAGGTAATAACTTTACATCAGAATTCTTTGTTGATTAACTTTGTCTTTTCATCCTACCATGCACATCGACTGTTTGTGTTTTTGAATTGAACTGCAGGGCATTACACTGAAAATGAGACCAGGGTCCAAGATTGCACTGGTTGGCCCTAGTGGCGGTGGCAAAGTAATTTTCTTAGTCTACATCCTTCTTCTAAAATTTATTTAGATCATAATGTGATGTTACTTGACCCTGCCTTGCAGACAACTATAGCAAATTTGATCGAGCGGTTTTATGACCCTATTAAAGGAAAAATTCTACTTAATGGAGTCCTCTTACAGGAGGTGTCCCACGAGTACCTTCATAGACAGGTATTTTACTCAATGGAATACTCTCAAGTAACTGTCCTTAGTAACACTCAATGTTACGTCCCCATTCTGTCCTTAGTAACACTCAATGTTACGTCCCCATTCTTCTATGCAAAAGGCAACAGAGAAAACTCAATTTGTAGAGAATCAGCTTCCAAAGACAATCTCTTAGAGACATGAGATCCTTTAAAATGATTTTTTAGTTATAGTATGTACCAGATAGTAGTTTTAGGATGAAGGACTAAGCCCAGTTTTAGGATGAAGGACTAAGCCCTGACAAGAGGTGAGGATGCAAGATAAGAGCAAAAGCCCAGATGGACAGCTCATAAGAGTGATGCAATACTAGGCATAACAGAAGCGATCGCAAAACTTATTCCCAATGGACATTGATATAGGTCATGCAGCTGCGATTATTGGAAAATCTGGTGGGATGTCATTGATTTATTAATCAAGACACCATCATCATAGGGATGATCTGCCATTTGATTTAGAAGCAGATGAGCTTCAAGATACTACAAAGAATTTATACCATTGCACTTATCCAGCAGCAATATTGAGTTTTTGACAAATTAACTGCCAATGCTTCTGTTTAATATTTAAGACATCAGGGAGAATGCCTTCAAGTGACTAGACTTATAGTGCTTAGTTGATAGTGGCTGTAATTACATATGTCTGCTAAATTTATCATTAGTAGAAAATACTGTGGTGCAAAATGATACTTCAATAATTTAATTCAATTCAGGTCAGTATAGTGAGCCAGGAGCCTGTACTATTCAACTGCTCTATAGAAGACAACATTGCATATGGACTGAATGGCAGAGTTAGTGCATTGGATATAGAAAATGCAGCAGTAAGTCTAAAATGTTCATCCCATTTTCTTTAGCAGTAGTGTCGGAATATCCATTTTGGACTGTGTATGGCTGCTTACAGAATATTCATGGTGCAGAAAATGGCAAACGCCCATGATTTCATTGAAAATTTTCCTGAGAAATACCAAACCGTAGTCGAGAACGTGGATTGAGGTTGTCAGGAGGACAAAAGCAGAGAATAGCTATTGCAAGAGCACTTTTGATGGATCCAAAAGTTTTACTATTAGATGAAGCGACAAGTGCTCTGGATGCCGAAAGCGAGTACCTTGTTCAGGTTAGAATGGCGTATTATTCTCCAGAGTTATATGCTTTTAAGGGTGTAAACACCATTATATATGTGTTCTGTACTGGCCATTCCGTGACTTATTTCTGTCATCAGGATGCCATGGATTCTTTGATGAGAGGCAGGACGGTCCTTGTCATCGCTCACAGGCTTTCAACCGTGAAAACTGCAGATAGCGTAGCTGTTATTTCAGATGGCCAAATAGCTGAAAGTGGCACTCATGATGAACTTCTCAGCAAGGATGGTATTTATACAGCACTGGTGAAGAGGCAACTGCAAGAAAACCCAAGAACTTCACTGTAATTTTTGCTAGCCAAGAATTTCCTGTAAACAAAAACTGAATGGCCAATCCTTGACATTCCCTCAATTCAAGGGTCGCCTCTGTCAAGCATGCATGTTTTGACAGTTGTTTTTTTTCTTAGTTGCACTGATCAAGAATAAGATACCTGTAAACTTGTACAGAATTATGGCGATGGAATTGCATCCATTCTCCAATTTCAATCATAAATCATTGCAGCAGCCCTTGAACATCAGTACTGGTGTTGTGAGAACTAGACCAAGTTTGATCTAGATATGCTAGGAGTCAGATCAAATATGCTGAGGACCCAGAGATCAAGGGATGAAACCAGGATTACTAAAAAGCAAAATATATAACACATTTTAATCATACAAGACATATATATGCCATCGCCCAATCAAATCTCTATTTACATTAAATTCGTCAATTAGCTATTAAATTCATAAAAAATAATAATATAATATAATGATTATATTTTATAAATTTATAATATAATATAAATATATATTTAGAATTCTAAAGCTTTAGTTTTTTTCAGACCAAATCAACAGTCAAGATTGCCTAGGTCAACACATATCCAAACCAAATACATGGACTAACCCACTTTTATAGCCGGTTGCAGTTGAATTGGATCAAACTGGTCAAGCTGGTCCAAGCCCAACAAGCATTGATCAGTATAACGCTAGTTAATGATGTGGAAGTTGCACGGCAACAGCCCTGCTCTCTGCAAAAATGATGCCAAGCCTTTTTTCTTTTAAATAGAAAAATCAGGAATACTTTCACATGTTTAAACCCCGGCGATTCTCCTTCCGCTTAGATTCCCCGCAACGTCATATGGTATTTTAAAGAAAGCCAGCACAAGTAGGGATTAAATAAAAGCTTAGCTTGACTGGCCCAAGATCCACGCAAGCCTAAGCAGCTGAATATCCAATGTTGGATAAGCCTTCATTTAGATGAAACATTACACTAAAGGCTTCACAGCTCCCTGGAGTCTCATGAGCATCAAGAAAATTACACACTGCGTAATTATATAGCAAATAAGCCGTTTGAATTTTGGGTAGAAGACGCATAGAATCAAACTTAATGATATCATCTCCAGGACATATCCATCTGTAATTGCTATACTGGAAAAGAGTGAAAGAATTTCCACATGTAAAAGGCAGCTGCAGAAATAAACAAGGACACAGACAATATGCTCAGTCAAAACTACATATAAGTAAACACATTTTGTGTATAGCAAAATTCTCCTACTCATCACCAGCTCACTGATCAATCGATTAAAGTGACTTCTCCATCTATTACAATCGATCTAGATATCTAAATGCGAAAACTCTTCAATGGGTTGCCACTCCTTGTATTGGCTGGGAACCATCATCTGTTATCTTGTTTGCTTGAATGGTGTTGATGACATTCGTAACATTTTCCTGGAAAAAGACCATGTCAGATGTACTAAGCATGTAAAACATTAAAAAAATATATAGGAAAGCAGTTCATAATTCATACTATATGTTCAACATATTTAAATCAGAAATCAAGTACTAGTTTTTAGCAAGTTTTTTTGGGGCTAAAATGAGCATCCAATTTTAGCACTGAGAACCTTTTTTTTTTTTTTCCCTACTCTCCTTCCTTCCCTCTTCTATTGTCGTTTACCTAGCAAGCAGCAACCAATTTAAGACCATTATCACTTGCCTTTTACAATGCTACTACCATGTTTTCCTCATCCTTCCATTACAGGCAACAACTCAGAAAGTTGCACTCTTAAAGTTTTCCAAAAGTTTTCCAAATTCACTATATGAGGCTAGATTAAATTGTCAACTGAAAGAAAGCTATTGTATCCACAAAAAATGTCTGCTCCAGTAAAACATTCTACCACCAAACACAGGTTGGCTTAGGTCAATTTCATAATCAAGTTAAGTGCTTTATTAGTATTATCCAGTCAGCAATAACAAAGATAACAGAACTTACCCTCCATGTTGCTAGTTTTCCTCTAAGTTCTTCCCACTGATGGTGTCCAAAAACTCTATCGATACAGCGGCTGAAAGTCAATGAGAAGTGATCCCAACATTAGCAAAATGCAGACATCACTTTTACAGTCCTGAATAAAGGGTCATGGGAGATGTGAATGATTAATGCACCTGACTATAACAGTTTGATTCATTTGATCCATTTTACAATCCATCAACTTGGCTGAGATGGCCTTAACCACCCACAATTCCACCTCATCATCACTTATCTGAACAAAATATAAAATACATAACCACCATACTGTAATATCAGAAAATGAATAAGATGTAAAGGGTTGACAAAGTTTACCCTAAGGGTATCTTTGATAAGAGTATATGGAATCTGGCCAGATCCAGTTGAACTAAGATCCACTAATGACATCAGTCGCATCTTGGTGATACAATCTTCATGAACAAGCCCTGTGGCAATGAACATGAGAAGGCCAGATGAATTTCAGAATAATCCTCAAATATAGACCCAAGATTAGGATGGAGGGATAAACAATTTACCATAGCTTTTCAATAGAGCTGAATTTGCAGTTTGAAATTCTAAGTAGGCATCCAGCCTCTTAGTCAGAAAGATCTTGAGGAGCTCATAGACCGAAGCATGTTTAGAATCTTTCTCTAGTTGTGCAACAGCAGGCATGTCAAGCAAATCACACTGCAAAACCAAATGCATGATTATCTGGGGCCTTATAAAGATAAATACAAATAAAGTATGTGCGTGCATAATAACAGTAGTAAAACAACCATGTCATCAGTAAGAAGTTGTAAGGTAACACACTTGGAAAAATGTATATTTAAACTGATGCTATTTTCTACTTCCTATAAAAAAATTATTTGCATTGCCGTATATATACAAACTGCAGGCCTATGTTAAGAATCAAGAGCCTATTAGATATATAATCTTGAACAAAGTCAACCAAAGTAAAAGGTGAAAGAATAGTTCGCTCTGTGCACATTGCATGGCTGCATGAATATTGATAGAGCTCTGCACGTTTGGGGAATCAGTTCTGCTACCTCCTGCTAATGTTCCACCTCAAACAAAAGATGTTTTCTTGGTCAAATGACATAATTCTGATCTAGCTTGGAGAGAATTTATGGCTGCCTTAAACTGACCCACCAACTTCAGCACTTGGCAAGGTACCCTTTTGATAGACTGGCTCACTCCACTTCCAGCCAGATCCACAAGTACGTGGCACTCAGCTCTAGCTGCTACAGTGTGCATTGCACATAATCTAATCATATGCACACTAAAGCTGTCTTTTATGTTCTAGGTAATTACACTTATGCTCAATCACTGCTTCCATACATAGAGGCAATGAACTCAGAAAATAGAGATAGAAGTTGCATAGAAAGCCTTTTTTTCTGGGGCGAGGTAAAGGAGTTACCAGGATAAAACTGCTCAAGTACACCATAAATATCAAAGAGCACAGAAAGAGGGAGGACAAAAAATTATAAATAAAGAGAAGCTGCAGCCATCATTATATAAAGGCAACAAACATTGAAGATTGCTGAAACGACAACAGTTGATTGCGCTAGTGCTGCAGAAGAATATCTATTATTGTTGTTTCTTCAAATGCTTCCTAGACAGTGCAGCAGGGCCAATTGTGATTATATCTAATTTTCCAAATTTCACAAGCAAAGGTATATAGCACTATAAGAATACATGCATCTAGCAAATTCCATATGGTATATATTATCTCACATAGAAAAATTCTAACTGTAAATATTTACAGCAAATGTAAGTAGAGAGAGGGAAATACAAGTACCTGAAACATGTCAGGAGCCTTCACAAATTCAATGATTGTTCTCACAGCTTCTTCCTTTGCCTCACCCATCACAGCTGCATCTCCATCAGAAAATGTGGCCAAGTATTTTGCGAGGAATTTGAAAGTATCATTTGATGAACTGCTAGGAGGGGTCAAAAATAATCAATAACACTACATGCCATACTAAAGATTATTTATATGACAATAACTAGCAGAAAAATTGCATTACTTTATTTTTTAATGGAACAATACATCAAAGATGCAGCAAGCCATATTTACAAAGGATGATGAAAAGGATAGAAAATCACATTTAACTATTCTGGATAGATATTGTCTTATACCTTTTATTTTCTCTTAAAACATTGGAGATGGCAAGAAAGAGTTCTCTCTGATCATCGATGTCAATATTCCACTCTTTCACAAAACTGTCTATTTTTTTCAAAGAAGGCATAATATGTTCAGCAACCTTTCCGGAGATTGCCAACTGTAATGCTTTCATGTAGACGTAAAATCGACCATAGCGAACATTTAAAAGGTTGTAGAGATTGAACAATCTGGCAAAAAGAAACGAATGAGACAGCATAATTAAAGTGTTTGTAACAAAGTACAGTAAAATGTTTGCATTGTTACATCTTAAGGCGCAGTGCAGGTTTGTCATTTGGTTGTTGTACAATCTTTGAAGATATAAGTTTTGCCATCTCGAGTACTTCATCTGGATCTTCAGAATTCGTGACAACATTGCAGATGACAGTGAAAATGCACTCAAGATCTGGAGCACAAACAAAAAACCTTACCAAATAAGGGAATACATCACTCGCCAGATGTTCAAAGGTATTCATTGGGTTTACATCAAATGACCATTGCCGGTGTGAGACAAATGTTTTCCTGAAGCACAACTTGACATTCCAAAAAATTTTCCTTGATTCAAAAACTTCTACATCTATATTCTAGACAAACAATGCTATATCAGCATCAAAACTCCACCTAACTCAATATCCCAATTCCCAGCTTCTACTAATACAATAGATCCCCAAATGTTCCATATAAAGCCATGAGAGAAACTTATAACAGAGAGAACAGATTTAGACAATGTTTGGTTCCGAGATGCTCATCAATATTAACAAGTGTACAATAAGAAGGAGAAAATAAAATTATCTCAAATAGCCAATACTGCCTCCTACTAGACCTAATGCATTTGAGAAAATGTTCATGCTATTTTTTCCCTTGCATGCATTAGGTTGAAGAACAGCTCAAGACCTCATCCACTGGCATGAATATGGACCCTACGAAATTATCCCCCTTACACCAAAACATGTATAATTTTCCCCTAAGTTGCCTCTAAATGTCTAATCTGTAACGAGACATGGTTCAAATACATCAATTCTAACAAGAGGCACCACACATCAGCAACAACACCCACTAACCCATTATGACATCTAAAACAATTTATACATACAAAAACATCCCAAAAGTGACATAACATCTTCTTACTTATCAGCCGTGTATATATGGTTTAATTTAGTAACTTTATTATGTCCTATATTATATTGTAACGCTATATTTAATTTCTGAACACGCATTGCATGTCTATAAAATCCATCATCCAAGCGAATAAAAACATCAGGGATGAAAATTACCCTTTTCGGAGACCTTGGAGAATATAAGGTCAGCGGAAGTGAGCATCAAGGAAACCAAATCCGCCCATCTTCCTCTCACCATACATTCCTGAGCTTCGACACACAGCCTCTCCACTTGCGGCTCCGCAACCTAACCAACCAAAATTCCTAACTTTATCAAATTACAACGTTAAACTCAAAAGTTGTATTGCACTAATAATAAAGTTTGAATCTTTATGCTTCGTTCTAACAATCCATGTCAAAATACGATATACGCAGAATTCCAATTTCAGATCCAAATAAAGGGTATTTCTTATTTTGTATCAATGTGTATAAATATAGATATATATGTATGTATATACCTCGGGACCGGCATCAGCCCAGGAAAGTTCGGAGGTGAAACGGACAACGGCGAGCGCGGGATCTTCCTCGGAGGTGGGCACAACCGTCGTCATCTCTCCCTCTCTGTCTACTTTGTCTGTCGTGTCTGCTTGGGACCTTGGGTATTTGTGGGTAGCAATTAGCAGCCGAAAGCAGCAGAATGGACAGCGAAAGAAAAACCCTATGCTTCCCTTAGGCCCTTTTCCAAACGTTGTCAAGGAAAATGGGTGGGTTTCGGGTTTTTTTTTTTTTTTTTTCCTCTTTGTTACATTTTTTTTCCTAAATTTTTTTTTTTTTTGAACCAGTGGATGTTGTTTTTGAAAAAATTTATTAATAACTAGAAGACTGCATGCACTTGCTATGCGTTTGCCAAAAATATAACAAAATAAAAATCTTTCAATAAAATAAAATCTAATGATGTTTTTCTTTTAAATTATATCATATTTTTCAACTAAAAATACTCTTCAAAGATATTACGAAAAAAAAAAGTGGAGATCTTTAGTTTTTTATTTAAATTATCATCCTTTTAAATTATTATTTTTCTATTGTATATAAAAGATTAAGGAAAAAAAAAGTCAAGGGGTACATAAAAAAATATTTACACAATTTATAAAAATATTATAGCATAAAATAGAGATCTTTTATTATTTAAATTATCATCCTATTAGTTTTTTTTTCTTAGCACATGCATAGCAAATATGCATGGTCTTGCTAATTATTAGTTAAACAAAATCTTATTTGAACATAAATTTTTTTATTTATTTTTTCAAATTTATAAGTTTAGGAATGATAAGCTGTATTAGCATTGAAATGGAGATTTCCTTTTTCGTGAATTTAAATGGTTATTCCCTTATTGAAACATGGACTAAAGTAAACCATTTGGTACTCGTTCCAATGTAATTTTTTTGGTCATTTGTTCCAAAGTAATTTAACACTTGTGAAGTATGTGCAAATTAAGCTTCAATTCGCTTTATTGGTGGACTCACTTCATAAAAAACCACTGAAAAGGAATAAACATTAATGATGTTAGAATTTAAAATTTTAAAAATAATCTTAAAAAGGAAAATGTAAAATTAATTTTTAGAACTTTTTTTTATGCATGATAAAAAGAGACCTAGTAATTAAAAAAAAAAGGTCGAAATAATAATCATATACACGATAATAATTAAATGCAAATAGAAGGAATTTGAAAAAGAAAATAAGTGTAGACCATAAACATTTACCACTATGGAAAAAAAGCTTGGCAATGCATATAATTAATATTTTGGTAGCAATATTAAAAAAAAAAAGAAAAGAAAGAGAATACCACTAAGGAGAAAAGAAATTGCATAATGAGATATAAAAAAAAAAAAAGACAAATTAAACTTGACATTCACTTACTTGAAACGCAACGGTAGTATTTTTTCTTTCACACAATACAGATTTATTTTCCTTTAACTATAAAACTAAAACTTAGAATTCTTAACCACTCAACCAAATCCATAGAATCACTTTAGCCCGAATTGGAGACACAAAATGGTTTTTATAAATGATATCAAAGTTGAATTTTTAGTAAGCAATTACTATAATATTAAAGAGGAAGCCAACATAAAGAAAGCATATCCATTATCATGGAACAAACCACAGGTGCAGAGTATATTAGGTGTCTAAGATTGGTTTCAATCTCCAGTTTTCTCCTCAACTGGTGGGGAATTCTATCACTTCTCCATCCTTTCTTAAACATGATCCTGAATATTGCTATAAATTTAGCTTAAAACATGTAATACTAATTCCATTAGCAAAGGTTAGTACAATTTAAGCTTCCAACAACAAAAGCAAATATAAAGAAACAAACCGAAAATGGTATCATTATTATTATTGTAGAAGTCGAAGAAAAACAGAGAGAGAAAAGTTCTAGGAGGTGGTGAAGAAATGGTAAGAAAACACAAAAGTACACACAATCACAACCACACTTACCCAAGAACATTACTTTAAATAACCTATTCTCATAGTACGAATGGTGAATAGAGGGAAGTTAAAGTTTTAAAGAGGAGAGAAAACGACAAAGAGAAAGAAATAATAAAGAAAATAAATCTGTTACTTCACATTGGAAGAAGGATCAGTTTCTATGATTTAAATTCTGTCGGTTTTAGTGAATTCCCGAGAATAGTTGAAAATGTGGAAGGTTGGTTATTAATCGGAAAGAAAGACAACTAGATTAATTCGACAACCGTCGATTGACAGAGAATATAAGAGGTAGGGATATGAGAGATTAAATTTGAATTTGGAAAAATGTAAATTGAAAAGCTAGAAAAGAAGGAATGAGGGGAAGTAGATTAGCCGGTAGTTTAAATTGCATTTTACGATAACATCCTTACGGCATTAATATGTGTACAAATTTATTTGAATATCATATCTACATTTAAGGATATTTAATGGACATAAAGTGGTAAAAAAGTGAAACACCAGAAGTAAGTCTTTTGGCTTTAATATTATAGATAATATCGTGGTTAATGGAAGTATATCTTTACATTTATTCGTCTCGATCAACTATTGGTGTTTTTTTTAATAAAAAAAATCATATTTGTAGTCTTAGTCTATCATATAATTACCCATATAGATGTCTCATAATTAATAATCTATTTATTTGATTTATTATATATGGTTGTACCGATATTTATATATCTTTTTATTTTATTTATTATCAATATTTTAGGTAATTAATAAATTATTCGTTTTTCTCACACTTACATTTTCATTAAGGAAAGAATGATTTTTTTTCTTCCAAGCTGGGAAAAGAATGATTAGAGTCATAGCCTCTTTTTTTCTTTTTTTTTTTTTCCCCATAACTCAATATCTATTTATCTATATTATTTAAGAGGCAAAATATCCAATTTGATTTGGTATCTAAATTTTAAAATAGTCAATTTAATACTTAATCAAACTTTTTATGAGCATTTTTACAATCTCCTTAATGCTTTTTATTTTATTTACTAACTTGAAAAAGACAATATATCATTGAAATTTCATTACTTTTCTTAACACCATCATGGAATATGAGGTTCTCTCTTCCATGTCAAAAAATAGAACAAATGGTATTAGTTGGATAGTAAAAACAGTCATGAAAATTTTGATTGGATATTAAATTCACTACTTTAAGATTCAACACTGTTGATAATCAATTATAGGACATAGGTTAGCCAAACCTAATTTGACCAATTGCACATTTGGGCCTACCCATTGGGTTCGAGACTAATTTATCCCCACTCATCTTAAGACTTAGAGAGCACTAATTTGCCTGTGGCTTAGCACGCTAGCCTCCCCTAACCACACATTAGGTGAACCTAAAGCCAAATCAATCAACATTCTCTAAGGAATCGTTATTGATTGTATTAGAGGGAACGATTAGACGTTGATTAGTGGTCTAACTCTCATATTTATAATAACTACTTTTAACTTCCCACTACTCCACAATCTCGCAACACA
This sequence comes from Combretum micranthum, assembly GCA_024138025.1. Taxonomy (NCBI): domain Eukaryota; kingdom Viridiplantae; phylum Streptophyta; class Magnoliopsida; order Myrtales; family Combretaceae; genus Combretum; species Combretum micranthum. The sequence goes on along the minus strand of JAMXBD010000527.1, from coordinate 20,821 downwards.
TACAACTTTTAATAGTCTGTCTCTGATAAATATTTTTTCTATCACATTTTAGAGGATAAGTATGTTACACCGGTGACCCATTATTTTTATTCTCTTTTATATATTTGAGATGCAATTTGACTTAAGTATTGAAGTAACCATGCCCAATATTCCGCATACCACATCACTAATAGTGTTTTGTTTTTTAGTCCATCTCACAAGCCCAAAGCAAAGCTCTAGTGTCCAGCTAGACATCTGTTGGTTTTCAAACTAATGACATTTGGCATCGTCTATGAAAAATGATTCTCGAATAGTTTCATCTTTTTATTTCTCCTTTAGATACATTATTCTATCTTAATAAAACTCTCAAATTCCAACGTCCTCATGGCCCAAAGGCAAAAAAGTAGCCCAAGACCTTAGTCCTTACGACTTATTAGACTTCATTTTGATTCCTCATAACCTCTAAGACTTGCAAGTTCCATGCAAGCCCTAGTGCCTTTCCCACCTCTAACTCTTTACAAGATTAAGAGAGGTTGATTAATTTGGGAAATATGCACTACAAAATTGTTGAACCAAATATTAAGTTGTAAAACCATAAACACTAGGTAAAGCAACATCTAAGAGATCTTGAATAAGGAGCTAACACTAAGCAACGGAGAAATCCAATCATCTCATTCTCGAGTAACTACATTATAGTTACCATTGGAAGGGCAGTGTCAACGACCATTCCCAAGCCCAAGCTTTTGTCTCAAGTGCAAGTTAACCCTACAATTTCCAACACTCAAGGTATATTACGGGCCAAAAACCCTTAGATGGCACCAACCGCTTGCGAATACATATTGATAATCTATTTCCCATTGATATTTCCACGTACAAGGGGAAGAGCTTTGAGAATTTAACATTTGAGGAGATAGAGAACGAGTTTAAAAGGGTGTAAGAGATTAAGGAGAGCAAGAAGAAGGCTTATACTTCAAAGACATTTTCTTTGATGATTAAAACCCCTTTACCGTAGTCTATCATTACGGAGCTGAAATAACCTAAACCTAAAATACTAAATTAAATTTGCATATATATTTGTTTGTTGATTTCATAACTAAATTGTTATAGTTAAGTTATAATAATTTTAATTAATGGCATGATAAATTATTAGTAAATCAATGTGTAAAGAATTGAATTATATGTGTGTTGGTAAAGTTAGGATATTATAGCAATATAAATGGAATTGTATTGCATTCAAATAATATAATGTGTTTTATTTTTGTGATAAATTAGGAGACCCTTTTAGCTGCATTTTTTTTTAAGAAAAGCCCAAAGTATTTTTTTTTCCCAAAAAAATCAAACTCAAGCCCACAGACGCATAGCCCAATCCCATATGTAAGCTTTTATAATCTTCTAAAAGTTGCCCAAAAGTCAAAAAGCAACAAATATATCATATCTAAAGTAGACCCCCAAAACATCATCTCTCTTTCCCCTACTTTACCATCTTTTCTAACATAAAACAAGCTCAAATTTATCCTCTTAATCTCTTCTAAACTTTACCTCCACAAAACCCTAAGTAAATAATAAGACAAGGAACAAGTAAGAGTGAAATTTAAGTCAAGAAAGTAAAAAGAGAAGCTTAATTGATCTTAGTAGCCATAAAAGTAAGTAAAGTTGATTTCTTATAAGTTTTGTTTAATTATAGTTTTTGGTTAATGTCAATGTTACCTAGGAGTAAAACTTTGATGCTTTAGACAAATTAATGGTATGCTAATATGTATGTTGAACTAGATATGCAAATAAACATATGTACTCTAGATGTTTGAAGAAATGAATTTTGAGTATATGATGAATTAATACATGTATTAGTGTTGTTAGTGATAAATGAGTAGGACTTATGTAATTAGGTTGATAATAGAGTTCAATAAGAATGAATGATAAACTTATGTTCTAGGTTAAGATTGTTGTACATATACACGCGAAATGAACATATAAGCACAAGCAACTTTGATGATGTTTGATATTGTGTTTATAAGTTAGTTCTAACATGTTTTTATATAAAAAAAAATAATAAGATCTTAATAAGGAGTTAGAAGATAAAAGATTTTAAAAATTTTAAATCAAGTATCAAATGACCAATTCCCTGTTTATCACAAACGTGTTTGAGGCCGTTACATCCTTGAAATATTGATTCCTTGATGGTCATGACTGTTATGAGGCATATAATCTTCTCTGTTTGTTTTTAAGAACATGAAACGACCTTGATAACGACCATTAACAAGACCGTGATCTTCTCTTATCTCTTTTTCGTAAATGACACAGCTTGGTTTATGGTTGTTACATGGACTGCAATCTCCTCATATGATTATTGCATAAATTTTTATAAACAATCACGAGCGTATTGATTAAAACGACCTACATCACAGCTGTGATAGCAGGCATGATCTCCTATTACAGCCATGATAAGGTAGTAACATGCATCACGGCCCAAGATCTTGTCATGGCCATGACAGATCCTGTGATACTGTTCATATATAAAAATAAATAAATAAATGAACAAATGATAATAATAGATGAATAAATAATAGAATGTGATGTGTACATTTGTTTGTATAGGAAGATGAGACCTTGTGATGATTTGAACCTTATTAAAGTTTGATGAAGGTTTAATGACTTAATATTTCATTTGGATTAACGTGTCTTATATAAAATGATTTTCTTTGGCAAATTCTCATAGCCAGTTGGGTTAAAATACAAGTCTTTTATCTGATAAATCCAATTATCTAGGTATACACTAACTTGTTTGTTGAATGCTAAGTTAGGCATTATCTAAACAATCTTAATTAAATATTGGCTTGAAGACTTGTTTAAATTGTTTGTACATATGCCGTTGAATCCGATTCGAGAAGCGGTAACCCTGTTAACGAGGTTGGCATAGTAATGAGGTGCTTAAGTCACTTCTGTCGTGATGCAATAACTTTCATAAGTGTTTCAGTGAGTAATTGATAGGTAAAACGGTAATGATGCAATATTTGCTTATTTTCAAGAGGAAATAATATGATTTAGTTTACATTTATGGGAATGATTGAACTAGGTGAAATTATAAATTAAGGTAACTAAAGTTGAGTAACGGCTGTGAATCCTAGATGGGATTATTATTTGTAAAATTATGTACGATATATAAATATTTGGGTTGCTTATATCAATTTTCTAAATAGCTGTTGTTACTCAGGACCCTAGATCCTTAAAGATTGCAATCGGAGTTTAGATACTCCAATGTTGATTTACTTAAACAAAGATAAATAATTATATTGCTTCTTACATTACATTAGTTAGGATTATGTACCACCTTATATTTATTTGTGTTGCTGTGTACAAGGCCATTGGCTCACTTTTTCCACTACAGGTGATGATGATGACGATGATGATGATGAGTATTATGATGACTTAAGTTATGGTACGGATTGGGAAGCTTTTCTTAAGGAATGGGAAGATTAAGATGTTGGACTGCTCCATAATGTTTTCCTTGGAAAAAGACTTGTATAAGACCTTATTTGTGAAATGTAATAGTATAGACTATAGCTTTTTCATAAGCTTATGTTTTGTTATGTAAAGCACCCAAGTTTTCTTATCATGTATATGATAAGTTTGATTTTGTAACCTTTGAAGTACCATGGATGATAGTACTATGTTATGTATTTATATAAAATCTACTCTTAAATGAATAGAGTTTGTAACATTTTGTATAATGATATGTTGATCAAGTAATGAGCATAAACTCCTTCTTTTTGGATAATCTTATGTACAAGATTTCCATGTATTATACATGAGTAGGAACTTGGCATGTAAAGTTTTAATATGGTACATGTTAGGTTCTTATATGAGCCTTTCCTCACAAGCATGAAGTTGCTTATGTTTAAAATGCATGATGGGACCAATGATTCAAACAAACATTTATGTCAAATACAAAGGCTAGATGTTGGTCTTTTGCTTTAATGGTGTAATTTTTGTGGAGTGCTCATAAAATCACTAGAAAAAAAGATACATTGTCGGTACCATCAATTGCCTATGGAGAGGTAAGTTGTATACCTGTTTACTACCAATCAATTAATTTTATTTATTTTTTTTTATCATTTTTGAAAAAGCTAAGGAAGACCCAAGGGTCACAGTTGCCCCACTCTTGGTGAGTTGATTAACCCACATCAATATATGGGTCGGTTTGTTTTGGCTTTTTTCCGGCAAACACAGATACTCTTTCAAACTTTTTGCTAAAAAATTATTTATCAAGAAATAGATATAGATAAAAAAAAAGTTGACAGTTCTCATCAAAAGATCAAATAGAACAAATATAAATAAAATTTATATACAAATCGGATATATTTACACATATCATTTTAAAAAAGATGTAGATACAGATGAAAAACAGACAATCTAAACAGACCCATAATCAGTTCAACCCTTCTCTAGGCGGCCACTAGCTAACCCCTAACCTTAGGATGATTAAACTGGTTTGTGTGTGTATATATTTTTATATATAAATTTTATAGATTTTCCTTTTTTAAATTCCCCAAACCAAGCTGATTTATTCATCAAAGAAAGAAAAAGTGCTATCACTCATGATTACGTTATGAATTATTTATTTATTTATCTAAGAAAAAGAAACAAACTAACATTTACTCTTTCAAAGCTAACCTAAAACCAGAATGACTAAAATATGCAGGCCGGGACAAAAAGGTTTCCCTAGAGGCTGCTAGGTTAGGATCACATAGGAAATGTTAGTCGTATTAAAATGATTAATGCCGCAAATGATACTTGAATTCCAATAAAATATATAATTAGCTATATGAACTTTGAAATTAATTAATTTAGTATCTAAATTTAAAAACTGATAAATTTAATATCTAAAAAAAAATTTTATACAAGCCAATGGTATCTCCATCAAGTTCTTTTAGGTACTAAATTGATTAATTTTAAAAATTTTCAAGTACTAAATTGATCACTTTAGCCTATCTTTATGCAATAAAAAGATCTAGCCAAATACATCCACAAAATTTAAAAAGAAGTATCAAACCAAGACAATAGGAATCCGAATATATATATATATATATATATATATATTTATGTATACTTCTATTTAAGGCTTATTGTCACAAAAGGTACCTAAACTTTGGAAAAACATGTAATTAAGTGTCTAAACTTTAAAATCGATCAATTTAATATCCACATTTTAAAATTGATTAATTAAATATCTAAAAATTTTTGAAACTAATCAATTTAGCATAATAAAAAACTTGACAAAAGTAGTATTAACATACATGAAATTTTTTTCAAATACTAAATTAATTAATTTAAAAGTTTAGATATTAAATTGGTCAAATTTAAAACTCAAATAGTCAATTGCATATTTTGCTAAAATTCATGTACCATTTGTGACATTAAACCTATATTTAAATAAGGGGTTTAATAGCTTAATTTGAAAGATAGTTTGTTCTTGTCTCAAAACTTACCCATCAAACCATCACACACTTGTATCATCAAGTAGGTTGATCTCAACACGGCCAGCCGTTGGGAGATCAGGTTGGATCCAATAACCCAACCCTAATAAATCCTTATGAGGAAACTTCATTTAGAAAGGTGAGGCGAGCAGTGACCCATATTTGAATGCATTAAGACTATAGACATGGTAGTTTAATGAAGAACTGAAACAAAGTTACAACAGATTATGTCAATACATTAAGATGAACGCATGTAAACAATAAAACAATGTAGCTGTGATAAACATCGTATTGTACAACTTTTCTTTCTTGCAAAAAAGCAAGAGAAATAATAGGTAGTTACCAGAAAGCCTCGGCCAAACTTCACTTGAAACTACTTCTGATTTTTCACTGCATGCCTTATGGACTAAAGAACTGAAACAAAACTAGGTGGCAATTGGCATGGTACCACATTGTATACACATAATAAAGAAATTCAATGGAAAAGATCGCTAAATGGATCCCAGACGTACTGTACATAGTAGTTTGAGAGCAAATCTCTAATTGATATTCACTCACTGGACCTCGAGGCTCTGAGAAAAAAGAAGAGTGATCCGCACCTTTAAGCTGGAATACACTTTCCGGAGGGCATTCATTGATCTTACCCTCCTGTACCGATATTGGTATTGCAATATCTTCTAAAGTTTCTATGTAAAATCGCCAGATACTTCGTATCTGAAAGAGTGAGTTTTTCACACCCCGATATGAAAGGGATTGGCCCCATTGAGACAGATGCTAGAGCAACATCCTGAACCAACAGATAGGAAGGTATAGGGGAAAAGGTATCAGCATCAGTATCAAAATACAGTGTAGACAAGACGAAGTTATATGCAGCAGAGATATTGACAGAAGCAACAGCATGAGGAGAGTCCAGCACAAGACATACTGAATTAACATATATAAGGTCGAGCACTCAAAAGATATTTAAAGACTGCCATGCTGAATCCCACAGTTGTCGCTGAATGACAAATTGAAATACATTATTACTTATTTTGTAGCCAAAAACCATTTATTAATTTAGCAACACCTTTTCTTTTGCATTTTAGAACTAAAATTCAGGAGCACCAAGATTCTGCATGCCCAGATATGAGCAAGGGAATTTCATGATATTTCATATTAGGTATATGTCAGAGAAGTCTCCTTTATTCTTTGACAGAAGCCAATATGCAATCCTTAAGTTTATTAACATAATGTTACTCTGAATTATGCTATTTTACTAGTGTTGGGTATAAAGGCTGCAAGTGCTGAGGAAAATGCTTTGCCAAAATGATTGCAAATAAAATAATGCCAAAGCTTTTTGTCTCCAATTGACCAAAAGGTACCTTCAACCTTGGCAGGACTATGATTGAACAGCAGCTCTCGAGGCGGTGATTTGTCAAAATCAATTGCAGTTGGAGCATGATCTTTCCCATTGGCCCCAAAAAAAGCCAAAACAGAGACTCGAGCCTATCACATTAGATCATCTGAACTGGCCTGCAAAAAGAATTTTAAACTTAAAAAAAGAGAATTGAGCACACAACATATTAAACATACAAGAAATTGACATCATCATTAGCAATATTTATGCAGATATTAAGCGTTTAATAACAATCATATTTAATTATCCATACATGGAGTAAAACAAGGAACCTACTGTTAGTATCCCAAATGCTTAATACTATTGAAGCTATTAAGGGCATGTGCTAATCGCTACAGCATGTCAAGTTTTTTAAAGATAACATGCAGGGGATATGCATTATTAAATTTTGATCAATTTGCCAACACATGACCTGTGTTATCTTTTTTGACAACTAGATGATCCCAGTTTTATAAAAAAGTATCAATATAATTAATTACTACTAGAGGAAATGTGTCTTATTGGTATTAAAAAAATTAATCTAATAAAAAATAATACTAAATATAATTAAACAAATAAAATATTAAAATTTATTTTTTTAAATAAGAAAATTGAAAAAAATGTAAAATTAATTTTTATGACCAATAAAATATTGATATGTGTCATTCTAAAATTATTAAATAATATAGACACTTTTGTATGAAACTCGGGTCATCTAATTATGAAAAAAGATAATTCAGGTTATGTGTTTGCAAATTGATCAAAACACAGATTATGTTTAAGCCATATTAAAATTTCTTGACAGAAAGGGGCAAATTGCAAAATTACCCTGACAACCAGCCATTCAGTGTGACTATGCACTTAATTTCAATAACATGGTTTTATCTCTCCAGCCCTGTTGAGATTTGCATTTTATGAGTCCCAAGTTTTCATGAGCTATGGATGTGCCTGATCAATTTCAGGGTTATGATGCGATCATACCAAAAATCAGCTACAATGTATCACAACTAGTTTTGAACAATTTGTCACTGATCCTAGTTAGGAATATAAGACCAATCTTTCCTGAAAATATGTCAAGAGTATTCTGTCCATGGTCAACGTGGCAGCAGCACTAAACACAGCTTTGGAAATTTTAGAAGGGACCAATTCCATTGCATAGGATATACAGGCATCTCCAAAATAATGCCCTACAAGAATCACTTGCATGAATACTCAAAGGAGATGGAGTAAGAAAGTTTCCAAATATCAGTAGGAAAAACTTTTATCAGCCTTGCAGAAGTAAATTGTCCATGCACAACATTGAAGTTAAGCAAAGGTGAAAAAAAACTCCTTCTGGGTCTTTTTGCATCAACATATTCATTGTTATCACCAAACAAATTATTAATTCTTTGCACTCCAACTTTGTTTTTCTTAAGTAAATGTCAAAACATTTGAGTTGCAAGAAATACATCCAATATGAACAGCTTAGCTGCTTTCAGTGGCATGATACTCTTACCAACTAAATGGATGTCTGTAACAAATATCATTCAGAACCATGGCCAGGCATTTACAATGTATTTTCACACCCAGAAGCTTCAGTTACTGATAGTGATTTGCACCTCCAATTTCAACAATTTTATTACTGAAATTAGAAAGCATCTATTGCAAGTTCACTTACTGAAAGCAAATTACAGGGTGTGCAATAAGTAAAGAGACAAACCTTTTGCCCTTCAGGAAGCTCTTCAAAGAACTCAGTCAATGGCTTTACATACTAAGATAGACTAGTGATGCCATTTGAACCAAATGAATGCATCCCTGCACCAGTCAAGTCTAGTGCAGTAACTTTGAAACCACTATCTTCCAGATGGGTTATAGTTTTGTACCAACACCGCACCAAAACCACCCACATGAACAAGAATGAAATGATTCGTTTCTAGACCATCAATCTTGACATCCTGACAAAAAAAAAAAAATGTTATGAGACCGAAACACATGATTTTAATATCAAGCAAATCCATAGTATAGATCATCCTAAAAGAAGTTCCAGAGTAAAATTATTTCTTATGTGGAAGAGTGTGCATCAAAGCCATATTTTGGATATTATAAAGATTTTAGATGAAGTCTGTGGTTACAAGCAAATCGATATGTGTCTAATTGAGAGTTTCTGTTACTAAGGACTAACCATACTAAATTATTTCAGGACATAAAAGGAACAAAGACTACGATACACATTGTAGAAATATGACAGTAAGACTCTACAATGTGTCCATCATACTGCTAAGAATATTACCTGGACATGCATAGCTTTCTGTCCCTGCTTTATGTACCTTTAAGATTAGCAGTGCCAGTAATACAATAAATGGTTCATCAAATCAGTGCAACCAACATTCCATCTCACTATGATAGCAACTGAAGATGTATGCACTGCACATTTACATGTGAGGAGAGAGCCACCCAACAATTCCATTTTCCTTGAAGGCACATAGGGCCTTACTTTCTTGGAAGTCCACACTTGCATGTCTATGCTTTTATAGCTTTAGGCTTACTGCCATGCTTTAGCATGGACATGGTCCATGCATCTGGCACTATACCCTTATAAGACATGTCTTTATAAAGATATATAGCCCTTTTGACATTCCATGGCGAAAGCAGCTAGATAGAAGGGCTGTATACGTAATTGTATCAGGTTGCAGACCACAATCAATCATTTTATTCAACAACCTCTCTGCTTCCTTGATACTCCCCATCTTGCAGTGCATGTGAATCACAACACTTAAACAGATAACATCAGGAAGTATATCTCTATCTTGCATCTCTTTGAAATATTTTCTAAAGAAATCATTGAGTCTCACTTGCACTTTATCTCTCAAGGTGTCTTGTCTGACATGGGATGGAAGGATCTTCCTAAGATTTATCTTTAGATAACCATCAAGCAACACTGTGTAAGCAACGATATCAGGATTTACATTTCTGTTGTTCATATCATGAAAAAGATCAAGGGCCTCTTGCAAGCAGTCATCACGAAAATAACTACTCATCATTATTGTATAAGTGACAACATCATGAACTACCCCTTTCTCGATTGATTTATCAAAAATCATGCGAGCTGTCTCCAGATCACCATCCCGACAAAGAGCAGCAATGACTCTCCCATACATATCTCTACTAGGCTCCCTGTTGAAAGATGACATTGTATCAAGCACAACACAAGCCTCTCTAGTGTCCCCTTCCAAGCAAAGTTTATCCAATAACTGAAAGCAAGAACCTTTTCTCACTAAGATTCCTTGTTTTGAAAGCCGGATGAAAAGTCTAAGCGCCTCTCTTGAGTAGTTGGCTTCAGCTTTACAGTACCCACTGATCATGGCAGCATAATTTTCCTCACTCTTATCCCTCAAGTTTCTAAAAAAATCTTCTGCCTCCTTGACTTTTCCTCCAATGCACAGTCCCTCAATTATCATGTTGTATGTAACACTGGTAGGTTTCATACCCTGGGCCTCCATCATAGTCAAAAGATTATATGCTTCTTCAACAAGGCCAGCCCTTGAAAACCCACCAGCAAGTATATTGTAAGTAACAATATCAGGTTCTAATCCGGCTGTATTCATTTGCCCCAAAATATTCAAGGCATTCGAGATGTGTCCTTGCTGACAATAGCCATTAATCAGAATAGTATAGTGCATAACATCTGCATCCATTCTCTTACTCTTCATTTCTTCAAGTAATTCAGCAGCTTCTTCCATTTTACCCAATTTGCATAGAGCATTAACAGCAATACTGTAAGTTACCTCATCAAGAAAAATTCCTGACGACTTGCAGTCATTGAATAGACCAATCACCTCCCCATTCATGCCCTTCTCACACAGGCATTGAAGAATGGGGCTAACAACAATGCAATTTGGTTTTATACCTTTTGCCAACATATCATCATAGATAGCTATAGCCTGCATAATATTCCCACACTTGCAATACCCATAAATCAGAGCCCCATAACAGTGAGCATCAAGGACAACACCCTCCTTTTCCATATACCGTAACACATTCTCTGCCGGCTCCATCTTTTCTTCATTACAAAAACCTCTAATCACAACAGCATAGGCATACGCATCAAGGGGAAGTTTAGCTCCTTGCCATACTTTTAGAACCTCATAGGCAAGATCCGACTTTCCATGCATGCAAAGCCCTTCGATATATCCAGAATATGCAAAAGGAGTAGGCGTCACATGAGCCTCATCCATCTCCTCAAACACATGCAAGGCTTTTTCCAAGTCACCCTTCCTGCAAAATGCTTTGATCGCAATTGCATACGTGTAACTGTTAGGAGTAAGCCCCAAGCTCTTAAGCTGCTCCAACAGAGAGATAGCTGTATCACTCTTGTCACGCTCAATTAAGTGATTCAGGAGATAATTACAAGTGGTAATTTGTGGGAAAAAACCACGCCTTTTAATTTGAAATATACAATTAACCGCCTCCTCATACATGCCAATGCTGACATAGGTCTTAACCATGGCATCAAATGCTCGGATAAAAATAACATCACCCCCTTCCCATGCTATATATTCAAAAAGATCTTTTATATCAAACCCCTCAGTGTTTGATGTGATTACATGCAAGAAGACAGATTTGAGTTTGTTTTGGAAGCCACAACGAGAAAGGATCGAAATAATGGTGGCATAAGTGGATACATCATGCGAGAAGCCAGTCTCACCAAGACGGTAGAAAAATGAAAGGGCAACGTCAGGCTCCTTCTTGAAACTGTTCAATATGTGGACAACACTCGGAGAATCCAATTTGCTATCATGTAGGTAGGGGTATTGCAGCTGTATCATAACCCACACTCTTAAGTTTAGAAATCATGATTGCATTTTAATTGCACAAGACCATCATATATTCAAAAGTACAAGAAAATTATAGAGATTGTTTGAAACATACCGCACCGCCCCAACCGCAACAGATGGCTCACCTGCCTCTTCATCAGTGGTGGAATAAGGATCTGCAGGAACAAAACAACTAAGAGAAGCTGCAACACAATAGCTATGGGAACAGAGAATACCATAGCGTCCACAATCCAAAATTCAAAAAATATAAAATATATATATATATATATGATAATAATAAAGAAGGGGAAATGTCAACTTTACCACTTGAATTTCCCAACTTTTAAATTTCATGTTCAGAAATGTGAAATTGCTAACTGAACTTTGTCAATTTTGCAATCAATTACATGAATTTTACTCGTAATTTCAACTATGTACTAACAGAGCACTATAAGTAACTCGAAAATACATTTTAACTTTGCTTTCTTAGCTTTGAGAGGAAAAAGAATTGAACTTTGCTCTTATTGGCAATCTTACTTGATGATCCTCATAGTATTACACAACACCGAAAACCGGCAAAAAGCTTCAAAAGATCAAGATTATCAATCATAAGAATAACTTAGCAGCAGTAGCAGAATTACCCAAATGAGAGCAGAAGAACAGACATGAAGACCACGCGCTCCGAGACGAAGTGTGGCGTTTCTGCTTGATAAGAATGCTCTACGAAGATATCTAACAATCCCATACTTCATCTTCTTTCTCCTGCATTCAAATTCAAGTTTCAGTTTTTTTGCTTGTAATCCTTGAATTGGAATGAAAGTTTCAAACTTTAGCCAAAGAAATCATGAAAAGAAAGCAGAATAATGAAAAATTCACCCCTGGAGTTTGATTATTTTACTATGATGCTCCGTAGAATTTCATGGAAGACTGTCTGTGTCTGTGTTCTTTCATTTAAACTTCTAGTTCTAGGACGGCGCTTAGACGAGAAGAGATGAGAATTAAAGGGGATTTACGTTTTAGCCTGCACATTTTTCATTTTACTTTGTACGTTTGTATTTTATTTTTTAATGTAAGTAGTCACAAGTAGAGGTTTAGTTAAAATAATAGTTAATCAAAAGTTACTATTAATCATGTTTTCAATTGACTATAAATTAAAATTTTTTATCATAATTATATTTAAAAATTAAAAATTATCAAGTTAAATATCACAATTATATTAAAAAATTACAAATCAAAAAGTTGAATAACTATAAACCAACAATAAATTAGGAATATAACTCTAATACAACATCATGTAAATTTTTTAATCCACTCCTTTTTTTTTTCAAATTACATGACAATAACATAATAATTATTAAAATATAAATTTTTGAATTATTGGTTTTTAAACGATTAATTGTTATCGATTGGTTTCTCATATTATAAACTGAAACAAAAAAAATAAAAAAATAAAAAATAAAACCATGATCTTAAACTAAAACTAATGGACTGGTTAGTCATATTTTTTGGATTAGTTTTCAGTTTCGATACGATTTTATTAGTTTTTTTATCCACCCTTAGTTACAAGCTTATGCTATGCATGAATTATAATTTCAATAGTTTTAATTTATTTAAAATGATTATATACACATATATATCGTTTTATTACGAATAGTGGATGTTTAGAAAAAAGAGATGAAAGACTCTAAATTATTGGGAAAAAAATGAGTATATATTATACTAATCTAACTGGAGTGACAAATCATAAAAAGAATAGGGTAAACTCTATTTAATTAAAAACTAAATAAAAGTGCAATTGAATACATTAAGAAAAAATTCTCTTAATAATTTACATAGAAAATTTAATTTTTTATTTCCAATTGCTTTTTATCCATAAATAAGACTTGCACTCGTCTGTCGTCGACTGAGAGTCTAAAGATAATTCAAAAATAGAAATAAAAAAAATTGTATAAGATAAAAATTACGCAAGAGGTAAAATTCAAAAGTAGAATATATACAACAACTTGTACAGTTAGCAATTAGCAATCATGCATGGTGAAGGAGTAATGAAAAATTTATAGTCTCAAATTATGATATGAGTATGACAGAAAAAAAAAAAAAATCAAATCATAGCACATAAAATATTTGCATAATAGAATTAAGATTACATCATTTTTTATAACCATGAGAAATTCCACTAAAAAAATTAAAATAAATTAAATGATTTTTTAACTTCATGGACTCCTTACAATTCCACAATCAAGACTATTTTTTTTTTTTTTCACTTTTATCTCTTAACGAAATACAGGAGAAGCTTAAGAAGTGGTAGATATTAAAAAAAAAAAATTATACAGGTTATGTTAGAAACCACGAATACAAACAATTATATTATTATCAAAAGTATTTGTAGTAGACAATTGATAGTGCACAAAATTGAATGGAAATGTTTTAAAGAGTGAAATCTAAATTGCCGATTAAAGTCATCAAAAAATATATTTTAGTCTATAAATATGGTAGGAAATATTATTTACCACTTAAATTTTAGCATCAATGTATATATTGAAGTGCATTTTTTTTTTTTTGGCCATAGAAGTGCATTATTTTGTTAACCCGCACATTTTCTTGTCTTTATCTTTCTTTTCATCCAATAAAACCATTGGGAAAAAAAAAGAAAATAAAAGAAAAGAAAAGAAAAGAGCTTAAACAAAACAACAAAAGATGTTCATGGAACAAGTCCAATCCTTACAATCTTTTACATGTATAACAATTGCAACATATTATATAGTCTTTATGTAAAAGATGCTGCCAAAAAAAAAAAAAACTATATGAAAGGTAATGCAAAGAAGCATTATAGATTAAAATAATATTGCTAGCATTAAAGTATTGATGGTAAGTTCAAGTAAAATTTCTCACATATATAAAACTACAAGAATTTTTATTAGCAAAATTCAATGGTTATAACATTATGCAATCCTTCTTTCAGCATCCTTTTTTTTTTTTTTTTAACCAACTTGACAGAAAAGTGATACAGTGAAGTATAATAGTAGATAAACCTTATGTTTTTGCCAAAATATAGAACTGTTAAATTAATTTGGTACGTTTTATTAAAATTCAAATCTATTTCTTAACTATAATAGTAACGTATAACTATTCACATTTGTGAAAAGCCATGTTTTAATATCAACACTTCAACATTAAATTGGAGAACAAGCGGAAATAGCAGATGAAAATTATAAACCCAACATGTATATCATGGAAACATACTGCAATCACTAAAATTAAATTGAAGAGATCTGCAAAATAAATCTGCAAGCAAATTTATATATTTAGAATAAAAGGCATTGAGGAAGAGAGGAAACATATTAGTTTTCAAGAAAGGATAAAAAAATGAAAAGGGCAAGGGGGATTACATTAATTTATTGATGTTGGATTTATAGAATATAAAAGCACATTAAGGAAAAAAAATCACTTTTTTCTAAAAAAATTACAAAAATCCCACCAAAAGAAAAATAATTCCAGAAATAAGTAACTTGAATTCATCTCTTGAAGAGACGAGGTTGTAAGGGCCAACCTCGTCTTTTCAAGAGAGGATGTTAGTATAAATAAAAAATCAAAGAAACGAGGTTAACTTTACAACACTAAATTCATCTTTTGTTCAAATACTTATGACATCGTCTCTTTAAGAGACTAGTTTAACTTACCTAAAATTGAGATTATTTTCATTCCAATGGTAATTTTTTTAATTTTTTTTGAAAATATCAATATTAATTTCCTTTTCCCTATAAAAAGCATCATTAGTAGCAATTAATTTTTATAACAAGTGATGACCCGCTTGAAAATAATAAAAAGAATTAAATTTAAATACAAAGGAATTGCAAAAGATATAAGTTGCACAAATAAAACAATTAGATAAATTGATTTTTTTTTTTTTTTTACTTACAATCATTTACATTTTCCTATGATTAGATAGAAAGTTACTAATATAAAAATGCATCTATTTAATTACAATGTCAATGGGAATTATAGATTAAAGATAACATAAAAAATTGTTAGTATTAGTAAAAAATTTTATAAAGACCTGACCTCACCCCAATAGTTAAAATAGGTGATTACGGATCTCCAACCACATATAATCTGTAGTATTATATGTAAGGACAATAATTGTTTGTCCAAATCTTCATAATAACAAATTTGAAAACTATTAACTTAAAAAAAATCTTTTAAGAAAACATAACATCATTATCATTACATTTCATAAAATATATAAACTTAAAACATACATAGTTAAGTATAGGTATTACAAACATAGGCTAATAACTTGCCTTATACAAAAGACATAAAAGATAAATAAAGCTATAATATCTATTACACATATCTAAGGCTATATCAAGCTAGTTTATTATAAAAAGGAATCCATCAAGATCAATGGTCAACATCTAGTCTTCCAAATCATCTAAAAAGTTCTCAAAGTCCATACGATAACCTATACTAGCATAAAACTCATCTGAGTCATCACTACCTGAAATTAATAAAATACGAGTCTAAGGCTCAGTACCTTAATGCCATACAAGCTTAGACTACATACAAATGTCACAATCATTAAGTTATTAGATAATCATTAGTTAACCAAACAATGCTGGAGTATTCAAACTCCAGACAACAGGGGTTTCTACGGAACTTGACTAACGATCTCGACGTTTAGGGGTTTAAGATAAGTAGCTCGGATACTTATATCTCATAGATAAATCAATCTAATAACGATTAAGTAGCTTCCTCTAGGGTTTTTAGCCGTTTCACAACTTTATTTAACTTAATTCATAATATCACCTAATTCAAATGTTCCCATAAATAATTGAATTAAATCATATTATATCTCTTTAAGAATAAGCAAATGTTATACCGATATCAAATGGCCTATCGACTACCCGCTGAACCACTTATGAAAGTCATTGTATCATAACATGAGTGGTCTAAGCGCTTAAACTATCATGCCCCCAATCTGAGCAAGGTGCCGCTTCCCGAACCGAATTCAACGACATAAAAGACAATCATACAAACAATCCTTAAGTTTTTCTTAAGTTAGAGTAGATTTAGAGTATGCCTAACCTAAGCAAGAATAAAGCATGTTACTGCGTACCAAAATCAAATCGGGAATTAATAGGGTTATCCAAGCAATGATCTAACACTGTTCCAAGAAAATCATCTCAAATCAATATTCTAATTTTAATTTATACACAAACATAATTAAATCTAAGAAAAACATTCAAAGAAATTCAAATAAATTAAACACAAGGCCATAACATAGTATTTATACATCATACAACATTATACATGCTCAATAAATAATCAAAAGATTATATATCAAGTTTTGAAAAATATTTGAGGAAGTTTTTGAAAATGGAAATTACAAGGGATACATCGGCATTCAACGCCGGCAGCGTTCAGATGGTGTAGTCTGCACAAAAAATTCTACGCTTGCCAATACTAGCAAAGTTAATACAAACGCTGGTAGTGTTGTAGTCTACGCTGGCGGCATTGGGCCGATGTTGACTGCAACTCAAAATTTCTAAAATTTTCGAGAGTTCCATGGGGTTAGTCCATGCCCATGGATACCCTCAACACCGGCAATGCCACCTTGTACGCCTACAGTGTTAATCCCTGTGCCGGCAAAATTAAGGCGGCATACACTGCAGCACAGAATTTCGAAAAAGTTGCAGACTTCCCTTGTTCGAAAACTCACTTTTTGCCCAAGTTTTCACTTCCAAACTTCACTCAAATACATTCGTAACACCTAATCTTAACCTATATGTATTCTAACTTATTTTAACACACATAATCTTCATTTTTAACTTATTAAATATCTATATTTACTAATTCAAACAAAATTCTTCATTCAATCTTTCACCTTGCAATTTTAACTACTCAAAACCATTTCAACCCTACTCGTTCTCACTCCATTCATTTCAACACTCATTAATACCTATCTAGCACATACCAACAACTCATGAACCATCAAGATATTCATTCAATACATAACTAACACATGTATATCATCAATACTCATTTTAACTTGCATAATCATAATAACATGGAATTCACATATCTAGAGAAACTTAAACAAGTAGTTGAGTTTTTAAACATGCATAAACTCACCTTAGGAAGCTTTGGCTTGTTGAGAAACTCTAGAGCCTAGTCTTATCCTTGTTTAAGGTTATAGGATGCAAGGTTTTGAAGATAAGAGCACAAAGCTTGGAAAAGAAGATGAAGAATTTCGTATGGATTTTTAGTCTGATTTTTAGAAGTGTGTTTAGCAAGTATTTAGGGCTTAATCTTATCCAAACACTGACTTTAAGGGTTGTCTAAGTATGGGTTTTAATTTTGCATGGGTTTGGGCTCATTTTTTGCCTAAAATCATTGCATTTGAGGCCTACTTTTGTCCAAATTTTATGCTAAGTTTAGGAACATATATTAAACATATTTAACTTGTTTTAAACTAATTTTCATATACTTTATTACACTTATAAATTCATAAACTCAATATTTAGTTACACTAAGATATATTAATATTTAAACACACTAACACAACACATATATCATATACTAGTATAAATCATATTCATCATGCTTTATGATCATGCATAAATTCATTAACACATTTATAAAACATGATTTGAGAAATTATGGCTATTTCATTTGTTTATTGAGATATTAATCATATAAACAACTTTTAGAGGAAAAGTTGAAGATTAGCTAATACTTTCATGCGTACCAAATGTGCCATAACCATATTCATTTTGTTGAGCACTAGAATTGTATTGGTCATTTGGTTTGTATATCAAGATAAAATATGTAAAATAAAAGAAAAGATAAAAGATTATAATTGGCCTTATGATAAAACTATAAATAAGAGAATTATTATGATTGTGTAGAATGCTAAAGGTATCTTTAACAACTCAGGTATATCAAATATAAACACGAATTTTATATAGTATCAAACTCTCAGAGTACATATAGAATCTTCAAAAACAATAAGATTGAGAGACCAAACCCAAAGCCTTTTAATAAATTGGCAAACTCTTGTCTACAAGCTCTTTTATATGGCAGATTCACAAACTCGAACATTATGACATGAGAAAATAGGAGCCTTTATTAGGGGTGTAAATGAATTAAGCTGGTTCATAAACTCTTAGAATCTAACTCTATGTTTCCTCGAGTTCAATTCTAGTATAGTTGAATCGAGCTCAAATTCGAGTTACTCGAATAGCTTATCAAGTTGAGCTTAAGCTTCTTTATATCAAGTTTGATTAGCTTGCAAGCCTAATGAAACTTTATGGAGTTCTAGTGGAATATAAATATTAATCGAATTTGAATCAAGTTTAAGTATTAATATTATTTTAATTAAAATTATTTTTTAATAAATCAAACTTAAACGAGATTAATTGAGTCAACCTGGTCGAACTTGAGCTTAGAATTTTGAGCCCGATCTAGTTTAAGTTGATCTTGAGCTTACTTGAACTTTGAAATTTCAAGTCAAGTTTAAGCTCAAGCTTAGCATTGTACTATCTTGACTTGATTCGTTTACAACCCTAGTCTTTATAGATGTCCTGACGTAAACTACTATTAAAAATTGTCTAATACGTTTTATATAGTCAATACTTAAAGCCAATGTAATGAAGACAATGCGATGAAGTAAATTCTATCAAAAGAAAAACCAATCAATAAGCTTGTATTAAAAGAAAACATAATCTATTATCCTGTCATTGATTGAGGCTCAAATTCATACCAATTGTGATCGCACGATTAAATTAAAATAGATACTATGCAAAGTTGCTTATCCTATTCTTAATGTAATAATTAGTATTATTTCATCCAACATAATATATGTGTTACGCATCTTATCAAATTATAGGATTACTAGAAAACTACTATGGTACTAACAATAGGACTGTTCAGTCAATCATTTTATAGTTAATATAAATATATTAACTATTTTAATGGTGATGCGATGATGAATAGGTATAAATCTTACTCGTTAAATAGTGATGGGATTAGTCATGTTAAAAAATTAATGCTGTGAACATGACTTTCTAAGATTACTATACTATGACTTGTTAATTAATGTTGGTTTGGCAAAGTTTTAAGATAACAATATGTGGAAATATGTCATAAATAAAGGAATTGGAAAAGGAATAGATGAATAGCAAATCATATTAAACATTTTTTATTGTTCTTGATTTGTTCTTTATTAATTCGATGCTTTAATCTCCTATAGGAGAAATTCTAATAGTGACCACGATTCTTTAAAACCGTGAGACTTCCTCTAGCTATCCATCCTCAAATGAAAATGAGTAGGTTCTCACTCTCATCCTTAAATGAAGATGAGTAGGTACCCATTCATAGATTTTGACTCTAATCCCGATCATGGGATGATTCCAAGATGGTTAGATCAGATAAGCTGTTAATGAGATCCTCAATGATCTAAATTAAAACCTTCTTTTCTTTATGAATATGTGAGTGTTGGGCTTGATTTGAAAGATGGTTGTTCTTATCTCAAAGCTTACACATCAAAACCATGGAACACCTTGTATCATCCCTCAGCTCAGGTCAGACCGGCCGCGGGTAGATCAGGTTTGATCTGGTTTGTACTTTGTAACCTATCCTTGGTAAGGTTTAAGCTCACCTGTTACTAGAAAATCCTATGAGAAAATTTCATTTGAGAAGGTGAAGCGACTAGTGATCAATATTTGAATGCATTAAGACTAGGCATAGTAGTCTAATGTAGAATTCAAACAAATGAAATACAGATCATATCAATACATAGGATGAATGCAGATAAACAATGTAGCTGGGATAAACATCATATTGTACAAATTTTCTGAACCCCGTATTTCTTCTAAAGAATCTCCTTCTTACAAAAACAGCAAGAGAAATAATGGAGGTAGTTGCTAGGAAGCCTCTGCCGATCTTCGTTTGAAACGACTTCCAATTTTTCACTGCATGCCTTATGGACTAAGGAACTGAGACAAAACTAGGTGGCTCCATATCACATTGTATCTACATAATAAAGGAACTCAATGGAAAAGATCTCCAACTGGACCTCAGAGGTACTGTACACAGTGGTTGGAAATCGAATCTCTGATTGATGTTCCCTTACCCGGCCTTAAGATTATGCTTGAGTTTTGACAAATAATTGCTGTCCCGAATTTTCTACATCAAGTGTA